>JAHSPW020000016.1:0-40000 GCA_019985065.2 Arctostaphylos glauca | reverse complement strand
CTGTAGTGAGTGAGGTGTACACCATATCCACTGTGGAATACTTTAGCAGCCAAAGCGCAAAGGAAGCCATAAATAAAGGAATTCGAGTAGGCCACATTTGTGTTCTATTTTTATTTTTCTGTTTTGCTTGACAAGTCCCAATCAAATCCCATCAAAAACCTGATTGCTTTTTGTTTCCATCTTCTCTAAACAGGAGTTTGTTGTGAGGCACGTTTTTGGTCTATGGCAAATAGGCTAGGTGGTATATATAAACCCATTTTTTATTTTAATAAGTCATGTCCTTTTTCACTTTTCTTTTTGTTATATTGATATTTATTTCTCTTTTGTTGCTTTAATAAGCAAGGTAGAAACACAACAGTTGTTGTAAGAAATAAATACCATCTAAGCAAATCCGACCAATTAATTAAATTGATACCAGTGTTGTGTACCATTTAAATAATTGTACACTAAATTGAGTATCGCCAAATTTTGATGGTCAAGTCTATTTAATTAATAGATCGTATGGGACCTAAATAAATGGATTGTTCAAATCAGTGAGGTGCGCCATAGCAATGACCGTATATCAAGCTGAATATCACACAATTTGATGGTCTAATTTATTTAAATAAATGATATGCAAATTATATTTTCAACAACCATACTTGACTTCATTGATGTTAGAAATATTGATTCGAAATATATGATGAGGTCATTGATTTAGAAAAGTTTATTCGAAATAAATGACAATGTCATTCTTGAAACAATTGATAGAATTATATGATGTGGTCATACTTTAGAATATTTGATTCGAGTCAAGGACTCATGGAATGTTTGGAACTGATATTCACTATTATAATTATTCTGATGATTTTAATTATGCTATTTTATTTTAAAGCATGTACTTCTTGTTTTGCACTTATCTTATCGCATGATTAGACCTTAAAGGTTTTTATACTTTTCGTATATTGCATTGAATCCACTCTTTTTGCATCCGCTTATGAGTATCTTTACCACCTCCTCTTACTCGTGACTCATCATGTTATTATACTAAAACATTCAAAAAAACAACTTAAGGGTAGGATAACTTATTGAGTGTTAAAACTCATGGCGCAACTTTCTCATGCCATTGGGTTTCATACTAGAAATCGATGATGACGGAGTTGGACCAGATGATACAATGTACGATGGCGCCTACCCCAATGAAGACACGGTGGAGTCATGGTTCACTTTACCTTAGTATAGACTGCTCTGACTTTAATTTAAAGTCTTTTTGATATAAAATAATATTCTTGAACGTATTTCAACTATCTTTTGCATTAAACTCGTATTTCAATAAAATGTTAAATTATTCTTTCAAATTAACATATCCTTTCAAACTCGATTGTATGAAGGAAATCACATTGAAATAATAATATGTGATGAACAACTTGATTAGA
This sequence comes from Arctostaphylos glauca, assembly GCA_019985065.2. NCBI lineage: Eukaryota > Viridiplantae > Streptophyta > Magnoliopsida > Ericales > Ericaceae > Arctostaphylos > Arctostaphylos glauca. The sequence continues at coordinate 38,585 of JAHSPW020000016.1, read as the reverse complement.
TTTGAGAATGGTGCATCGTTAAGTATGAAAAAGTGTAATTGGAGGGCTGTAATTTAAAATAGAAGTCACAACACTTAAAAAATAGCTACCCTTTCAATGAAAGCCTTTTCAAATAGACACTTTATGTCAGTAGAGACCTACATATTTCGTAGCTAGTTTTTGATAAAATTATTCCTTGCAAATTTTCTCTCAGCAAATAAAGTTCTAGATTTCGTAATTCTATTTATTTCATTCCTGGAGTTTGCATCATTGCAGAATTTTTTTTTAAATTCTTGGCAAAATAAAAATTCTTGGGTAAATTTGTGTTTGATTTCGGGTATGCAAATCACAATCAAACAACAGACTAAAAGTATAAGTTCCATTGTATCTCCTAAACAGTTTGCTAGCGACTTGGTGCATGCTAATTTTCTAAAAATTAGTATGAACGAATATTGTCTCAGGACAATGGATTTCAAACGCGGCTTGAAATATTTCATCATCTTTTAACAAATAGAGAACTGAAAGTAAAAGAAACTCCCATTAATGGTTACGTTAAGAATGGATTCGGGCATTATGTATAGTACATCAAAATAATATTATTTTAACGCACAACACGTTTTACTTTACACACCGCACGCTAGTGCCCTATTCCTGTTAAGAACAGAAGACGATTCTGGAATTAATGGAATGGGAATTGTGTCGTCAGTCGAAAAGGCAAATACGTCCTCTTTCCCGTCCAAGATGGGGGCAAAACCGTAAACAAAAACAATGGCGTCGCCCGGACTCGAACCGGAGACCTTCAGTGTGTTAGACTGACGTGATAACCAACTACACCACGACACCATCATTCTGGTTGATATCCGGTATCATAGTGCAGACTATTTCATAATTTTGTGTGTATTTACAGAAACTGTGTCTGGGCTCAGGAGGAATATAACTGTGTAATGGCACTCAAATAGTCAAATTCAACTCGGTGAAGCCTCTGATTGCGGGTTCGTTACATTCTTGGAAAATCCGCACACCGATTTCGGTAAATCGTCAGGTCCGAGTCTCCGCAGCTCAAATGGCGACTACTGCTAATACACCTACTACCAAAGTCATCGATTCGCATTTGCATGTTTGGGCATCTCCTCAGGAGGTCATCAAATCAAACCACCTCCTTGTGTCTGCATATTTGTATGTAGATGTATACTTTCCAATATGAATCCTTAATAAGTTTTGGTTTTCTGTTTGTTGGTTGAAGGCTGCAGATATGTACCCTTACTTTCCTGGTCAAGAACCCACTTTACCAGGCCATGCAGATTTCTTGCTTGAGGTAAAATCTCTCTTAATTGGGTTGGCGGACAATTTGATGTTCTCTGGAAATAGAGGAATTAAGTTAGTGCTTTGTTTTCAAAAACTGTAGGATCTGTCAATTTCCACTTACACACTGGTGATAAAATTTGTGATGCTAACAATGGAATTCTTAACGAGGACCACATAAGGATGCATGTGACTCTGATCCTAGGAGCTGGGCCTGAATACTCCCTGGAAATTTTAGATGTTGAAGTTGCATAACTTATGGGCATCTTTTTATTTTTTTAATCAGAACTCATGGTCATGTCATGGTAGTATAATTCCACCATTTTAGTTTTGAACATATAAAAGCATAGGCCATACTTAGGTTTTTAATAACCTGACTACCTTGAACACCTTGGGCCAATTTTAGTTTTCAATCTAGATCGCTGGGGAAGTATCTTGAGGAGATGCCAATTTTAGTTTTCTGTTTAGGAAAATCATTTTTGACGTCCTGAGTCATATAAACATTATGATTCAATTTAAAATCAATTTCATCATCAAAAATCAAAGTACAGTAAATATACTATATTTCTAACAGTTGTATATACAGTATATTCATTGTACTCTGTTGTATGTATTCTACTCTTTTTTTAGAGCAGTACGTCAGTGCATGAATATGATACAAATATACAATACACTTGTTGTCTACTAAAGACCATGTGTATTACATATATAGACTACAATATGAATGTAGAAAGTTTTGATCTTCCAAAACTTGTACTAAGTCATATAAACATTACAATTTAATTTAAAATCAATTTCATTATCAAAATCAAAGTATAGTAATTATACTATATTTCTAACAGTTGTATATACAGTATATTCATATGTACTTTGTTGTATGTATTCTACTCGTTTTTTAGAGCAGTACATCGTACATGAATATGATACATATATATTTTACACTTGTTGTCTATTAAAGACTATGTGTATTATATATGTAGACCACAGTATACATATACATATATTAACCGATTAAGGCGAAGGGGATCCAATTGAAGTTGATAATTGAATATTGAAGTTGACAAAGGTGGAAATTACTAGGAGTTATCACTTTCTTGTTTGGACTTTTGGCATGTATTGAATGCTTTGTATTAGTTTTGTTAGTTTTTTATTTCTTTTGAACGGCTTTTGACAATTGGCACTTGTTAACTATCTGGTATTAGCATTTAACTGCTCTTTTATTTCTTTTTGCTCTTCTTTATGCATAGTAGAAGATTAATGATTATAAACATGTTTAAGGTTTATAGAAGTATCCTGACGTACCAGTATCCTATTTTTTAATATTTTTTCGTATCCGTAGCAGTATCGGTTGTGTCTGTATATCTCGTATGAGTATCTGTGCTTCATAGGTCAAAAGTCATTTTTTGAGTTGCTAGTTGCTAAAATGTCAAAAGGCCAAAAAAATGACAATGTTGTTGCACCGGTTTGGCGCAATCTTAAATACGGACCATTAGCTTAAATCAATCTCATTTTTCGATTCAGATCAGTTGGCTTGGATGATGTGGCAGATTTGCCAAGCTAAAATTGCTATCAAATTTTCACATCAAAATTGACTTTACCGTTTTTTCACAATAATTTTGGCTCACTGGTGGACATGGATTTGCCAAAAAAACCTACCAAATTATGACTTTACCAGCTAATCTAGCGACGGATGTACATGCTCTATGGTCTTATACTATCCATTACTTATGTTGTTGATCTTGAGTTGGATTCCTTGTCTGAAGTTGATCACTACTTTGTTTACTTGGCAGTTTTAACATTCAAATTAAGTGCTTGAAAATGAGGAGTTATTGTTCCTTTTGAAGTCTAATCCTGTCCTACTGTTGCAAATTTTTTAGCCATAGTAAAATCTTGTGTAGCGGAAACCGCCATGTTTTGTTGGAAATTGCAAGGGTTTTGGACTTCTTGGGTGAATGAACTTGGGATATATGAAGGGTCTCTCAAGGCAACCGGAGATGATAAATGCCATGTCAAGGTGTTTAGAAGTGACCGAGTTGGTGAGTATGAGCACCATTTGGTGAATTATGTGCGTAACATGGAATCATACACCAAATCACGGCACCTTATTCGCCTCAACAAAACGGTATTGTTGAGCGCAAGAATCATACCTTAAAAGAGATGATGAACATTCAATCTCATGAACAAGGTAACACGGAATAAGCTTGACAAAACGTTGTACGAACTTTGGAAGGGTCGGAAGCCTCCCTGTAAGTACTTACAAATGTGGGGGTGGCAGATGTGGTTGTACCTACACCTAAGAAGGTGAAGATATGTCCCAAAACCGTGGCTTGTGTGTTCATCGGTTATACACACAACACAATGCATATCGCTTTCTTGTGCGTAAGTCTGAGATACCAGGTATACACAAGAACACGATCATAGAATCTAGGAACGCAACGTTTTTTGAACAGTATTTTCATGTAGTCCAGTGGAGAGGTGAGTTCGAGGAAACGGACTTTGGAGGCTGTAAGAGAAAGCAATCTAGACCAAGAGGAAGAGGTTATAGATGTACCTATGCGAAGCAAAAGTGCTAGAACATCAACTTCCTTTGGTCTTGACTTTCTAACATATCTTTTGGACATTAAGCCTCGGAACTTCATGGAAGCTGTGAGTTCTCCTGAAGGACCTCTGTGGAAAGAGGCAATAAAGAGTGGGATTGATTCCATTTTACAAAACCATACTAGGAACTTGTAGATCTTCCTCTAGGTTGTAAGTCGTTGGGTTACAAATGGGTCTTCAAAAGGAAGATACGGGAAGATGGATCCATAGATAAGTACAAGGACAAACTTGTTTTCAAATGCTACAGACAGTGAGAATGTCTTGATTACTTTGACATGTATTCTCCTATGAAGAGAATAACATCCATATGGATGATAATTGCGATTGCTGCTTTGTGCAATCTAATGATACATTAGATGGATGTAAAGATAGTTTTCCTTAATGGTGATTTGAATGAAGAGATATATATGGAACAATCTAAAGGGTTTTCCTTCCCAGTGCAAGAAATGAAAGTCTGTAGGCTGGTTAGATCTTTGTATAGTCTAAAACAAGCTCCGAAACAATGGCATGAGAAGTTTAGCAATCCTATGTTAGCAAGTGGCTTTAGAATCAACGAGTGTAACAAATGTGTTTATGTCAAGGACACAGCCGATGGCTATGTCATATTGTGTATATATGTTGATGACATGCTCATTATGGGTTACAATGATAAGATTATCAAATCTATCAAGAAAATATTGAATTCGAAATTTAACATGAAGTATGGACCTTGCAGATGTGATTGTGGGTGTCAAGATCACCAAAACATCTAATGGACTTGTATTGTCTCCATCTCGTTATGTTGATAAGATTCTCGAGATATAAAATAAGTCTAATTTGGATATCTCTAGGACCCCCTATCAATTTAAACCTCCATTTATTCAAGAATCTCGATGAAAGTGTTTCACAACTCGAGTATTCTCAGATGATTGGGAGTTTGATGTACTTGATGAGTTGTACAAGGCCTAATATTGCCTATTCGTTTAGTAGATTGAGTAGGTACACGAGTAATCTAGGGGAGAACCATTGGAAAATGATAGTTAGGGTGTTGCATTACTTGAGGTACACTCGTGACTATGGGCTGCACTATACCAGATATTCTGCAATACTAGAAGGGTACAGTGATGCAAACTGGATCTCTGATACAAAATATTTGAAATCTACAAGTGGATATGTGTTCACACTAACACATGCAACTGTCCTTGGAAATCTTCCAAACATACGTGTGCACAATCTACGATGGAGACAGAGTGCATTGCTCCTGATGAAGCAACTGAGGAGGCAGAATGGCTACGTCATTTTGTGAAAGATAGTCCAAGGTAGTTGAAACCAGTGCCAACAATAAGTTTACATTCCGATAGCCAATTAGCAATTGGTCAGTCACAAAGTAATATATATAATGGTGAGTCTAGATGTATTCATCGTAGACATAACACCATTAGACAATTTCTCTCAACTGTCGCATCTCTATTGACTTTGTGTAGTCAAAGAATAATATTTCGGATTTGCTTACCAAAGGGTTAACTCAAGAGCTAGTTGTTAAGGTATCAAAGGGAAAGCCTATGACATGAAAAACTACTGCGATGGAAACCCAATCTTGTTGATTAGAGATCCCAAGATCAAAGTTCAAGGGGACAACCTAATCACGTGTGGTACGGAGGTCACTAAGGAGATTGATTCTCCTACTCTTGTTGTTAACATTAAGCAATTGTAATTTGCTTTAAATGACCCTTGTGCGATGGGATCTAAGATTTCTAATGGAGTATTGTAACATAGTCACGATAAGAGGTCACTTATGTGGGTGTGAAGAGGTGTCACTTCAATAAGAATTTGGGAACGCGAATTCTTAACACACTTATAGAACTAGGATGCGTGTTCATGGCCAAAATAAAACACAATAGTGAGAACTGAACTGTGTCAGGAGAAGTTCCTGTGTGAAGTCTATTATCGCGATTTACACAAACGGTACTGGCCAGCCAATAAATTCGATATGCTTTCACAAGGGAAGATTCAAGGCTAAAAATTAACTATTCTATGCTGGTATTATCCGTTGTGTTATCTCTCTGAGTTTACTTTGTACTCTGCGTCAGCTTGTTCCCAATTTTATTCATGTGGGAGATTGCTGGAAATTCCAAAGTGTTTTGGAATTCTTGGGTGAATGAATTTGGGATATACAGAGGGTCTCTCGAGGCAACCAAAAAGCCTCTCATTCATGCATGTCACTATGTCCACCACCCCAAGGTCTCTATTGATGCCTCCATTCATGCATGCAACTGAAAGGTCCATCCGTTTTGCAGCTCAAAGGTCTTTCATGGCTCTATAAATTCAGTCTCATTTTATCGTTTCAAGCACTGAAATTTTCAGCAATATTTTGTATACAATTTGATCATATATTTGGGTTCTTTGAGGGAGAGAGAGGCAGACGCAGTGAAGTTTGACAGGCAGGCGAAGGTCGATATTTCTATGTTCAATTAAGCCATTTTATCTTGCGAGACAGACGCTGGTTTTGAACCTTCATAGGGGTGAAAGTGTAAACCGAAAAATCAAACCGAACCGAACCGGTGGTTTTGTTTGGTTTTTTAGTTCATCCAGTCCGGTCCAATCCGGTTTGAAAATTTAGAGAAATTTCGGTCCGGTTTTCAATTTTAAACCCTTCCAACCCAAACCAAACCGGACCGAACCAGTATATGTAAAAAAACCTAAAAATTTAAAAATATAGGTACATTAGTACACCGCGTGTAATCGTGTATATATAAAAAAACCTAATCGTTTCTCTCACTTTCCCTTTTCATTTACCTTCCGCTTCTCGCCGCCTCCACTTCTCATTCTTAGTGCTCTGCCTCTCACAATCTCACTCACCCTTAGCCTTCCAAGCTCTCCACCTCTCGGCTCTCAGTAATTTTTTAATAAAATTTAGTCTGGACTGAGTTTACTTGACATGGGTCTATTAATTATTTACAATTTTTTTCATTTTTGGCTCAAGTCCAATTACACCGAAACCGGACCGGACCAAACCGAAACCGGCCGGACCGAACCGAACCACTTCGGTTCGGTTTCGGTTTTAAAACCTTCAAACCAGAATGACCGGTTTGGTCCGAGTTTTTCTGCCAAACCGGACCAAACCAGACCGGTATCACCCCTACACCTTCAACACCCACGGTGAGGCGGCGAATCAATCGTAAAGGGACTTTGAATACACAATACTCGGTTTGGTACCATATTGACTTACATTTGAGTTTTACAGTTCATGTAATCTACTCATCTCGATTCATATTATGCAAATTTGATTATGTTCTGTAATTTATGTATCAATGATAAAGAATGTATTTTTCTAGAATTCCAAATATGTTTAAAATTAATTTTTTCCTACATGTTTTGCTTGAAATAAGGAATAATTGGTATATAATGTTTTCAGTGTATGGATGGAGCAGGTGTAGATGGTGCACTCATCGTCCAGCCCATTAATCATAAGTTTGACCATTCCTATGTGACAAGGTTTGTTAAAAATGATATGCAGTTTTGTGCATCACTAGAGAATGTTTGTGTTCTCTCTCTCTCTCTCTCGTATGCATGATTAATTAAATATAAGAAGCTCAATGTGAAGGGCAAAGTTTAATGGTAAAGAGTTGCTCCAAAAAGAAGAAAACAAGAACAAGAAAACTAGTAGAGGACTTGGCCATTTTATTCGATAGACTTGTCGGACCAAGTACTTATGGGTTCTTATTGCTCCGAATTTCGGACCGAAGAATCAACATCTGGTGGCAATTCTCATGACTTATTAGTTAGCATCATATTTTAAGCATAAAAATAAGATGTGGAAAAAGTCAGTACTTTCTCATTCTAATTAGCCATTTTCTTTTCAACTTCTTTTTGTATTGTCTTATGCCAAGATAATGACTTGACAGTGTCTTGAAGAAGTATCCGACCAAGTTTGTCGGTTGTTGCCTGGCAAATCCAGCAGAAGATGGAAGTGGGCTTAAGCAGCTTGAACATCTTGTTCTGAAGGTCTCTAAAGAATCTTGAGCTCTTTGATAAACAATTATCTTGCAACATAAGAATCATCTGATTGAGAGTCGTTTCTTGTGGTAGGATGGGTATCGTGCAGTTCGCTTTAATCCGTATTTGTGGCCTGCCGGTCAGCAGGTACTGTAATTCATGTAAAACTTATTTGTGCGGGATGAACAACTCATGTTTTATTATTTGCTTTGTTTCACCAAAAATCATTGGAGCGTACATAGTAGCGAGTATTTACGATGAGTGATATGCTATGGTAGATGGTAGTACTAATGGGAGGGAGCAGACCAAGATGAATTTAGAGGCAGTAGTTTAGCATGATCTAAGTTCTGTGGATATCACAAAACACGATGTTCTCCGTAGAGCTCCATGGTGAAAACAGATTCATGTAGCTAATCCTAATTGGTTGGGACTTATGGATCGGTTTGATTTGCTTTGGAGCATACCTGTTACTAATTACTTACTGGATTAAGATGCATGTCGGAAGGAGAAAGTGAGGACATGTTTCTCTGGCCTTCCACATATGTTGAACTTATTGATGGTGGCTGAGCACTTCCAACAAAAAGACATACCAAGCAGTAATGAGTAATGATTCCCATCGAAGGCTTCCCACGAAATTCTGAGTTTCGATCTCCTCGTATATGTTTCCATCAAATAGTCAGCCTGCATCCTAAAACATGTAATTTAATAACAAGCATTGTTGAGTAGGCCCCATATCTTTTGAGTGTCCTCCTGGTAGAGTGTTTACCATGTTTAATGATTTTCACAGATGACAAATGAAATTGGGAAGGCAATGTTCTCTAAAGCTGGAGAGCTTGGGGTACCAGTGGGATTCATGTGTATGAAGGTATGAGGTTCTTAGTTAGCTCCACTCCAAAAAGACTTCAAATTCTACTGCATCTTTGTCCTTGCAATAAGTATCCCATCTACAACAGCAGCTGAGTGATTCTGTTTGTAGTATTGTTTAATGATTGCCACATAGATATCCAACCATGTTATAAGTTGCAGATACCAGTTGTTGGATGAGTTAGTTTTGATGAAGTGGACCTCCACAGGGACTTAATCTTCATCTATCAGAGATTGAAAGATTGTGCACAGAATTTCCCTCAACTGTTGTAATGCTTGATCACTTGGCCTTCTGTAAACCACCAATGTAAGTGCCTTGGTAATTGATCCATAGATCAGGAGCTTTTTAATTTCCAGGTGGACTTTTGGTGGGTGTGTATGATCTTTGTTATATTGCAGAAATGACGAGGAAAACCTAGCTTTCTCTGAGCTTTTAAAGCTGAGCAGATTTCCACAGGTAGACTAACTGCACACATCAAAGACTTTTCTGTATAATTGCAAGATTTGTTTCTTGACTGACTCGCGCCCAACCTAGCATTGTTTCCTCTGTTCTTCCTCTTGATATGCAAGTAAGATTTTTGACAAGGGGGTGGGGCTTTAGCTTGGAATCTTCTCCACTAGGTTCCACCCTTTCATACAGTATTTTGACGTGTCAAGTCACAGACTTGAACCTCATCCTTCCCGCAAGTAACCCAACCATAATGGCAGTTGTTACTTGTAGAAATTTTATTTAGTATCATTGTTGGGATCTTAATTTGTGGGCTGCAACCTTAACGTGACAGGTTAATATAAAATTTAGTGCCCTATTCCGGGTATCACAAAAGCCATATCCATATGAGGATTTATCCAAAGTTCTTTCTCAAGTAGTCTCCAGCTTCGGTGCCAGCCGTATCATGTGGGGCAGGTAGAAACTCTCTTTCTTAAGAGTATCTCTACAAAAACTCACTTAAAGGGGTGTGTTTGAAATTTCATGCAAGTGACTGCCATCCTTTATCCGAATCTGAACCCTGCGCTGGTTCTTTCAATTTGCTCAGTGACTTCCCCTATGTCGTTCCGGAATGTGGATATAAAGAAGCTAAAGAAGCAGTATCTGTCATTGCCAATCAAGTACCTCTATCATCTTCAGAGTTCGAGTGGATCATGGGTAGAACAGTTATGCAAATCTTTCAAGGACACTGGGTTTCTTAACCAATGATAGACCTCATTCTGTCTGGGGTGCAGTGTGAAAATGTGTACTGAAGATATCTGCAGATCCACATTCAACTTGAGCACAATACATGTTCGTCAAGAAACTGGCCAGAATTATGTGTTGTTACCAGAAATTTGTATAAGCTTGGACATGACCAGCGATTGTTTTTGGTTGGAAACCAGAAGTTTAGAATGCAGCACTTATCTGAAAAAATTTCATGAAGCATGTGATCTGCTCAAATTAATAATTTGCTCAGCCATTAGTTTTTACAATGAAACTTATATTCAACTTTTAGAGTGTGAACTTCTCTGATTGAACCAAACCACCATACCTGATCATAGTGGCAACTGATAAGTTAGTAAATTGAATGAATTATATGATGGCAAGAGACAATTCTTATAGTCAACACAAACATAGAAGGTAGTTTTAGTGCAGTCTTATTTAGTACAGCAACCAAAAGCATGATTGTTGATTACAGGAAGGAGTCATCGCAGATGCAATGACAAACAAAAGTTCAGATGGTCAAGCGTGTGAGAATGTGAGTTTTGAGTTCACAGTAGCCATTTGTTGAGACAATCTCTAATCACTGACTTAACCTGTAGCATAACTGCAGTACAGAAGAGGGAGGACTAGTGCCAAGAGTGCAAAAACATCAAAAGACAATTTCACACATGCACAAACATTCGCCCGGGCAAACATACACACAGAGAGAGCTTGTACGGTTCCCCCAGCATTGATTTGTTTGACTAGAGACATTCTGAACTCACATCCATGAAAGCATCCGAGAAGAAATATATATACATTGACACTCCCTGGGTTATTTTTCTTCTCGAAAAGCCTGTTGGAAGAACATTACACTAACCACAAAGATCCTACATGGCTTTGATTTCAAAGACTTGGTCCATTTTTATTATCACGCCCTTGGCATCATGAATTAGACGCCAAATGGGGAAGAGGAAAAAATCAAAGAATGTTCAGCTGTAAATTCTCTACAGAAACTAAAAACCTGTACAGTTTTACAAAACATTAACAATACAACAGAACCACTACATAACCTTTGTTACTCATCTAACCGTTGAATCTCACCCATCATGATTCGATTGCTTGTGACCTTGAACCCAAGAAGAGCTGGATCAATTTGCCTCCCTTTTTTGCCTTTCCTTTTCCCACTTCGACCTGCTTGTGACCCATCCAACAACTCTGAAGCTCCTACTGCGGGACCCTCAAGTTGTGATGGCTTCTTGGAATTGCTCTTAAGCATGTCAATGAAAGATGGTTCAGAGACATCAGCATCACTCCCAGATGAGGCGCGCCGAAAATGCACGTCTTTCTTACCAGATGGCAGCATGTCAGAACTTCGGTTTTCTGGATTTCCCCCTGCCTCCTGTCTTCCCCCTGATGAAAATAAAGGGTGATTGCTAGTAAAGTGTCATATAATGAAATGCTATAAAAAGTGGGACCCATTTTTTTGTGTAAAGGCTTATTTTAGTGTTTGTTAATTGAGTTCCAATGGTACATATGAGTAAGTGGATGACATGTTTGTAATTGATAATGATTCTCATAATTAATAATGGCACTACGTAAATACAAAGAGATATAGAAGGGGATAAGATATGGATAGCGAGTGGGATGGGATAATTTTAACCACCACCTCCAGGAGGATAAATTAGTCCCTGAATATCATATACGGGGTGAAAGTAAGTTAAAAAACTCCGGATATGACAAACCCGAATAACCATTTCCAAGCTGATAGCAATAGACCCTTTCTATGACCCCTAACAAACAGGCCTTAAAGGAAAGAAAAAGGTATTCTTAATTTCTAGTGACATTCTATTGTGTTTCTCAACTTCCAGCCCTATTTAATTTAGCACTTATCATTTACCCTATTATTTAGAAGAACCCAACGATACCCCTATCTCCAAATGTACATAAATATCTTAGCCCTAATTTCATGTCTAATTGATTGTGCTTTGTTTTTTTAAAATTAATCATACGAGTATATCATAACTAATATTTAAACATACAACACCTCATTAAAACTATGATATATTTAGTCAAACCAATATATATTGAGTTTATCATATTTGAAACTTTCCAACAATCCAAGAAACTAATATCAAGTCCAAGATAGGAAAAAACATTCTTAACTTGAGAAAAAATAATTATAATGATGTTTGTCATATAAAACTGAATATGATAGATTATAATAAATGTATCATACAATTGTTGGAACTCTATAAAATAATATCAAACCAGATCACATGGAATCTATCATAAACTAAAAGAAAAAAGCAAATTATAATAATCTTAAGACAAATCTACCATACTGGGCTCCTCCCATACATGTTAAAATTAAAATTCTCAAACTCTCTATGTGATATATTTATTTGGATAATATACCATATGTTTAGTAACTTCATACTGGTTGATATATGTAAGATGAGGTTTGTTATGGAAATACAATAATACGCAATTATCCAACTAATTACAGTAGTCCACCTGTTTGTCCCATTTGTCATGGAAAGTCAACCCAAATCTCATGTCAACAGTCCATTATTGGAAATAAATCCTTCAACCACATCCTCAAATTATCCATATACGTATGTATATTAAGAGTAAGGTAGGTAAATCATGTACTTGTAAGATTAAACCTCAATCCAGCTTAATGTGCAAGACTGTAACTTACATGACAGCCCCAATAGGACCATGACTTAAATTGCAACCAAAAAACAAAATCCTCAAAACAAGAAAATGAACACCAGCATGTGCCTGCACACGTGCAAGAGAGCTAGAGAGAGAGAAAGCTGAGTCAAATGTAATTGGAGAGGCATGCCATCTGTGTAACTGATTTTGTGATGGTAAAGCTTGCATTTACAGTTAGTAAGCAAGGCAACTAAACCAGAGGAATTATACACCAACTCAGCATATTACAAGTTTTAACTTAAAGCCATACCAAAACATGGCATACCTTCAGACGGAACTGAAGGCGGATGACTTTTGCCTCTAAAGACTGGATCGGAAGCTAACTCAGACAACCCTTCTTGCGATAATGAATTCCGCGAGACAGGTGGACGTTTCAGTAGAAACTTGTCCACCCCTCTGGATGCAACAACTGGTACACTGTCAAAAGAAGGTCAATACTAAGAAACACAGGTCATATAAGATGTGCAGAACTATGTCAAACTTATTACTGATCATATATCCCTTCAACTCCTGGACGAAGAGAGCAATACTAACATGCCTTTACGTCAAATAGAGGTTGACACGAAACAGCTCGGATAGTTGGCCAAGATAAGAAGATGAAAAGTCGACTCCTAAATCCCAAGAGAACGTAATTTGCAATTATATTAACAATGGATTCTACCAGAAAATTCAATGGAAAGAGGCACAAAATGACATATTTACTATCTTAGCAAAATAGACCAAATATAGCTCACTGAAATAATCCTTCATAGTCCCACAAGTTCAACGTTAAAAAATGTAATATCTTGCCCAAAGGGTAGAATTCACTACCTCCATCTTTTTATTTGTGTGTTTGAGTGAGTGTCGCCTGACCAAGGTGTAAGATTCACTATATGGTGCTCTTAGAGAACCCAAGAAAATGAAAAGAAAGGGCCAATTCCTTTGTGCTACAAATATTTGAACCAATGAGTGTAATACAGATAAAGAAATCCTTACCGGTCCTTAGCAACCTCGTCTATAAGAGAATCATGGAGACCAATTTTGTCATTGTACAAGGCTGTATTCCCACCTGGAACAAAATCCTAGACAACATATAACTCAAAGAAACAAAATGGAAGCCAACCAAGAAAAGATTTAAGAGAAAATTACCAGCAATGTCAAGTGAATTAACCCTGCTACTAGCATTCATTGGCAGTTGGCCATGGTCTATAATGGCCAATCCTGTCCGTTCAGCCATGTCTCCTTTAAGCTCTGAAGTTGATCCCTTTATCATCCCAACGTCACTTCTGAATTCTTGCCTTTTCCTTTCCACATTTAAGAAATCTCTTTCCATAGTTGACTCTGCAATTATGTTGGAACTTGTGTAATTTGCTTCAGAAGTTTCGCCGATGCCCGGAAATAAACAGTCTCCTTCAATCAATGCTCCAGAATTGGACCTGAGAGGCAGTCTTTCACTGGTTTCCGAAGCGTAAGGCTCCTCATTACCCAAACAAACTTGTAGTGGTCCACCAGAATTAGAGCCATAAGATCCTACAGAGTACGAAGGGGTTATACCTGCTTCTTGATCTGATAAAAGGCTGAAGGACTGATCAGAAGAAATCGTTCCAAACTGGCGACCAGAAGGTGCCCTTCTGTCATATGCTACTGCATTGCTCAAATCTAGGGAATCAGTCGATTGATGGACCGTTTTTTTATGGAGCAATTCCATAAGCAAACGCTTTGAACTATCATCATTTGTCCCCGCTGACATCCATAAACTTGGATCTTCCGAAGTCAATTTAACTTCTGACTCTCTATTTTGTAGATCAGCATTATTAAGATGCAATTGTCTTATCCTAGATTCCATCCAGTCATTTGTTCGCTGACCACTGTCCTCAGACCAGTGGCCCCCAGCCATATCAGAATGTAGATCATGAAAGTGGTTCGGAACCAAAGGGTGGTGAGAGTGCATGCCAGAGGAGAACCCAGAGTGCATTCGTGCACTTGGTTCCTGTACATCTAAACCTTGACCACGAGCCATAGCATTTACAACATCCATGTTCATGCCTGGCCCACCAACAGGTATAGACATTGATCGCTCAAATGGTGATAGCCCAGGATCATAGAGGCCCCGCTGAAATCGATCTTGCATTGAAATATTCCGCTCAAGGTGACTCAGCTGCTCCTCCGGCGACGGTCTCCTTTGTTGCTGATGAATTCTGTGGAACTGATTGGTTTCATCGACAGGCCAAACAGAACCATTATGTCTCTCTTCTTCCATTTCCACCACCCGTTGCCTCAATCCCGCAGGCAACTGTTGCCTTGCACGTAACTGCTCTTGGTGAAGAATCTGATGTTCCAAAGAGCGCAGCTGTCCATGTTTTGAACGCGATACAAGCTCCAACAGATCACTTTGGTGACCTTGATGTGGAATTTGACCAAATTTTGCATTTTGGATAATATGTTCAAGGGATGGATCAACATGCCTTGACGAATGATGCGAACGCTGTTGTAGTTCATGCAAAATTTGCTGCTTCAGTAAAACCTGATCAAGAGCATCGTTTGTTCTAACAACATCAACACGGGACTGTCCACGACCAGAATCATACATTTGACTTTGCATCAATTGTTCAAGCAGCAGCTTCCGTGCTTGAGATTGTTGTTGCTCTTGCAATAGCATTTGCTGTTGATGAAGCTGCTGTTGATGAAGCTGCTGCTGTTGTTGCTGCAATTGATGATGTTGCTGGAGCTGAAACTGCCGCTGCTGCTGCTGCTGCTGCAGCTGTAGGGTCAATAGATGTTCCAGATCTGGCCCTGTTTGACTGGCCAACTGTTGGGGGTGAATAGAATTCCGACTGGGCACTTGTTCCATAAGTGAGTCATTCAAGTGGGGATGAGGAGATAACAAATTGCGCTGCTGGAGCTGTTGTTGAAACTGTTGTGACAGAAGCTTCTCTGAAACATCAAATCGGTTGGATTCTTGATCCATATGTTGGAACTGGCGAGCATTCATGACATCTTGATACAAGTTGGGGCCAGGAACTGTATTTCTTCTATAAACATCCGACCATGGCTCCGCAGCATGAGTTGACTCAGCCACTGCACCAAATGAACCAATTCTCCCAGCTACAGAATTGGCAAGTTGATCCTGCACAAGTCCACTAGAGGCCACATCTGAGGACTGGTTATGCCTTACATGAGTGCCTTCAAGCTCAGACCATAATAACCCGAATGGATGCAACTTATTCTGATCTGTAAATTCAGTTTGAAGAGAAAGGTTGCCTCTGGGATTTGCAGAAGGATCGTTGATATTCATCAAAGTTTTACCAGTTGGATTGCCACCACTTCCTGGTCTACCTGGAAATACTATTTCTTCATAGACAAAAATTCTATGCATTAGGACAAGATCCAAACCAAATCAAAAATTTAGTATAATTAAAATCACAAACAAGAAAGTAACCAACCTTCATCTTGAACAGCAAAGTCACGAAAACTTTGACCCTCGGAATATGGGATTTGGAATGGACCCGCATGCTGCATTTGTAGACTATCAAACCCAGACAATTGCCAGCGGTGGTCATTTAAGCCAGGCAGAAGAGTAGTTTCAGGAACAGTAGCAGAAGCAGGTAAACTCGGCCCAGATTTCTCTTCCAGAGCTCCAGGCTTTTCTACCTTGGAACTTATATCTGTACTACACTCAATTCCATCTCTAGCTTTCAGATGAGGCATGACCTTACCCAACTCTACAAATGCTGTTCCCTCTGGAGCATCTGACAAACGGACAAGCAGGTCTGTCCCAAAAAAACCTTGCTCAAACCATGAAATGATGTCGACCCCAAGAAACGGACCCTGGATCTCTCCTTGAGGATCACAGTAGCACAAACTCATCTCCTCGGGTGGGATACCTCCATCTAATGGATATTCATATTGGCTGCCCTGAAACTGCAGTAGATTACCACCACCCCAAATCTGCTCAGAGGACTCAGAAACATATAGAGAGTTGGAATCATCTGGATGCTTGAAACTCATATCAAATGCGACGTCATGGATAGAAGAATCTTTGGTGAAAGCAGAATCTGAAACTCTGAGATGAGAAGCTTTAAGGGGATCCCCACCAATCTCTTGGACGCTACTAATACTATTCCTACTTGAAAAGTCATCTACATTCATCATACGAGTGGACACAGGAATTCTCCCTTCCCCTTCGACATTAATATCTCCTCCTGAACCAAAGTAAACTTGTCATATAAGTTGAGTGCAGACTAAATTACTTTTTCTCGAAGACAATTGAGTATTATTTGATGTAACGTAATGTTTTGTATAGTTTCTTGTCAATTTTTTGTGTTTATTCATTCATCTCGACAAGAGTGGTCGAAAAAGTATAAAAAATATTCAGAAAATTTTGAAAAAACTGCATAAGACGACCCTTAAATACACTAAAAACAGTATATGTGAACTTTTGGGGGCTTTTGCTCACATTTATTTATTTTCTAGATTCCTAGTGTTAAGACGAATGATTAATTTAAAAAACTTGACACGAATTTGCTAACAATTCAGACAAAAATGGCCAAAAAAAACAGCGACTTTAATACCAGAATATTTTGCCCAAAAGGGGTTCTGCTCAGAAGATGCCAAAAGGAAGAATAGACAAACAGGGTCCGTTACTAACCATCTATCAAACTCGTTTTAAGAGCCTCATTGGTCAAGGTGCTGAACACATCAGCTTGATGAGTATCATACCCAGCTACTCCAAAGGTATCAACAATCTCATCAGACATGATTGAGGGAAGAATATCGTGCCTGCCGTTGGATGGTTCCAAGTCTCCAAAATCTGGGGAGAAACATTTCCATAAGGTTTCAGAAGACAACATGGTACAAAACAACGTGCAAAAAGAAACCGAAGAATTGGTAAATAGAAATATAACAGATATAAGGTTGCCCATTAATTTCACTGAAGCCTTTTTACTCAAAAAAAATAAAATTGATGCTATCATCTAACTCAAATCACCTGTAACGTTATCAGTTGATCTGCCTTTTCTAAATGAATTGTATGAAACCCCACTACTGGTAAGTTTTCCCTTGCATATATCACCAAGTATAGCCTGAAAACATTGCAGAAACACATTAAAATTATCAAAGGAAAAGATTAACAAGAAGAACCCTCCTGCAGAATAGATTGGAGTAAACAATTTAAAAAGCTTACCTCCTCTTCTGCATCAGGAGTGACAAAAGCCAACGGCTCAATAACAGTAACTTGTGTTATGGGAGATACTTCCTCAATTTGATCACGCATCACAGAAAATAATGGATCCAGTTTTTGCCTGCGATAAATATCAAGAAGCTTCCCCCTTGGATAGCAAAATGTATCATCTGATGAGCTGGGTTTCCCAAGGACACTTCCAGTCCTGCCAAATTGAGCAGCACCAGGGGAACCTGCAGATGGAGGTCTTACAACTGCTACGCTAGATCTACCCCTTCCTAAAGTAAATCCAGCAGTAGAACCCTCTGCCTTTCCCCTCTCAACTCCAAAACCAGGTGCTGCACGATAGGAACCTGGCCCACTAGAATTACCCTCAATCCTATGGCGGGGCCTCCATTTGTCACGAGAATCTGCATCACGCTCAGGAACAGAACGAGAGTTGCTGCCCACAAATGATTGATTATCGCCGTGAGCATCCTCCTTCTCAACGTCAGTCCTCTTTTCAGCACGGGATTCCTTATCCTTGTCATCTGGACCCCACCTAGATGACCACTTGCTATCACGCCGTGCATCATGTGCAGAAGTCCGATTATTAACATCAGACCACCTATCAGAGGACAAAGCCCTGTTCTCCGTGTTCTCTCTGACAGCAGAAGTGCTGTCAACACGACGGTCAGTCTTCCTGCGATCTCTTCTACCAAGCAAGCCAGTTTCCCTTTCTTCTTCACGCCAGCGCCGCCCACTATCAGTGTCAGCTCCAACTCTCCTCCAATCTCTTTTGTCCTCAGGGACATCTGGACGCCAGCCCTCCTTCTGATTGGGATCAGCAGGATTTCCAAGAGATAGTGAACTCGGTGCTCGCGTTTCCTGTCACACATTAGGGGATGAAAAAAAATCACATCAAAATAAGTCATACATGAATAGATGCTTACAAATTAGAAACTTATACAGAAACATATGCTCAACTATATCTACTTGAACATCTCGCAACCTTCGTAATTTGTCTTTCTGTCAATCATCAATGGTGAGTAATCACTTATGGTTGTTATCAGCCTCTTAAAAGTAAAATATATGCTACGAACTATTCGTGACTATTTTTAACGCGAAAAGCATATGGTGGAGTCTAGCAAGTGAAATTTTGCAAAACCCTGACTGTGAGTGCGATCACTTGAAAACCAAAAAACTTTGATACTAACATAATGTATTCATATAAGGTTGTCCCACCATAACTATATGAGTTTAATAATCCACAAACAAAAGTGATAGCAAGAAGATTCTTAGTTAACTGCTAACCTAAAAAATGAAAACAGACCTACAATTGGCGAATCATAACTCACCATTTTAGTCTCACTAGGTTTGGTATATAGCCACTGAGGGGACAGAGGAATGCTACTTTCCAATGCTACTTGATCGGAGGAAACTGGCAAAGAACATTACAATTTCATTAGGGCAGGGATCCGCAGGACAAAAGTAACAACAATTGACACGGATCAACTTTTCTTCTAATTGAGAAACTTTTTGGTGCTAGATCATAGCAAAATCAAACTAACCTTTCGAATCATCAAGTAACCCTGTCGCCACCTTTTCATCATCATTCATTCCTGAAACATCCACTGTAGTGGCATCAAAACACATCCAAATTAAACTGTGAGCAATGCAAGGAAACACAGCTGCAACATGATAGCAAAATACACAACAGAAACAAAAAACAAAAACAAATGCCAATATAAGACTAACAACAGAAACAACTCCAACACTACCACTTGACTCCGTTAGTCCGTAACATCCCCCCACCCCAACCAGAGCCCCAAAGAACAAAAAGGAGAACAGCAGAGGAGAAATACAAGAACTCCTGAAGATCACGATATTAATGATTTTAGAAAAGTGGAAAAAGACAACTAAAATGAAGGCTACCGTTGACAAACAAATGGACAAAAAGGCATGGGCTAAGAACTTAATATTAATATACCTCAACATTGCTTCACCAAATCAAAACACTAAATCTAAAAAGAAGTTATTAGCCATCCTTGCAGGCTAAGGGTCTTCAAAAATCTCAGGAAAAACATCGTAGGAACTAGGAAGAAGTGAACAACTAAGACATCCAAAGCAAGCACCAAGAGAGTTCACACACAAAATAGACCAGGCCTTTCCAAGAAAGTCATCACGAACAGACATCGTGGCATGAAGAGAGGGAAACGTCACTAATTTACTCATACCATATAGTTAGGTTAGCAAAATGTCAATTTGAAACCTCGATATTCAAACCATATTGTGTGCTCGTTGGATGCTCAAAAAACTTGAATAAGAGTAGAAAAGTTAAAACCCGAATCAATGTCAAGTTTGGTAACTTTTTTGCAACCAGTAACTACTATGAAACAGCACACGAATTGCACAGTAGGGTTCAAAACAAAGCAGTTACGTGGTAGCTTAATGAAAATGTGAAGATCACAGTCAGGAGACAACTGATCTGAGATACTACCAAGAGAAGATTCCGGAAATACTTTGAAGCCCTAGAACTCAAACTTACAAACTGAAGTATCACCAGAGTAACACAAGTACATTCAGATCAATAATCCTAACCAAATGACGATTAAATTCATAGAATTGATAAAACAAATACAATGACAATTCGAAGAGAGAGAGAGAGAGAGAGAGAGTACCTTTGGCGGACCAAGTGTGACCGGACGGTTTGGATGAGAGCAGATCATCGGGAAGATCGAACTTGCCTTCAGCCATGGGAGAGTCAAATGAGTCACGAAGTTGGGCGATAAGATCGAGAAGAAGGCAAGGGATGGTAGTGACTAGCGCTCGAGGAAAGGAGGAGAGAGTAATAGGGACAGCGATATACAGAGAGAATGGAGGGAAGGAATGAGAATCGAGATTTGGGAAATTGCTAGGGTTTCGAGAGCTTTGTAGGACACTTGCAGAGAAGGCGAGAAGGGGAGATAGAGAGAGAGAGAGAGAGAGGTGGAAGGGGAAGAAAAGGGTGAGGGTTTGGGTGGTGGTCAGAACAGCCAAATCAACTAATCCGAGATTTACCCGATTTCATGTTGCCTCTTCGCAATTAAATAAACATTAAACTGGCCCGAAATACTAGTCATAAATTGTTGGGCCTTCATGTAAATATCAGCAACTGGACGGGAGTATACTCCGCTGGGCCTTCTTTTAAATCCAGATCCACAGAAGTCTATGGGTCTTCATTTAAACATTAGAGACTGGAACTGAGTCCATGTCCCTGGGCCTTCTTTTCAATATCAAGAACTCGACTGTAGTCCAAACACTGAATATAAGCCCACGAGATGTATAGTGCAATCTCATTTTTCTATCCGGTAGGCAGACGGGTCCTTGCAATATAGAAATATGAATCCACACACGACGTAGAGTTGTAGACAGGAGGACTTCAGTAACATGGCATGAGAAAGTCCGTAAGATATATAGTCCAATCTCATTTTCCTATCCGATAAGCAGATGGGTCATTGCGATAGATACAGAAATATGGCTCCACACACGATGTAGAGCCATAGACAGGAGGACTTCAGTAGAATGGCATGAGAAAGTCCACAAAATATATAGTCCAATCTCATTTTTCTACGACTGAAAGGTCCTTGCGACAGATATAGAAATATGGATCCACACACGTCATAGAGTAGTAGACAGGAGGACTTCAGTAGAATGGCATGAGAAAGTCCGCAAGATATATAGTCCAATCTCATTTTCCTATCCGATAAACAGACAGGTCCTTGCGACAAATACAGAAATATGGCTCCACACAGGTGTGGAGTCGTAGACAGGAGGACTTCAGTAGGATGGCATGAGAAAGTAAACTACTGAATATATTTTAAAACAATTTTTTTATAAACCACGAGGAAGAAAATTTTGACTCTTTATATTCCCGATATAAAATGTTTGAAGTATTAGACCGTGTTTGGTTGTCGAATAGGACAAGGGGTAAAAATATTATGAAGGCGAGATAATTATCAATACACTTGAATTCTGTCAACTTTCTAAGTTAACATGAACAAAGACAAACTCAAAAATATTAAGTATTAATGTGTTGGATAGAAAATAGTACTATGTTTTGTGGCAAAAGTTGCAGAATAAAGGTTTATGATAGAGCTCCATATTTTTATATTTTAAAAATCATTACTTGGTTGTCAATTATCAATGCAACATTTTCTTTAGCATACCTACATTGCATTGAGCTCCTATTTAGTCCCTTCATATATTGCCAAAAGGAAAGAGGAAAATGATCTTTTTATTTTCTCTATCATTAGGAAGAATAATAACTATTCAAGTGGAATGAATTATGTTGGAACTTGTGACATATATGGAGTGGAGTTCTAGACAAAGGGCAGAAGCCGAGCGTAGCAGAGCAAAGACATTCATATTAAATAACAAATCTCGTTCTGCTCCCGTAAATGTACCCAATTTTTTGGGAACCACGTAAATCCTATGTTGATCTCTTTACTGTTTTCATATTATATATTGTGTGTGTGATTATTGATTGCGCTTGTAAGTGGTATCAAAGCTCAGGTTGAATCAATCACATGAAGAACAATGGTGGGGAATACATCTGTGTCGAAGTTCGATGTGGTAAAGTTCGATGGGACTGGAAATTTAGGGCTGTGGCAATAGAGGGTAAAGGATCTGCTAGTGCAGCGGAGCTTGTCGAAGGCGTTGGGCGGGGGGTCCAAAAAATCAGAGCAGATGTCCGACGACGATTGGGAAGATCTGCAAGCGAAGTTCGTAAGTAAGATTCGTTTGTGACGCGCAGATGAAATTATGTACCACATGGTTGAGGATGACTCACCGGAGGGGGTTCGGGTGAAATTGGAGTGCAGGTATATGTCGAAATCCTTGACTAATAAACTGTTTCTAAAGCAAAAGTTATTTGGGCTGAAAATGGTTGAGGGTTCTGACCTAATTTAGCATATCAATACGTTCAATCATATTGTTAGTGATTTTTTAAGAATTGAGGTAACAGTCGAAGAGGAGGATCAGACATTGATATTGCTGTCCTCTCTACTAGATTCTATGGATAATCTCGTGACTGAGAAAGAAACCTTAGAACTGGAGGAAGTCATTACAACCCATTTGACTGAATCAATTCTTGGTGAGTGACTGGTGGTAAAGTACAAGGACCAGGACAGAAAGATGGACAAAAGAAAATCTGTTGGGAAAGTCGACATCAAAAGACGATGCTGAGTTGGAGTGTTTTAAGTGCCATGAACTGGGTCACTTCAAGAAAAATTGTCCCAATAAGAGAAAAGGAGGTAACTGGAAGAAGAAACAGGGACAGACAGGGAAGATAAAGTGGGACCATCAAATTCTACAAATGTAGTGGAGCAGTATGATTCAGAGGATAGTGATTTGTTTTCGGTCTCTACCAATTCGGATCATCTAGCAGATTCATGGATTCTGGATTCAACATGTTCTTATCACATGTCCCCTAATAGGAAATGGTTTGACACTTACGAGTCAATGGATTGTGGTAATGTTCTTATGTATAACGATGGTTGTATAAAGTCATAGGAATAGACACAATTAAAATCAGAATATTTGATAGTGTTGTGAGAACCTTGGGTAAGGTTAGACATGTCCCAGATTTGAGAAAGAATTTAATTTCGTTGGGAACTTTAGAATCTATTGGTTGTGGGTGTAGAACAGAAGTGGAGTCATGCAGGTAACGAATGGTGCTTTGGTAATCATAAATGGTTGAATGGTTCTAGGAAATATTTACAAGGTGACAGGGCGTACAGTTGTGGGTGGAGCTGCTGCTACCACAACGGTTGATACTAATGATACCATTTTTTGGTATATGCAGTTGGGACATATAGGGAATGTTGGATGTTGGATGTTAGAGATACATAAAAGAAATCTGCTGAAAGGGGTGAAATTGTGCAAGTTTGGGTTCTATAAATTTTGTGTTTTGGAAAACAGTGTAAGGTGCAGTTTAGGCATGTCACGCACAAATTTAAGGGGATTCTTGACTACATTCATTCATATGTTTGGGGGCCAGTGAGGGTAGCCTCGAAAGGGGATCTATGTATTTCGTGACTTTTATCAATGATTATTCGAATAAAGTTTGGGTTTACTTCATGCGTCACAAGTCTGAGGTTTTTGCAACATTCAAGGTGTGAAAAACTGAAGTAAAAAACTAGACAGGGAAACGGATCAAGTGCCTCTAAACAGATAATAGAAAAGAGTACAAGGATGCAATTTTTTAAAGTTTTGTGAGGAGCGTGGAATTCAGCAACACTGGACAGTACAAAAGACACAACAGCAAAATTGGGTGGTAAAGAGGATAAACAGAACCATAGCAGAAAGGGCATGGAGTATAAGACTTAATACAGGGCTTCAAAAGAATTTCTGGGCAGAGGCAGTGAGTATGGCAGTATTTGTTATAAACTAGTCATCAAGTATTGCTCTAAACGAAAAGGTGATAGAGGAGGTGTAGATAGACAAAGAGGTAGACTATTTAGTTATGGGAATTTTTGGGTGTTCAACTTATGTTCACATTCTCGATAACGAGAGGTCGAAGCTTAATGCAAAATTCAAACAGTGTATCTTTAGTGGGTATGAAAAAGTGATAAAAGGGTATAAGTTTTAGGATTCGAAATCAAAGAATGTGGTGATCAGTAGGGAAGTGATATTTGACGAAACTTCTATGGTCAAGATACATTCAGAGGTTCAGAAATCCGAATCAGGAGAAGGTAGCAAGCAGCAAGGCATTCAAGTCGAGCTGGAGAGTATAAAATTTGATAATTCTCAGCCAGGGGAACAGCTTGATTAGCAGCAGCAAGATAGCATAGCCACAGGGAGACCCAAACGTGTTAACAAACCGCTAGTGAGGTATCCATCTACTTTTCAGGAGGCTATCACTACTTCTGAAAGGGATAGATGGATGGAGGCCATGGTGGAGGAGATGGAGTCCTTGCATAAGAATAAATGCACCTTGGTGGGATTTGGATCAAGTCACCGCTATTAAGCCATCGTGTCGCGGGCATCTGTAGGGTGTCTTTCTATCGCGACTTGTACTCCTTTTCATTGGGTAGGCCAAAATTCCTCCTGACATGACACATTTACCTTTGACTTTGTCAAATCGACAATTTGATAAACTGACCAACTAACTTGACATGCTTATTGTTTGTCATGTCCTAGGGACTCATTGACTGTGACCCGTTAACTCGCTAACGTGGCCCACAATGTTTCTCATATATGTTTCAAGCCAACTAAACTATTCGGAAGGGTATGTTCTCGTGCCTGGATCAATAAAGGAAACTAATCAATAGGAAGTTGTAATAATAGTTCACATCTCAATTGGTAGCTTCTGGCTACTTGGTTGCCTCATTTTGAGATCTCGAGCATGCGTGCAAAAGTAGTTTGAAAATTAAAGAACTAATGTGTTCTAAACTGAAAAATATGTATATACAGAAAAAAGGTGTATATTATATATGTATATGGTGTAGGTACCATTGGTGCGGTAGAGTCAAATCCATTGACACTACTTTTTTAGATGAAACTAAAATAGGAAAAACTACAGATTAGTGGTACTGATCTAAAATAATCCTCACATTCATGGTGTAGAATTTCAAAATTACAGATATAATGGTAAGTACAAGTTTTTTTTACAAAAACATAGTGAGCATAATGATCTCCTGACCGGTCAAGACTTGCACCCTCGAATACACTATTTGCACATTGAAATAGATTGACTTGCATCATGAGATTCATGACCGGTCAAGACTTGCACCCTTGGGTGCACTGACTTGCACCATCGAATAAAACGACTTGCACCTTGCAGATTTTTGACTTACACCTTGAGACACATTGAATTGCACCTTGGAATTCGTGACTGGTCAAGCTTGCGCCCTAGAATTTCCTGACCGATCATAAAATGTATATGGTTACTATGTCTTTGGAAATTCATGTTTGGTAGTTTTGAAACTATGGATCATAAAGTGGATTGGGTCAATGTCACTGTTTCGTAATTTTTCAAAAATAAAATAAATCATCAATAACTATTTTATATGATTGATTCACTGTCTTCTAACTACTTCAATATTTTTTTAAACTCCTTTAATATTTTTTTTCCCAATTCGAGTTAAATTGTCCATGTATAAATGTATATACGCATATAAAATTGATGTTATATATGTGTATAGATGTATATATGATCCCATATAATTAAAATTTATTCTGTATTGAAATGGTTAGTGTAAGATTTAACCTTAAAAATCTCAATTTTTCTTGATGAATTAAGTTTTTTTTTAATTTAAAAAAATAGAGCGGGGAGGGGCGGGGATCCTCTGTTAGGGTTTTATACTAAAAGTCATAACTTTATGTAATGGATTAATATTTATTTAAATTTTTTAAACAATTATTCATTTTCTTAATGAGAATCTTTATGAGCAATGCTTGCATTATATCTTATCATATTGTGCATGAGTGTCTCTTATTCTACATAGTAAATAATCTAATGTGTAGAGTTTGGCTTATACACACAAGATTAGATTATCGATTTTTATAGAATATAAGTTTTTGGTTCACAGTCTTAAGTGGAATTGGACACACCACCAGTAGGACTGTAACATATTGTTTCAGTAGGTTTGTCTTGACTATGAAAAATGATATAATTTTAATTTGTTGTGTTAGTATACTTTGTGTGTATTGAACATGACTATTTTGAGGTAATTGTATTATATTGTCGGTAATTGTATTCATACTGACAATATAATACAATTTACACCTCATAATTATTATGTATGCGTGTACTTTTAATTCAAAGATAATTAATAGGTAATTGTATTATATTGTCGGTAATTGTATTCATACTGACAATATAATACAATTTACACCTCATAATTATTATGTATGCGTGTACTTTTAATTCAAAGATAATTAATCGATATGTACATTTAATGTTATTGACTTTGATTCATTATAGAATGAGGCCTTGTGGGCCAGTAGTCTCAATGAGTTTGGTCACAATATTAAGTGTATGACAACTATTAATTATTAATGGAATCCACGTTCCTTTATAGGGATTGATAATATCCTCTTGAGGAAACTTATAAGTTTTGATTATGTCAAACCCTCTAGGTGGATATTAATATTCGACATAAGGAATAAGTTAAATACAATGTCTCAAATTTTTTTTTTTATAGATATTGATTAAATAATTTGTCAGTAATTTATTTTAATCAACGGGTATTTGTAATCTTAACGTGGAGAGATAAATAAGCATTTAATAACATGGAACTCGAAATATAATTTTGAGATATGAGAGGAGAATGCAATTATAATTCAGTAGTAGTATGATTTATAATCTATAATTCAGAATTAATATTGGTTGGACTAAAATCTAGAGCCTAGCCCATACTTCTCTTAGGGGTCCTTATCGTTGCCTATATATACACTGCTATGTCTTCTAGGTCAGAGACAACTTAATATTCAAAAGATTGAGAGAAGTTTTGTGAAGGTAAAGAGATCGCGATTTTGAGCCTACACTCAGCATGTGATCAAGGTGCAATGTATTATGGTAGAAGATCTCGTGGTGAGTCGAGTAAGATCATTCTAGTACTGCTCAAAGTTTGATCAGGATCAAACTGCGAAGATAATCGAGTTCAAACCAGATAGATCTTGAAGGTATGAACCCTAATTTCGCCTAGTAGAATTTCATAATTTTCTGTTGTATAAAATGTACGTGTTCATCACTGGATCTTGGGAATCGACCTAACAAGTGGTATTAGAGCCGCCTGTGATACCGCATGTGGTTTATAGACACCATGTTGTCCACATAAAAGAAACAGAACGTAGTATTACTATGTTAACGTCTATTTTGCAGTTTCTCCTATCTCACTATTATGGTCACGCATGTATGATTGTGTGATAGACAATTTTGGTGTGATTGGATCCCACACTATTTTTATGTGTAGTTACGTATTTTTTTACACCAGTTTTGGGTTTTATAATATTAATTGTACTAGGCCAAAATACGAAACCGTGGGTCCCAGACCCACGACCATCCTCGGCATATTCCCACTCGGCCCAAGTACGGCGAGGCCCAATACCAACGCTACAGATCTTCGGCTTGTGGGCCGAACGACCTTTTGGTCCGGATTTAAACTCGGTCGTTCTGTTTCATGGCCTTCAATTCCACATCAATCCTCGACGGATTGATGCTCGGCATCATCGTTCGGCTAAAAGGCTCCATCTCTTGTCTCTCGGTCGAGGCGCCTAATGCTCTATGCCTAGCCTCTGCACATGGAAACGTGCTCTCCACTTTTTGAGGGAACGTGCAGGCGTACCCGCCAAATCCGCACGAATGTGGGACACGTGGCAGCACCTCGGTGGTTTCTAGACCACGACCTACGTACTTGGCCAAAGAGAACGGCAGGTAGTTGGATTTCCACTCTATAAATGTTCCAACAGCATTCCTACCACAGGTTCATGCACACTCGCGTTAAAACTATACTTTCAAGTTGCTTTTGCTTTTCTTAAAAGGCTAACTTGATCGTCAGAGTGCTCGCCGGAGATCCAACCCCGGTCGGCACTAATTTAGTGTTGAGTGTTTTGCAGGATAATCGAAAGGATTCAATACGTCAATCCAAAAAGTCTAATTCGGATTTCAGACTCCACAATTTGGCGACCACAGTGGGAGATCCACTTGACTGCTCATCTCAAACCCCCTACTTTAATTTCCACCTAACTTAGCAATGGTTGCTAACGAGAATGACCTAGCAATATTACTAGTTCTTCCTCCACCTCCCCCTCTGGAAGTTCATGCTGACCTAAGGGATAGGGCGTACGTCGAACGCCTGGAAGCTCGGTTAGCAGAAAAAGATCACTTACTCCAAGCTCGGCGACACGTCACAAGCTCGGCGACGCACACGTCATAGAACACGTTCTCCCAAGCAAAGAGAAAGGCAGAGGCGCCCGGCTCTCGAACGATTAGGAGTCGAGGCCGAAGAAGACATGATCAACGAGGCACGCGGTCGGGGAAGAGTTCGGTCCCTATTACCTGAACACTGCTCGGATGTTGAACAAGGAGTTCGTCGAGTCTCGGTTTACAGACGGTTGGGGGTTTAACCTGTTAGTAGCACTCAATCGTACTCTCCATCAACTATAGCTTCAGATATCACCCCTACTCATGAAACTCAGCTAGACAGGAGATATGGTGGGCGAGGGACCGATACCCTCGGCGTCGTAACTATCGAGGACGTTTCCCTCGGTACCACGGTGGGCAAGATCTCAGGCCACAGCTCACGGCCAGGAGAGGGGTTCGGTCAAACACGAAGTACAGCCGGCCTGATCACAATGCAACATCATACACGACCAGCTCATCTCTTCTCCCTTCACCAGAGAGATCGACGGGGTCCGTCCGCCGCGCGCTTTCAATCCTCCCAAGTTCACCAAATACAACCCAAAGACGGATGCCTACCTGCACCTAGTGCACTTTTGGCAGATAATGTCTCTCTACAGCTCTGACGACGCTCTGATGTGCAAACTCTTTCCTTCTAGCTTGGGAGAGCTCGGTCTCTTCTGGTTCAATAAATTGCCGAAGGGATCGATTCCATCTTTCAAGGACCTATCCCTTGCTTTCCTGGCTCGGTTCGTCACTAGTAGTAGGAAGAAGAAGGGTGTTGATTTCCTTCTCGCATTGCGAAAGTCGGCCAATGAGTGTCTCAGACAATACGCAACTCGGTATTGGGAACTCTTCAACAAGATACAAGGTTGCAATCCAGCCATTGCGGTGACCTCGTTCAAACTTGGGTTGGATCATAGGAGCAAATTATTCGAGGATCCTATGTTGTCCAATCCTTCCGACATGGACAACCTCATGGGGCGGATAGACAATCATTGCCAATTGGAGGAGGCTTGAAGTGAATGGCGTCAGGCCGAACAAAACCACTCCGTCAGGGAGATGGAAATAAAAACACGCAAAACGGGGCACACCGAGGTGTGAACATGGTGTCCTCCGGAAGAAACAAGGGCCCTCGCCCTCATGAGTTCGCTGCTGTGAAAACAATTTTTAGAATCCCAACATACGAGATCCTTAAGAAGATCCAACATGAGCCATACTTTGAGTGTCCGAGGAGGCCACTGGGAGAACTTCGGAAGACGCTGGACTCCCCTTACCGCTGTTCATACCACAGGGAGAAGGGCCATCTGACCACATGATGTCGAGCATGGAGGGATTTCCTCGAGCGGTTGGTGTCCCAGGGCCACCTCAAGGAATATATAGACAAAGAAAAGACACGAGCTGGATCTCAATCAGAACCTGAGAAAGAGAACAGTGGCGAGATCAGGGTGATTGACGTCATTCATGGGATGGTGGACGCGGTTGCAGAAGAGAGTCTTAGGGCCGAGATCAAGTGTGCGACAAATGGAAAACAGGTTATGTCCGTAAATACGGGTGCCAAACGTCCACATCTGTACAGTCAATCCAGAGGCAGCCTTTTGTTCTCTGATCAAGATCTGCAACGCCTCCAAGTGCCGCACAATGACGCATTGGTCGTTTCTCTCACCTTCGGCAACTCATTGGTTCGCCGAATACTGGTGGATCAGGGGAGTTCTGCCGAGGTCATGTACTATTCCCTGTTCAAAGCCCTACACTTGCAAGATACGAATCTTGAACCCACCAAGGTACCGTTGGTGGGATTCAATTTGGCTCCCGTATGGTCGCTCGGGAAAATCAAGCTCCCTATCCGCATGGGCTCTAGAAGCGTAGATGTCGAGTTCGTAGTCATCGATGTGCCAAGTCCATACAACGCTATCGTCGGTCATGTTTGGCTGCATAAGTTCGAAGCCGTAGCCTCCACTTACCACCAAGTCCTCCGCTTTAACGGGGCATGGGGGCTCGAAGAGGTTTTAGGCAATCAGTTGGTTGCCAAAAAATGCTACATAGCGGTGATAAAAAGCAAGGTCTACCTGGAAGAGGTCCAATGGGTAGAAGTTCCGGACGCTCCTCTACTGGAGGACGTCGGCACGCCAGCTGCAGAAAAAGCAGTTGAAGACCTGATCACTATAGCGGCCGACGACTCAAACACTGACAGAACATTTTTGTTGGGATCCACCTTATCACCCACCAAAAGGGAAGCCATGACCAACTTTCTCAAGAGAAATAGAGAGGTGTTCGCATGGACACTGTACGAGATGCCAAGGATCGATCCCGATTTTATCTGCTATTCACTCAAGGTGGACAAATCTCGCCGAGCCATCATACAGAAGCCTCGAAGGTCGGCGACAATCCACACCGACACAATAATTGAAGAAGTCAACTGCTTTTTGGAAGCCGGGACAATACAGGAAGTCCAGTACCCCACTTGGTTAGCTAAGACAGTGGTCGTGAAAAAGAAAAATGATAAATGGCGCATCTGTGTAGATTACACGAATCTCAACGACACCTGCCCTAAGGACTGTTTTTCCATGTTGAGGATCGACTGACTGGTGGATGCCACGTCTGGGTATGCTCGGTTCAGCTTCATGGACGCATACTATGAATACCATCAGATTGCTATGCACGGGCCGGACAAGGAGAAAACCGCCTTCATCGGTCCCTGCGGGTTATTCTGCTATAAAGTAATGCACTTCGGCCTCAAGAACGCGGGGGTAACCTACCAACGTATGGTCACTAAAATGTTTAGCAAGCAGATCAAGGATAAGATGGAGGCCTACATTGAAGACATGGTGGTCAAGAGCAGACGAGAGGCCGACCACCTCACACACTTGCAGGAGGTATTCGACATTTTGAAAGAATACAAGCTCTGCCTCAATGCCAAGAAATACACTTTTGGCGTCGGTTCTGGAAAGTTTTTGGGCTATCTAGTCACAAGACGGGGTATCGAGGCCGACCTAAATCAAATCGATGCAATCAAAAGACTAGAAGCATGGTACACAATTAAAGGCGTTCAAAATTTAATGGGAATGGTTGCCGCACTCAACAGATTCATCAGTCGGTCCTCAGATAAATGTCGGCCCTTCTTTGCGCTGTTGAAAAAGTGTAGCCGAAGAAGTTTTGATTGGACTCTAGAATGTGACCAAGCGCTGCAAGAACTGAAGGCCTATTTATCTTCAGCCCCACTGCTCACTATGCCCAATGATAAGGAGCCCCTTTTTATTTATCTGGCGTATCTCCACATGCGGCCAATTCAGTTCTCGCCCGATAGGAGGACCGAGCGCACCTCCCCATTTACTATACCAGCAAAACACTAGTCAGTGCCGAGACTAGATAGTTGCCCTTGGAGAAGCTCGCACTGGCGCTCGTCTCTGCCTCCCGAAAGCTTGCGCCATAATTCCAAGCGCACCCCATTACAGTACTGACAGAACAGCCCTTGAAGAGTTTGTTCCGCAAGGCTGATCTCTCTAATCGTATTTTGAAATGGGTTGTGGAACTGGCTAATTTCGACATTCAATAACAGCCAAGATCGGCTATCAGGGGCCAAGTCCTCGCAGACTTTATTACAGAATTCACGCCAAACACCGAAGGTATCAGCCCACTGCCGAACAAGGATTCAACCAAATCGTTAAGGGTGAAACAAAAAATCGACAGACCGAAAAAATCGACTTGAATTTTCGGTCCACGGTCGGTCCAGTAATATATTCGGTCGGTTTCGGTCTGACATTTAGAAAATATTCGGTTTTCGATTCGGGGTCGATTTTTCCAGATTTAGTCCAGACCGAACCGAGCCGATGGACCGAACCGCGCCGATGGACCGAACCGCGCCTATGTTGGACCAAACCGAAGTTACCGAACTAACCCTAAAAGTTACACTTTAAATTTTAACCTAACCTAAAAATATGTACAGTTGTGGTGCCTCCCTCCTAAATCCCAACATCTCAGTGTCTCACCCTCACGCCTCTCTCTCTCTATCGCTCTCTTTCTTCCTCCCCCGTCTCTCTCTCTCTCTCTACTCTACAGATCTCTCTCTCTCTATCGGCTCTACTGCTCGACTCTGTAGACCTACCTCTCGGCTCTCACCCACTCGTCTCCTCTGCACAAATCGATCTACTTCGGATTTCTGGTCCAAAAAAATAGAGCTCAAGGTATGATTTCGGATTTATGGTTGAAGTTAAAGTTAGGTTCTTTTCTTTTTCCTTCTTGTGCTTTTTTCTTATGCGAGTTGGTTTAGACAAATAATTACTCCTGTCACCACTCCAGTACCCACGAGCAAAAATAATTCCTCTTATTGTTACTGTTGAAAACATGCTTTGTTATATATTGAGATTTGCTTCGTCGATGTTTTTTTTGGTATACTCATATGCATGTCTTTATTTGCCTTAATTTCTTCTTTGCTAACCCGGGGCAACCAAACATTTGTAGGAGATGAGGATATTAAGAAAATATCAGAGTGAGTGTGATAAAAACACTCAAAAAATTCTTTGATAGTGTGTATATTCAATGTCATTTCCATAAAAAAGAAAATAAACATAATCAATCATAAAAACATTAATGTGAAGTGA
This sequence comes from Arctostaphylos glauca, assembly GCA_019985065.2. Classification (NCBI taxonomy): domain Eukaryota; kingdom Viridiplantae; phylum Streptophyta; class Magnoliopsida; order Ericales; family Ericaceae; genus Arctostaphylos; species Arctostaphylos glauca. The sequence goes on along the minus strand of JAHSPW020000016.1, from coordinate 5,352 downwards.
TTCTAATTTACGGACCCTTTTCCTTTTTCATTCACAAATAGCACAGCGAAAAGGAAGTACTGCATATAATGATAGCGAAAAAGGAAGTAATTTGTTTTTCTAATGATGTATATAGTTTGTGGCCTGTCATTTTTCTTTGTTTGTTTTTCTAAAAAATTTGTTTGTTCCAGTGGATTATATTTCGGATTTGCATTTTGGCTAAAAATTGCATACAATCTAAATGGCAGATAGGTTCAACTTTGAATTTCTTGATTCAACAAAACTTAAGGAGTGATTCCAATTATATGGAATTAAGACAGTTTGAGGCTTGAGCATTGAGGTATGAGTTTTTTTTTATTTCTTTAATAGATTTGTGTAGAATTCTTTAATTATTGGATAAGGGATGTCGTGATTTGTTAATTGAACATAGCCAAATGATGCATTGAATGTTTATTTTTGGGTTATATGATGGATGATACTCACGAGGACATAATTGTAGAAGATGGTCATGAGTAATTCTCCTGGAGATATGGACAATGATAATGAATCTAAGATTTCTAAAAAACAAAGAGTGGATTCTAAAGTTGATAATGAAGAATTGGGTTAGTCAGTAGTAAAAGATCTGGTTGTTGGAACCATTTTGTTTTTGTTACGAAACCCGGTGATGAAAAACCTAGGGCAGCTTGCAATTGGTGTGGGAGTACTTATGCATGTCATTCAAAGAAAAATGGTACAAAATCTATGACTCATTACTTAGCAAATCAGTGTACCAAATACCCTTTGAGCAAGAGCTATACAGCTTCTAAGCAATCAATACTCGGTTTTGAGAAAATAAAAGAGGAACATAGTGAAACAAGTGAAAATCTTGTGCCTATTTCTTTTAGTGTTGATGCATGTAAAACGGCCTTAGCGGAAATGTTAATAATTGATGAGTTGCCATTTGCATTTGTCGAGGGTGAAGGTTTCCAAAGGTTTATGCGTGTTGTCCAACCAAAATGGATAAAGATGCCAAGTAGGATTACAATTGCGAAAAATTATGTGCGCATTAGAGAAAGAAGCATTGAAGGGAGTGCTCAAAAGTCAAAGATTATGTCTTAGTACAGATACGTGGACTTCGATTGAAAATTTGAATTACATGTGTTTAACTGGACATTTCATTGATGAGAATTAGAAATATCAAAAGAGAATTTTAAATTTTTGTGTGGTTCCTAACCATAAGGGTGAGACTCTTAGCAAAATAATCAAACAATGTTTGTTGGATTGGGGAATTGAAAAGATTTTGACTGTGACGGTTGACAATGCATCTTCCAATAATCTTTTAATTGATTACTTGAAGAGAAAAACCAAAGACAAGAAGACAACCATATTAAAACATGAGTTGATGCATGTTAGATGTTGTGCACATATTTTGAATCTAATTGTACGTGAGGGATTGCAAGAGATAGATGGTTCAATTTTAAGGGTGCGAATGTTGTGAGGTACGTAAGATCTTCCCCGTCCCGAATGGCAGAATTTTGGTCTTGTGTTGAAAAAGAAGACATTGATTGTAGACTTAAACCTTGCTTGGATGTGCCTACTCGGTGGAATTATACATACTTTATGTTGGATAGGGCTGTAATATATCATAAAGCATTTGAGCGGTTATGTGATGATGCATTCTTCAAATTAGAAGTAAGTGAGGCGGGGTTTGATGAAGAACTCGATGACTTTGAATTTGGTGAGTTGGAGCGTGAAAGTGGTAGTGGGGTGGTTCGAATTGAAGACGAGGTACATTGTGAGAAAAAGAAAGGAAAAGAGAAGGGGAAAGGGAAGGGGAAAGGGAAAGAAAACACAAGGTCTCCAACTTCTAGTTATTGGGAGAAGATCAAGTTGTACGTTAAGTTTCTCAAGTTGTTTTACCTCGCAACTTTAAGGTTCTCGGGTTCTTTGTATGTCACTTGCAATGACTTTTTTGATGAAATTGTGATGATTCAAGAGGCTATTACCAACTTGTGTGGAAATCATGATTATCTTTTGAATGCTTTGGCACGTGGTATGAGTGGCAAGTTTAATAAGTATTGGGAAAAGTTTGAAAAAATTAATCCTTTGTTATTGTACGATTTTACTTGACCCCCGATACAAAATTAGATTTGGTAAATTCTGCTTTTGTAATACCTTGAGCTACAATGAGACAATGACTAATGACTTGGTAGAAAAATTTAAAAAATGGTTGACCGGCTTATTTGAATAGTATGTGAAGAACAATACTTCTAATTCGCAAATATAAGAGATGGTGGGATTATCAGATAAAAGGGATTTGAATGGTACGGATGGAAATATTAATTGTCGATTTTTGAAATCTCAATTGAAGTTATATTTGGATAAAGAAACCAACATGGTAAGCAAATCGGAGTTGAAATAGTATTTGATAGAGGCTTGCGGAGATGAAACTAATAAGTTTGATATGTTGCATTGGTGGAAGGCAAATTCCTTCAAGTATCCCACTCTATCTCAAGTAGCACGAGATGTGCTAGCGGTTCCCGTGTCCACTGTTGCCTCTAAATCAGCTTTTAATATGGGTGGACGCATACTTGATCCATATCGGAGTTCTCTTGCTCCAAAAATTGTGGAGACTCTTATTTATACTCAACAGTGGATAAGAAATTCAACTAAAATCAATCTTCGAGAACAACTTGATGAGCTAGACCAATTGGATACAGGTAATATCGATTGTTATTTATTTCTTTATTTCTTTACTTATGGAATTATTTTTTATTTCTACTTTCCTTGTTTTTTTTAGTGCTTATGGAATTATCAATTGATTAAGACTGACGATGAATGTCTTATTGACTTACCTTTTGGTGTCTACAATGGTACGCATCATCTTATTTATTTATTTTGTTGGATACATGCCAATGTGTTTTTCTTAGTTCCAATAGCAATTGTTTTGTATTTACTAACAAATTAATGTTTTTCTTATAAGTTTTTGAAGATCTTCATGTGACGGAAAGTTGCAAGCATTTCACTAATTTATGTTTTTTTGCTCTTTTTAACATACTACATCACTTTATTTGATGTTATTCGGGTTATTGCATATGTGTTTAAAGAAGTTTGTTGGTAATTCTATTTTTTTGGGTTATAGCCGAACTACATTTTAGACATGTAAGTTGCTAGTAATTTGGTGTATTTTCTACTGGTTGGATATGTGCAGTTGAGGGCAGATGCGAGGAAGGAAGAGGTGGTCCACCATGTGCTATTATTCATAATTAGTGATAATAGTCCGTCCTTGTCTGTTCCCACACCGGACAAAATATTTACTTGTGTGGGTGAAGAGAACCCAGAAACCTGGGTTATTGATGCTGATGAGGCTGACTGCTACAGGGTTTTAAAAAAGATAAAGTTCAAGCTTGTGGGTGGACCAGACAAAGACCGACCTCGGAATGGAATTGAAATCGTTAATCGTTTTTGTCATGTTGATGTTTGGACGGATTATAGAGATTCGCTGATTGGGAACGTGAGAAATATTCAAAAGGGAGCCATATATTTGGTGGTTGCATCTGTTAGTGGGAAGGAGTGCAAGTACATTTTAAGAAGTCAAGTGTATTTTAAAACTGTGTAGTTATCCAGTTTCATTAAATGTTGTAGTTTTCAGGTTAATGGAGGTTGATGATATTAAAACTGGTGTTGTTGAAGGAATTTCAACAAGTGATTTTAGTTGTATTGAACTGCCCTTGCCTAATTTGTTTTCTCAATTAAGGTTGAGGTACTCCCAAAAAAGTATTAAAGTGGATAAAATATTAATCAAATATTCTCCACTATGTGCAGCCAATGCCTGCGGTATTGTTAGGGTTAATATTTATGATCGGAGGCTAGAGGGGAGTGACAGTCTACGGGCTTACTATATATTTCCAGTGGATTGTCAGTGTGAGTTAGTGTACTATGGAAACAGAAGGCCTAGGATCAAATTTCATAATGCCTATACCACCCCTGCGTACTTCAATCTCAGAAACACTAACACGACCCCTGCGATCATCAACAGTAGATCCACATTCTCCAAAACCTCCCAGCAATAAATCTCTCTTGTGCTCAGGCAATCCAACTGAAAGACTACGAGAAAGGATGGGGACAGGTTTGGTAGGCGCACAGTGCCATACGTCCACATTCTCTCGTGTGTATTTCTTAGATAAAACTGAAATTCATGGAGGTCTCATTCTTGTATCCTCTAGCATATCACTAGTAGAATACTTTAAATACCCCTTCATTTTATAGTAGGTCACACCCTTTTTTATGTTAGAATCTTCAATACAATACTTAATTATCCAGGGCACTTGTCTTTCATTAATGGAGCAATATCCATTTCCATAGTACACTAACAGTCCACTGGAAATATATAGTAAGCCTGTAGACTGTCACTCCAATCTAGCCTCCGATCATAAATATTAACCCTAACAATACTGCAGGCATTGGCTGCACATAGTAGAGAATATTTGATTAATATTTTATCCACTTTAATATTTTTTTGGGAGTACCTCAACCTTAATTGAGAAAAAAAATTAGGCAAGGGCAGTTCAATACAACTAAAATCACTTGTTGAAATTCCTTCAACAACACCAGTTTTAATATCGTCAACCTCTATTAACCTGAAAATTACAACATAGAAATTTCTTAAAACAACATTTAATGAAACTGGATAACTACACAGTTTTAAAATACACTTGACTTCTTAAAGTGTACTTGCACTCCTTCCCATTAACAGATGCAGCCATCAAATATATGGCTCCTTTTTGAATATTTCCCATGTTCCCAATCAGCGAATCTCTATAATCCGTCCAAACATCAACAGGACAAAAACGATCAACGATTTCAATTCCATTCCGAGGTCGGTCTTTGTCCAGTCCACCCACAAGCTTGAACTTCATCTTTTTTAAAACCCTGTAGCGGTCAGCCTCATCAGCATCAATAACCCAGGTTTCTGGGTTCCCTTCACCCACACAAGTAAATATTTTGTCCAGTGTGGGAATAGACAAGGATGAGCTATTATTACTTATTATGAATAATAGCACATGGTGGACCACCTCTTCCTTCCTCGCATCCGCCCCTAGCTGCACATTGCCTATCAACTTTATACCTTTCACAACTATTTTGTCAGATTGGCGATCTGACCTTTTGTTTCCCAAATTAATACCATTAAGCAACCAAGATGAACCCTTGTTACTAAAATTAACATCCCTCAATTCTTCATCAAATAACTGGAGTCTACGTGCACCCTTCTTGTTCCTCTTAATATATCTTGAAATATTTTGGACATAACGGCGACGACTATAGGTTGCCCTCTGACCACGACCACGGTAACTACGCCTATACCCACTCACTGCAGGGGTCCGTGATAAGTAC
>JAHSPW020000159.1:0-84430 GCA_019985065.2 Arctostaphylos glauca | reverse complement strand
GTAGTATATCTCGGATATTGATTGATGCTATCGGTGTCCCGAGCATTGTAAACATCAGACTCTGATATGCCTAGATTTGTTATCGGGCGACATCGTTGGTGACCTTGGATTTATATTCACAATGTTGCGATGATCCGATTGGATAAATGTTGATATCGGGCAACGTTGTGAGTGACTCTGAACTGAGGTTATGTTTATAAAATAAAAGAAATTGATGTTACAACACAAGATTGATTTAGATTTTATTCTTATGTGTTATTTCTTCCATACTTACTGCGTATATCTTGTAATATCATGTATGTCATATATTGTCAACGCATACATTGAAATTTTAAAGGTAGGATAACTTATTGAGCTTTCATTAGCTCATAGTGCAACTTCTTTTTACCTCTGGTATTTCATAATCAGGCAATGACGAAGATGGAGTAATAGCTGAGTATGGCAATAAAAAATCGGAAAAGCAGGTCAACGACGACATCAACATGGAAGAATAGCGTATCCAACCATAGATTATGTAGAATAGGTTTAGAGCTTTGATTTCTTAGCCTATTCTCTTTTATTTCTGAAAAATATAACTTTTGAAGAATTTTATTTTAAAGTGGCAAATTATGTACTTACTTTTTTTATGAAATGAAAAACGTTTAGATTCTCATATGTTTCTTTTAAATTAATGTGTCCAAAATCAGGTTGTTAATTACATGTCCAATAAAACCAAACCAAACTGAGCCTTGTGTCCCAAATCAATTGGGGTCGGCTACATGAATCCTTTTCCTCCAAAGAGTTCTGTCAAGTGCTGTTTCCTCACTTAGCCCTAATAGACTTAAATCCTTGCGCACTACCGCATCTAATGTCAATTTGGGTCTTCCCCTCCCCGGAGCATTGCTATGCAAAGCTATCCTATCCGCTCTCTTAACTATTGCCTCCGTAGGTCTACGATAGACATGTCCAAACCACCTAAGCCTATTTTCCTTCAACTTCTCGTCTATAGGTGCTACGCCTACCATCTCGCGGACTGTTTCGTTTCTAATCCTATCTCGTCTAGTCTTACCACACATCCACCTCAACATTCTCATTTCCGCTACACTCATCTTGATCACCTGTTGTTTCTTCATAGGCCAGCATTCTGTCCCGTAAAGCATCGCTGGTCTTATAGCAGTTCTATAGAATTTTCCCTTCAACTTTGTGGGTACCCTCTTGTCGCACAGTACACCAGTAGCACTTCTCCACTTGAGCCACCCACTTGGATCCTATGGGTCACATCATCCGTAATCTCTCCATCTTGACTAATAATAGAGCCTAAATACTTAAAACGGTCACTTTTTGGTATCTCCTTATCTTGAATCATCACTTTTTCTTCGTACGCACTTCGGGTATCACTAAACTTGCAAACCATATACTCAGTTTTACTCCTAATTACATGTCCAATATTTTTAAATAACCCACTCAGAAGTCAAAAAATATGTCAATAACAACAATATTTGAAGTAGAACATAAGCATCGAGTAACAACAATAAACATAGTATATACTTGTTCGAGTGTAGGTGAATATGAGGCATGTAATAATCCAAAATTTTTAATTGATTTAATATATAGTTCAACCGTATTTCACTAATTCCTCTGCATATATAATTTAATTACGTGTGCGTACCTAAATATATGAATATATTTTATCATGTATTTATACTAGTACATACCCGTGTCTCAATTTTTTTGGCATTTTAAGTCTCTTTTGTAAGTTTCGATCAAAAGCCGTAATAAAAAAACATAGCACATATCTGTTCTAAATCTGTAATAAAAAAAACTATAGTGAAAACTGTAATAAGAAAATGGGAAAAAGTTATGTTTACCACACAAATTCGTAAATATTAAAAAATCAATCCCAATCACCACAAAAAACAAATCATGTACTATGAAAAATCAAATCACATGCCTATTCCATACAAAAAATTCAAAGCACAAACTTGTTAAAAAACAATTCAAACACTACAAAATAGTCCAAAAAATCAATTCAAGCACTACAAAAAATCAATTCAAGCACAATCTTGTGTCGTACAAAAATCAATTCAAGCACTAAAAACTCAAAGTTCTTTAAAAAACCCAATGTCACCACTTTCAAAAATCAATTGTAGTACTAAAAACTCAGTCGCAACATCAAAGGTCATTTCAAACACGTTTTCATAATTCATTCCATTTTTATTTTGAAGCTCAATACATTTCCGAAGTTCATTTCAACTATTAATCTACTAAAACATTAATACACTTCCTAGCTATCTAGGAATAACATAAGATTCATACAAAATTTGTTTTCTTCACTAAAGAAACTGTAAAGAATCTAAGTTGCCGCAATCATCGTAGAATATGCTCCATCTTTTCTTCCATTTCACTGCCTTCATTACAATCCAAGTTGGTGTATCCATCCACAATCATGCTGTAAGAAATCAAGTTCTTCTCAAATATAATGTTGTTATTCACCAGTAACAGGACCCGTTTTTATCATGGTTCACCACCAACTTGCACCTCATTGCATGATTTGTTGAGAAAATGGAAGCATTTATCCTGATTAAAAATTGAAAGCAAGGATCTCTCCGTCAAGGCCCATTGGTATCTGCAATAATGAAGATCTTCAAGCAAAATTTTATTTAACTCTTACTTAATTGAACTTTTCATTTCTTCAAGTTTAGAAAGGTAGTAAATAGACATAATAGAACCAGTCAAGCTAATGACATAAACTTACCATTGCATTGTGGCAGCACCAAAAAGGGAGATGAGGGAGACTTGGCTGACAAACCTCGAATCAAACAACCCAAATGATAAAATACAACATACGCAACACATCATGCACAAATGACAAAATATCATTTAAATCTAGTTTGACAAAACGTAACGGCTTTGCATTTTTTAGAAAAAATCAAGAGAGTCAAAGGAAAAGTACTTCTTCTATCATGCTTCAAGAACTGCCCAAAAAATATTATTCTCTGAAGAGCATATAACCAACCAATTAAACCTTCACTCAAAAACAAACACATGACATGAACGATGTAATGGACAAAGTTCTTTCTGAAATCTATTCCTGAAGTTGACTTTTTTTTTAGGATCTCTATAATCATTTCAGAAGTTATTTTAAGGGGGAAGTTAACCTCATTATGACCATTGAATGTTAGATTGAAAAAGAAACTACGTATTTGTCTAAAGAGCACATACCACTTGTGGTGATATGACGTCTCCTTTGTGTTTCCCTCGCGTGTCCCCCCTTGAAAACATGTTAAAGTTGTACGGCATCCCATAAGGACCCAAAGTTAACAAAGTTTTAAAAAAATTAAAAGAAAAACTTAACTGCAAGACTCAACTTCACCTCAAATCTCATGTATTAGAAATATAGGAACGAATATCTTTAAAAGCCTGGTCAAACAACATTGTGCAAACAACAAATTATGATTAGTGTTTCTTAACTTCTCTTGGACCTAAGAACCTACTTTACTCTCATGGAAAGCCTTACTAGAAAATAGCCTTGGATTTTTGGACCTAAGAACCTATCTTCTTTTGCTGGATTTTTATTCATCTTGTCCCAATATATTGTAGCTCAGAGGGTATAGGGCATGAAAGTGAAAGCTGAAGTCACCTAGTTTTTTTCTCTTTGCTAGCTTTGTATTCTTAAATTGAGCAAGTCGTATAAGAATTGAACCCAATCAAACTACTAAAAAAGAATATATTCTAATGTTAACTAAAAAGAGGAGGAGGATAGAAGTGTATACCTCATCTACCAATTTGTGTAATTTAAACAATGCAATAGCAGAAAGTTAGTAGGAAACGAAATTACATGATGTGAGTTGTTTGATGTCAATTCACTGTATGAAACATAACTGTATGAAAACAACCTAATGTTGTGAGAATCTGCTTTAACAGTTAAAATAACCTAAAGTCAATTTGAACCTAGTGCATGTCCACATTTAACTCACATAAGCCAAAGTTAAAATAACCTAACTGACGTCATTTTTTTTTTATGTCAATTCACTTCATGCAATCTGTCAACAACTCAGAATGTCAATACAAACACAAAATTTTAAAAAAACATGATGCACATAAAAAATATTCCATGACAGCAAGACCATAGTCCACTCATATAAGCAATCAGATGTAGCAGCAAAACCAATCAACCTTGACAAAGCACATAAAAGAATAAATGACTAAGAGTTGTATTTATTTAGAGGTTTATACTTTATACCTAACATGTGACAATGAATTCCATGACAATGAACAAGTGTTGGACTGATTCCATTACCTGGTATTGGAAACCCAATTCTTGAACAAATCCTGAAATAGCAAAAGCTGACCCTGTTCTTTGCGGTTCCTGAAAATAGGGTTGGACTGATTCCATTATGGGTACTTAGAAACACAAAGAAAATTGATTGCAAACCCGCTAGGTAGGCCAAAAAATGGATTAAAACTGATTCGCTAGGATATTGCAAGGAAAAACTTCAAACCGAATCCAAAATCTATGTACAGAATGGGAATTTAAAGGTGAGACCAAAGGAAAAAATTCGTATAAAAGGAAAAAACATAGTTGTGTTTTAGGAATTGGGGTTAAGACCTTTTTTCTCCACTGTCTCTTTCCACTCACCATTGGTATAAGCCTCCTCCTGACCTTCAAAATCCTTGCCCACAACTATACACACCTCATACCAACAAACAAATAAAATTCAGCAAATGCAACTGTTAGTGCACTCCATCAAACAACCAAAAAAAAGGAATCATGCTTACCACATCCTACAATAGGGGAGAACACAAAATACTTGTTATTCCATTTCTGTTGATTATAGTCCCCATTTTCATTTGTAGTCGTTATTTCAATGGGATCCAATAAAGATAAAGCCTCCAGTTCAGATTGGGTCTATACGGACAAAATTTTTTCCCCAATTTTTAGGGTTTAATTGCAAATCAAACCCAAACAATGCATTACATAGGAAGATCCAATGCAAAAAAATTCGGAGATCAGGCGATATGATTGTTCTTACCTGAGTCGAGAGCAGACGGTTCGAAAGAGAAAGAGATTTGCAAGTGTGCCGTTTGCTATTGCGTTATCTGGAATCGCTAAAATAGTCAAACAGTTGCGAAAGATGCTGAGATCACACCAGCCATTCAAAAGACGTCCCAAAATGCTAAAATCCCACCTGAAATCGGCGAAGAAGGTATATTTCCACGAACTGATATCGGCGAAGTGAACGATTGAGTAGGTCTATAGGTGGAGGTTGTGGAGAGAGAGAAGAGGCAGGGAATGAGTGTGTTGAACGTTGGTGGAGGCCGTGGTAAGAGAGAGAAGAGGTGGGGGGTGGGTGTTGTCTGACATTCAATACATGGAGATGGGAGAGAAAGATGACCTTCCATCAACCCTGAGTGAGACGGTTTTAGGAGGGAATTTGGATTGAGAGAAATGATCCTAGCTCTTGGAGCAAATCTCCTATTCAATCTCAACCATTGAACCAAAAATTAGATTCAATCCTAGCCATTAAAATCATGAAAAAGTTAGTTTGTGAGGGGATAAGTTTAAAAAAATCCCTTGTATTGTTATATAGATAATCTACAAAAAAAGAAGAAGAAGACCTCCCAAATTTCCCCCTGTCTAAACATCCTGTACCATCAGTAAAAAAATTCAAAATCCCTTCATTTGTATTTAACATCTACAAAAGGAGTGTGAATTTTGAAAATTTTGAATAGCAATACCTGATAAACCAGTGAGTGTTTCCATGACTTTTGGCTTGCCTTTGCCATCATGGAACCCTAACTTTAGCACCACTTTCTGCCATCAAGAAAAATCCAAAACAAAGACTTAGTTTAGGAAATGTTACAATCAGACTAAAAAAAAAGGTATCACACAGGAAGAAAACTAGCTAACCTTCATTTTCTCTTGAACTTGAGTGATTTGACCAGAGTTTATCAAGGGAAAAGTGCAGATAAAAAAGAAAGAGAACAAAAATCAGACCTCCCCAGAACAAAAATACAAATCTGAAATGGAGTAGAACAAAAATCACAGTACCATTCCTTAAAAAAGAAAAAAGATCTAACATCAAGATAGAAATCAAAATCAGCCTTGAAGAAGAGAACTAAATGCAAAGGGTGTGGAAATATTCGTGCGAAAATAGATAGATAGATAGATAGAGAGAGAGAGAGAGAGAGAGAGAGAGATGGCTTACCGATGAGAGAAGTTTCTACAAACAAAAAGGGACCTTGGAAGCGCTGAGAGAGAGACAGGAGCTTGGTTTGTGTGATAAAGTGGATGACTATGAGGCTCATCCCAATGTAACCAATGACGTCAAATATTTGGGCGGGATCTTGAAAGTCAAGAGCTTATACAGACCATTGAATCAAAAATCAAAGAAAATCCTAGCAATTGGAATATGATAAAGTTAGTTTATGAAGGGATAGTTTAAAAAGGCACCCTATCGCGTGCCCGTGCCCGTGCCTAAAGGCACTCAACAAACCCATTAGCAGACGCAGCAGCACGCAGCAAAAGTTGCACATTATGCAACCACGACGCAATAGCTGGTCACAGCCAATTTGCAGCCCTACATAGTATGAAAATCAGCCACGAAACAGCAGCCGCCACGCAGCAGCAGCTGCAAATGGCATAAGCTGACTGGAACAACAGCAGCCACGCAAAAACAACAGCCACGCAGCAGCTCGCACAACACGCATCAGTAGACATCACGACAACGTAGGAATAAAATAAAACAGCAGTGCATGAGGAACAACAACAGAAGCAGAAGCACCAACTTGTGAATAGACAACGTAATAGGCAATGCATAAGCACAACGGAACCATAAGGATTGCAGAACCATATCCGTTACAAAAGCAATGCATAGTACCATTTCCCATTACATGTAGTTGAACATTACTATTTACCCAAAATAAAGAAGTTCAACACTACTAATTACAGAATAATTCCACACTTGAACAAAAAGAAGTATGGTTCTTGTCAGTCTCTGTCGATATGTCCAAAAGGTTGATAGTATGTCCAAAAGATTGGTACTATGTCCAAAAACTTTTCTGCTTCGAAAAGCATCCTAGGATTGAAAAATAAAGTTTAGTATTTTCAAGAAGTACAAATATAGTAAGTTGAAATGAAGAATGTAAGAAATGCATTAGAACTTTCGTTGGGATGCCTCATGAACAAAACTTTTGTTGAGGTGCACAATCATACGTAACAAAAGAAATCGATGGAATGAAGTTGTAAATGAAATTATACCACAAAGTGCCCCGATATAGCCTTGATGTTGGCTCAAAAAAAGAAGTCTTCAGATGTCGTTGACAGTTCAATACCACCACCAACCTTTAGCCCCTTCAAACCTGTTCTTCATTACCTTTTGAATGTCCATGCATCAACTGGAATGGAGTATCTCCATCGAGGAGAATGCACGACAATCTACTTATTTACACAAATGATAAGTGTGTTAGTTTGAATATAAGATACACACAACAACAATATTTTAGTATGAAATAAACTACCTTATTACGTTTCCATTGAAGCATTCGTGTCATATTCAACCTCTTTAGCTCCAAAGCCTTTTCATCCCAATCCTACATGAGGGTACTAAATAATAATAGAAATATTTGAAACATTCAAAAGGCAAAAAAAAGAAATTAATTGTAGGTCGGATTATATGAGATTACCTTTCTCTACATGTATTTTTTGGATCCGTGTCCACCACACTATTCTACCACATGTTGGGGTTCTGTGCCGACCACATTATAACAAAACTTCGGGGTAGACAATATTGGTCGTAGAATCAAGTTCGTTGTTTGGTAGAAGCACACTCACACGATCGAAAGATGTGCATCTTGACAATGCAACGTATAATTGCCCATGACAAAATACAGGTGTGCGCAAATCAACCCCAATGAATTTCACTGATTGTCCTTGAGATTTATTAATCGTCAGAGCGTATGCCAATCGAACTGGAAATTGACGTCTCGTCATTCGAAAAGGAAAATCAGAGGATGAAGGAGTCAATGATATTCTTGGTATAAATGTGAGATTGCCAAACTTATCTCCCGTCAATATTAGAGCTTCAATTATGCGGGAGGCACACCTGACAACCATCATTCTAGTGCCGTTACAAAGGCCATCTTTAGGCGCAATGTTACGTAACAAAATTATAGGAGAACCAACTTTCAACTCGACCTTAAAAGGCGGTAGCCCAGTAGGGTCTAATGAGTTTAAGTACTCATTTGGGTATTGATTTGTTATCGTGCGATCCACTCCGTCATCTTCAGACATTTTATCTGCCGCTAAGTAAGTAAATGTTTCCCCTGGAAAAATATGTAGTGCTGCGGTATTGAGGGCACTGACATCCTCATTCCTAGCTGAAAGGATTGTACGCTCAGTTAAGAATGTTGGGGTTGATGTCTCTGCAACATCTAGTCGGGGATAAACTATAGATAATAATTCTCGAACATCTTGGCATTTGCGTATTGTTGATGGAAGTGTTACGATTTCTTCTGGGCTGGTTCCAATCTAAGCAAATATAAAATTGAAAAAAAATACATAGTTGTCAATATTTTCTCAAAACCTAAGCACCGTTATTAGTAAGAGATGTATAAAAACATAATACCTCCGTCAAGAATTTTGCGAAATAAGCATTTCGAAGGTTGTCTTGATTTAACCGCATGTTAACATCTAATCTTAGAACGACAATATGCTTCCATAGAGTAGATCGTCTCAATAATGCATTAACAATTTGCTGACGGTTTCCTTTGGTAACGACCGGTAATATTTGTCGAAAATCACCACCTAGAACAACAGTGGTGCCGCCGAATGGGGTATCATTATCACAGATATCTCGAAGTGTCCGATAAACGGCTTCAACACAGTGTCTATGTTGCATAGGAACTTCATCCCATATTATGAGTTTTGTTTCTCTGAATAGATCTGCTAGTAGTGATTGCTTTTTAAACCCACAAACTGAATTTTCCATCACATCCAATGGGATGCAAAATGTCAAATGTGCGGTGCGACCTCCTGTCAATAACAATGATGCAATTCCTGACGAAGCAACAGTGACAACAATATGGCCGAGACTACGAAATTTTAACGAAATTGTGTTATACAAAAATGTCTTCCCTGTTCCTGCACCACCATTTAAGAAGAACGTACTCCCTTTATTTTCGAAGACTGAAGAAGTGATTGCATCATAAGCCACTCTTTGTCCATCGTTAAGGCAATGAACATTAGCCGGTGCATCCGCTTGTTGTGCCTCAAACTGAAGTCGTCGATGATCAAGAATCAATCTATTACCAACTACTGAACTCCAATTCCCATTGGGCTGTGGCATGGGTGGGTAGTCGAGTAAACTTTTTCCTGATTCTTGGAGCAACTGGTTTAGAAGATATAAACCATAATTCTCAATTTGAGCCTCTGTTGGGTTAGGAGTGGCAAATAGTGTACGAATCTTGTGCGAAAGGTCATCGCATATATGCATTGAAAATTGTTTCCATAACTCATACGGGTGTAGCGGAGAGCACTGCGTTAGTATTGTACTGAATAGTCTCCTCAATTGGTATCATGTTTTCATAATCGCAGCTTCTTCAAGACATTGTATCCACTCGTCATCATCCTCCAATAGCCCTCTTGCAACACATGCGGATTTAAATGTATCATATGCAACATCGTCGACAGTGCGTAAGCATTCAAAGGACTTTGGTCCTTTGACAACCGTGAGTAGCAAACGTAGGTAAAATCTCTCCCCACAGTTAGGGCTAGCAAAGTACATTCGACCAATTGCAAACCCTGATACTCTTGGAGTCCAGACTTTTCTCGACCTGTTCCAAACAAAATGTTCGGGAAAATCTTGATAAGTGAATGCATCGGGATCGTTGTTAGAAGCATACCAAGAAAAAAAGGCAGTTAGAGTCGACTTCTGATCAGCAGCTCTTGCTCTAATTGTTTCCAAGTTTTCAGAGGAATTGAAAAGAACACGATGCATTCCTGGTAAATGAAGTTCTAAATGAACAATTGCTGGCACCTCTTCATGCAAATGATGACCAAATATACGGCAAGCGGCTTCCGGAGGTCCAATGTACCTCGCATCAAGATACTGTTGAATCTCATTTACCGCTCCTAGCACCATTGTTGTGCAATCGTAACCCTTGTATATATACTTGTGAATATATTTTACGCATCGAACTCCCGCACAAACCTCCACATTGATGTGACAATTGAACAATCGAGAAAGATATGCATTATAGGGAACGACGTCCCTATTATCGACCGGTTCCCCCCTCACTGTATATACTTTACCAGTATTGCGGCGACGATAGAGAGGATATCCATCTTGGTCCATGGTGGTTTCTTCAGCAAAGACTCGAGGGTATCTTTTGGTGCATCTACCGTTTTCCATACATGGCGCCTTAGGATTTCATGCTCCACATGGCCCATGTACCATACAACTCTTGACAGTTTCGAAAAGAGCTGGATCATCGTTTGGATCAGGAAATTTGGCACATACTAATTTGTCTACCTGAGCACATGTTCGAATCTTATCAGGACTCGCCAGAAATAAAAGTACATGCATGTGAGGAAGACCTCGCTTTTGGAATTCAATAGTGAAAACATGTGCAACTTTTTTACCAAAAACTTTGTTTGTTTTTATTTCCTTCATCCAAGCCTTTCTCTTTAGCTCGAAAACACGGGCAATTAAATCAGGACGGTCAGTAGGCTTCTGATGCGGTAACAATGCATTGGAGATTTCAGGCCAATTGGGATATGCAGTCATGGTGAGGAAAATATCTGGGTGTTGGTTGTAGCGCGTGATAGCCATTGAATCCTGAAAGATTTCAAACATGTGTCTTGGACCATCGGTAAATGAAGATGGTAGAACAACCCGTTGACCTATTTGGTTAGGACCCAATTCATCTGGAGCAATGTCCATCAAGTCGTGATAAAGCTCAACACGAAGTTTTCCCTGATTCATCTTATAGAATGTCAACCGATTCTGTTCAGTTGAGGCCCAAGCATCTACCAAAAATTCCTGAAATTGTTGAGTACTCTGTCAAGCGCTCGAACAAACGGTAACTATAAAATTGCATCTGGGTAAGCCTATCAGGTGAAGGTCGATTGTTTTGAACATCCCACTGTTTCAACTCAGGTTCCCATCCCAATTCACCATGTGGGAATAGAAGAACGTAGTGCAATGGCAAGTATGCTGGGTGGCATTCGTTTATTCGCATCAACTCATTACCTCCATTTAGATGTAAAATAATGTCTCTCATACCACTAACTTCAGTTCCATCTCCTGGTATCACAACAGCAATCTCATCTGATGTTGGCAAATTATACTGTCGTCTGTCAGTTGACGAACTGTAGTGTAAATGAGCAGGTAAATTTTGTCCTATCGAGGCGAGTTGACTCAAAATCGCATAAGCTTGACGAAATTTACCAACAAATGCATTGACCTGCAACAAACTATCTTGAATAGTTCCCAAGACATCCCTTCTCAATTGAGGATTTCTACGGTTGCGAACTTCTAAAGCTGAATTGGGGTCGTAAATGTACAGCTGGGCGTACGATGCGTTTTGTCCTGATACTGGCATCAGCGATCCCGTTCGGTGTCGCAATTCGCCATGGATAGTGAATGATGTAGGGCCCCTTCCAGTAAGCAGCCTTGGATCCAAGGTAGCACCGAGACTTGTAAAAGCATTGGATGCATTGTACACTCGAGTATAACACCGGAATGACTTGGATCGATCATCGTTCCCATCATACAATGCTTGAATTGGTGGAGGGGGTGTCATAAGCGAAGGTAACCTAATCTTTCCTTGCAAACAGCAAGTCCCGAAAAGGGGGTGTTTTTTAGAGGATTTAACCAACGTTTTCTCCATCCAATGTAAAGCCGAACAATAAGGGCACAATGTGTCCATTTTGCCAAGATAATGCCGACATGAGTTTAAGTGAGCTCTATCATTAACCACCAAGTCCATAGGCCTATCACCCACCTCATCATCACTACATGGATTGTCTTCATAGTGTTGAGGTAAAGATGAACTCGACATAGACAACGAACAGGCAGAAGGATGAGTCACCATCTGGAGCTTTTCAGGTCTTTGAGTTGGGACTGATACTTGCTCGAAAAAGGATGACAGGTAGGTATTAAAGAAGTAGTGCAAGCAGGTTGTCTAAGTTGGATACATGCCAGCGCTCGATCACGCTCTCGTCGCAAGCGTTGGCCCGATTGGTATGTCGGGCGAGTTTTTTCACTTCTTTCTCGTTCTCGTCGTGCACGTTGGGCTAATGTAGCCTTTGAGATTGCCTTATCCTTTGTTGCCTAAAATATAAATATGTTGCCATTATGTTATTTCATTCGCATACATTGTTGTACCATACAAATTTGTAATGTGAATAGTTAGTTAGACCTTAGTATCTCATTGCCTTTATTTCGGTCTTTCATGTGGGTTTCTTCCTATGTTTCCCTATTTTGTACTGGTCATTTTGATTCTTAGGCACGAAGCATCGGCGCACTTAGGGGTCTGACATCTACTTATCGGACACGTCGGGGTTTAGTAATGAATTAACTATGTGGAGGGCACCCAAAGTAGCGGCCCTATTTACTGTATACACATTCTATGATGAGACGCGTAGAGGGGAGGCCTGAGATGTAGGGAAAATACGTCGGGTTATGGCCTTATTTTGTAAAATCTACACTTTATTTTGTAAGGGTACATATAGGTACCCATTCTATGGGACACGTCGGGGTTTACTAACGAATTAACTGCGTGGAAGGCACCCAAAGTAGCAGCCCTATTTATTTTGTAATATGGCCTGAGACGCGTAGAGGGGAGGCCTGTATGCACATTCTATGGTTTCTTCCTATGGTTTTCAAAAAATCGACACTTTATTTTGTAAGGGTACATATAGGTAACTTCAACAGAACCTGACCAACAGGGACTAAGGAAACAAATCTGTACGGATTTCAGGATACACCAAGGTTGATACTGCACTTGATAGGTGTTATACAGGTGGACACACCCATATTTTGTAAAAATAGTCGTGTCTTTCTCGCACATTATTTTTTGAAAAAGCTCATTCATATTTGTTAAGGGTCACAAATTTCGGTGACACAACTCACCTGGCACAAACTATCTTCAATCAAAGTAGACTTGCTTTAACAGAATTCGCAGAGTGAAGTAATGGTAAGACGAATATGGTTGTTCGTATATTGGGAATATAAGAACACATAAGAAAAGTGTGTACTCAAGTAGGTACAACATGTTGAACGGAAAGTTTCCTAAAAAAACTCAACATAAGCCACTAAAAGGTTTATACATGTAGTCACAAACTTAAAAAGGTTATAGATTCATATCACTGGAAGTGCATTCTCTTTTCCTTTACTCGCAGAGCATACTTTCTCCTTTCCCTTTCCCTTGGACTTTGACTTTGCCACTTCTCTATCCTTTTCGGAAGAAAGAAATATATGAGAAGAAGTTTTGTTTCGTAAAGAGGAAATAGTAAGAACATGCTTACCTTTTGTAAGCGGATCAAATTAAGATCTCGTTCCTCTCGGATCACAACACCGACATTTCTATTTTGAAGATATTCAACCTATAACAAAATTTGAAAGGATAATTTATTGATTAAGTTGTAGAGAAGAATAAGAAGCGCAAAAATGAAAATCATATTACCGTTTCCCTCAAGTCATTATCCACCTGTTGAACATCAGAAAATACATTTGAATCAATGGAAATGTAGATATACCTAAACATATACGAAATGACATATCGTAGCTTAAAATTGCAAAAAAGACTTACATAGCCAAATATTGTGATGTCGTCCATCAAAATCGAAAATTGAAGAAATTGATATATGGTTAACGCTGCAATGAAGTGGAAATGAAGGAAAAAAATTGTGATCATCAGTCCCTTGAACTCAAAAAATATCATCAAAGAATGTTAACATGACTTGTAAATCTCAACCATCTATGTCGATAATTAATAGTGAAAAATGTGTTAGAATGATGAATACCAAAAAAACTATAAAAATTTAACGCACATTCACATTTTTTTATGTTCCATGACGTTGTTTTGAAAGGAAATTGCTGATACTTTGTAAGAAAATTTAAAATGAACAGTCTGGACAGTCCCAAAAACAGCACTACATAAAAGCGAAACGGAAAATTGAAAAATTCATCAGGAAACCTTCATTGAAATCAAGCCTCGACTAAATAAACTTGATGGTTTTTTATAGCCAATCATCAAGCAAATCATCATATTCGAATGACCCAATTTTTGTGACAGTATCTGTTATATGGATTGGCTAAAAAATGAGGTAGAGAGACCCATGTTATTGAAGAGGAAAAAATAATTGTCATCCAAACGTAATGTAGTAGTTTTCTATAGACCAACAAATAAGGTTAATCCTAAGTCTTCATCCTCCCCATGACCGTAATGACACAGGTTTAACCACGTCTATATATATCACCTCTCCCCATTTTGGTGAAAATATTTTTTAGTGTTACAATTTTCTTACTGTTTAGTCTTAACAAAACAATAAAACTCTAGCATTAGTTCATATGTACACATTCCACATGTATATATGTTTATCTTTTCCTATAAATAAGCACAAACATAAAAGAGATCCAGCTAAACATAAAAGAGGTCCAACTAAGCATAAAGAGGTCCAGCTAAGCACAAACATGTTTGTGTCATTGGGTCCTACATGCTAAAAACCCAAGTCTCCCATATTAGTAAGATTAACCCAAAAAATACTCCCCTAACTTCTAGCTAGGAATCAGTTCCTTACTCAAAAGATTTTGATGATTAACCACCATACATAAAAAATAATAATAAGACTAACAACCAAAGTAAACCGTATTAGCAAAACCGTATTAACAACCAAAGCAAACCGTATTTTGCTGATAGCTCGTCAAAACTCATGAATACAGAGCAGCCATAAAGTTCTATGCTTGTACAACTACTTGCTTACTAACATTTGGCATTTTAATCATCCTATTTAAGTATAACAATCCTCAATGTTAAACCTACAACAGGTAGGACTCTAGGATATGACATGTTTTTTTTTATCAGCAAAAAGTAAATATACTGAATTTAAACTGATGAAGGATTACATATTTAAGGGCTTCAGTTGGCAAGTAACCAATCGTACCAAAGTAGATACAAACACACTCCTAAACCAGAACATCAAATCCCAACAGAACTCCCTCTTTGAAACCCACTTACACCAAAATTAGGGATTTCTACAATCTCCCTAAATTACTCCACGGCTAGGAGAGCCATACCCAAAGGGGTGATAAAACTAATAGCATGAGAACTTTTAAATCGAAAACAAATGTAAACAAAAGGCGAGAGTGATAAAACCACAGAAAAACTAATGCATATGCTAATTTGTACGTGCATGTACCTTGTATTTTCTGAAGCTAAACAACGACACACCAAAGAAAAATTATCGTGAAAATAGATCATTAGACAAACTACTTCAATTTTAATGCTCAATTTTTTTGGATGGTACAATAGAAACCCACAAAACCAGAATATATTTCAGCCAATAATATGATTTATCCAACCTTTACTTATGAAGCGATTTTCTGAGTCTATGGTTCCTCTCCCAATGCCCAGTTGCTCCAAGTTCCTTCTCACCTCTCTTTGGATTCTATGATAAAAGGAGAGAAAACCCATGTTAGATTTAAACTTATCTTGGATTTAAAAAAGATTAGAATTGCTATACATCACACGCATTAGATTTTCAGTAATTTTGGGAATGTTTGTATATGGATTTCAGGGCCAATTTTGGTGCGGTTTAGGGCTAGATTTCAGGACAAATTTCTTCAGGTTTTGGGACTGGATTTCAGCAGGTTTTGGGACTGGATTTTCAGTAATTTTGGGTGGCTTCAGGACCAGATTTTCAGTGATTTTGGGACTGTTTTCGGGTGGTTTCCAGGGCTGATTTTGGTGTGGTTTAGGGCTGGATTTCAGGACTGATTTCAGGACTGATTTTAGTTGGCTTGAGGACCAAAATTTCAGCAGTTTTGGGACTGTTCTGAGGTAGTTTTCGGGGCTGATGTCTTCGAGACTAAAATTTCAGCAGCTGATTGTGGTGGTGAAGTGGTTTTGGTTTTGGGTGTCTCTCTCTACCACTCTTCTGAACTCTATCTCGCTTTACTAATCTAACTAACAGAGTAAACCCCTCCGGCGTCATTGTTACTAATACCTCATTCAGCACAATTGTTTGTGAGTTCTAAAAACCCTACCCATTGCTCCTGGATTGGAGGAAAATCTGCACCTTAGACCTATTGTCATGTTTGGCCCCGGAATCATGGCTTCTTCTATTATTCTTTCTAATGCTAAAGTCTCAACTATTGTAGAGAATGAGCACCGGACTTGGCCCTTCCCACTTCACTTCTTCGGTTCTTCCAAATTATCACCCCAACTATTGTAGGGAAGACCAAATACAATGGACTCCTTCCCTCTCTTCCATTGTCAAAGTTGCAGCAACATGGCAAGCCATAAGATGGCAATTAAAGGTTGATGTCATACATTTGTGTCACCACATACAGTACCTCATGTCTACTCCAAGGCACTGATTTAGGCTATGGATGGCAATTAAAGGTTGTCACAGAACCAAAAACAGGCTATGAAGACATGAGGCATGTATTTTTTTGATTTCCATTGCAGCAGCTGTTTCCAGTGGTAGAATTTCTAAAGGTCCTCAGTCACGGGACAATAGATCTCGTGGCTTATGGAAAAGCTTAATGGAAGGTCCTTTCATAGCATCATCCGGAAAATTTCTTTGGCCACTATGGTTTACTATATATGGCAGGAAAGAAACTGCAAAGTGTTCTGGAATCCAAAGACCTTCACTGTGTTATGAAAGATTAAGTTTGGTGCTAGAATTAAGGGATTCCAATTTGGTATTTTTGAAGTTTTTTCTCCTGTAATGGGATGTATGCTTAAATGGAGATCGTACCACAAAAAAAAGTTCAAAATCTGATATTTGATGGAGTTCTCACCGAATTAAGTGAATGCTTGATGGAGTTCGAAATTTCTGATGTTACGGAAACTGCAAAATCAGAAACCAGCAAAATCAGAGAATCAGAAAATTAGGAAACTGAAAAATCAGAAAATCAGAAACAAAAATGATTGTGCTATTCTTCCCAATCGAAATCTTACTAATTGTAGATGTTTGATGGAGTTCGAAATTTCTAATGTTCCGAAAACTGCAAAATCAGAAACCAACAAAATCAGGAAACAAAAAAATCAGAAAATCAGAAACGAAAAGCCACCAGTGCTATTCTTCCAAATCGAAATCTGAAAATGAAATTGAAATCGAAATCGAAAGAAATCAATGAAAACGAAATTGAAATCTTACTAATTGTGCTATTCTTTCAAATGATTATGCTATGCTTCTCCGCAAATCTTATCGGCTGAACCATTGAAAACGAAATATGGGTTTCTGGGCTGAGAGAGAGAGAAAGTGAAGCAACTCTGTTGCTCAAAAATGGAACACCGAAGAAGAGAGGTAGAGTAAAAAAGAAGGGGAAGAGGATGGTCATTCTGCTGGAGTGGTACCGAAAAAAAGAGGTAGAGTAAAAAAGAAGAGGAAGAGGGATGGTCATTCTGGGCTGGAGTGGTAGACACGGAAGGATGAAATCTGACTTGATAGTTTCAAGAGGGAAACTGAAATGATACTTTCTTGATCCCAGCCCTTAGATCAAATTTTTTACTCAATCCTAGCCCTTGGAATCATGAAAAAGTTAGTTTGTGAGGGGGTATTTTGAAAACACCCCCTCACAAATTTGAAGCCCTTAGATAAGGCTGTTAAAGGGGCCATTAAAGCTCAAAATTTATACATGAGCTAAGTAGACACTTTTTTTACGTGTCCAATGTTTTTTCTTGGTCCATTCCCTTGTCAGTAATTTTCTTTCATTTTTGTGTGTAAACAGATGACAAAAGAACTTACAATTGAACCACGACCATTCACACAAAAATACCATCCTATTGGAACAGAGTTTTCCTAAAATGAACTAAGACAATTTGCTAAAAACAAAAAAGCATTGTTTTTTGCAAGAAAGAAAACCAACTGCTTTTCCATTGCTAAAATGGAATCACATAATATAAATTGCACAATTCCTCAAAATGGTATCAAGAATTAAAAAAAGAAGAATAGCAGCGGATAGCTGTTAGCCCTTAGATAAGGCTGTCATCAGTAAACTCTTGATCAAATTTGAAGCCTACAATCTAACTTGTAACCCACCAGTCAATAACCCATCATTGTAGACTCAAGAAATCCACCAAATCCAATAATTTTGAAGCATGTATCAGATAAACAGTATCAAATAAATAGAAGACAGCATATACACGCATTCATCCATTTTTTTATGGAAGGAAATAGTGACAAATCAAACATTTCATGCTTTTCAAACATATGAATGTCCCACTAAGCATTTTTCAAGGAGATTGACTACGATGATTTGTACATACCAAGTAAGAACAAAGAATCTCCTACCATGAATCCATAATCAAACAGTCCATTTCAAAAAAAATCACAAACTGTTTATCAATCACTTACTGAAGCAATTTCCCTGGCTCTATCAGGAACTGAAATCTTGCGGTACTGCGTTTCCCGAAGCGGTACTGCGTTTCCAATACCGAGAAAGACAGAGCGATGGAAGAGGAAGGGTTTAACGGAAGGAGGAAGACCAACAGTGGTCGACAATTGCATTTATAATTGAACTTCAGGCCTGTGCGGTGCGTGTATGAAATCACTCTTGAGCTTTCTGATTGAAGCTAAGGTTGTGAACAAACTTCCACAGAGGAATCAGGTTCTTATTATCGACCTCTCCATCATTTTTTTAGCAGCTTTCTATGTTGTTCTTTCTGTATAAACATTATTTGTACAAACTTCTTATGGATTATTATTTGTAAGGGCTGTTTGAATTTCACAGACTAAACTTGATCACTTGGCAAGGGAAGTCTTTTTTCAGCGCATGTTTATTGTATCTAGATAATGCAAGAATGTTGAAAGAAGCTCATCATCTTAGCTCAATTTCCTTAACTGTTTTTTTCGGTATATAAAAAAACTCACATCTGGGTATTATCATTTTGCCCAGTAATATATATGATTATACCTGCAAGTTTAGTCGCAATCTCCCAATTAAGCTCTTTGCCTCTACGTATTCTTTTGGCGGTATTGGTATTCCCGAAGCGGTACTGCATTTCCCAACCCCTAGTCACGGACTCCAAATTCCTCTTTCACGAACTCCAAATTTTTGAAATGGTACTGCGCCAGGGCTTGGAGATGGAAGCGTGGGCGATAGAGGGTCGATTGGCTATTCATCTTCCTCGACGCGGCTGATTCTGCCGGAGATGCATCAGGCCCCTGCTTTGCTTGAAAGCTGAAATATTCAAACGGTGGGGAACGATTAAGTGAGGCTGAAATCGAAACAGAAATCGAACCAAGAAAAATGCTGATATCGCACGCTTGGGAGACAGCTGAGTGGACGGAGGCGGTGGGATGTGTGTGTGTGTGTTAGAGAGAGAGAGAGAGAGAGAGGGGGGGGGGAGATGTACCTCGGGATCTTTTGGCTGGGGGAGGAAGTAAGGTCTGAAAACAGTGACGTGATGTTTTTCAGGGGGAAAGTTGGGTTGAGAGAAATCAATCCTAACCCTTGATCAAATTTGTTACTCAATCTACACCCTTAAAAACTTGATAAAGTTAATATGTGAGGGGATATTTCAAAAAATCTGCCTTGTTTTGTTATATAGATATTATATATATTTAATATCATTTTATATTTTATTTAAAGTATTATATAATGTTTATGTAAGGGCCATAAATTTTCGTTAATTTATGCGATCAAAAGGTCATTAATCGATCCATATTGAGGTGTATGACGTAAATTGAGTGATTAAATATGATTGAGGTGAAGTGGGAAGTGAAAAATGACCGGGTCAGATTTCTGGACCATCGGGTCAGGTTCTGGACCATCAAGTCAGGCCCTGAAAAACATCCAGTCAGATTTGAAAATTTCAAATGGAAGACAGATCTGACCGGTCAGATCTGTGACCAACCAGTCAAATGTTCTGGTCAAATTTTGATTTTTGCCTAAAAATTTTGGAAATTTAAGTCAGTGGCAAAGCCTGACCAGTCAGGTTTTGGACCATCCGTTCAGGTCATCCAATCAAGTTCTAGACGCGCGTTTTAAAGGGTAAAAATCAAATTTTGGGGGGGAAATATCTAACTTTTCTCAAAGGGGTTTTTTGTCTCTCTTTCGCTCTCTCTCTAAGGGTCTTCTTCCCCATCAAACCCTCCCTCCAAAACCTTGATTACTCTCAATAGTTTTTAAATTCGTTCAAGATCTATCACTAATATTTCTGGATTAGTGGATATTTGAGGTTTGGAAGTATTTTTTTTCACTTGAGGCAAGATTTTGGGAGCTCTCTACCACCATTGTTGGTCAAGCTTGGGAAGCTCAAACTTTTGAACAAAACTTTGAGGTAGGGATGTTTCTTCTCTAATCTATGGGTATTTTACATGTTTTGACCCATATTTCTTGATTTTGAATATGAAAAGAATTTTGTTCTATATTTCTTTATATTGGGATTTTTTTCATGGATTCGAGATTTGAGTGTTGAGTTTTGATACCCATTTACCATCTTCCTTATCTTGTGTGGATAATCTTTTCCTATGATTGAGTTATCTATGAATTTAGTTGAATCGTGTTTGAAGATGACGTAGGTGAGTTGACCATGATTTGTGGTGTGACACGTAAGATTTTTACCCTTTTATGGTTGGACTTTATGAATAATGGGTGTTAATCGGATAGCTATAACCGTATGGGTCGTGTCATGAACCTGTAATCTCTTATGCATTTGACACAATGCATTTTGGTCTAACCTCCGTTAGGAAATGTGCTAGTGATTAATGAATTGTAGTCTAGCCTCCGTGAGGAGATGTTCTAGTGATTGATGAATCGTGGCTTAGCCTCCGCAAAGAGTCATGCTAGTGATGAACGAGAACATATTATACTAGTCTCCGTTGGGAGTGCTGCTAGTTATGAAACTTGTCTAGTTTTCTGAGAAAAATGTGCTAGTGAGACGATATATCTTATTTGGCCACCTTCGGTGAGGTGCCTTCAATGATGAATGAGTTTGAATGGAACATCCAAATCAATGTAATGGCACTACAACAAAAAATACATACCATAGCATGCCAAAAATGCTATGGTAACCCTTCCATAGCGGTTTTTACAGATGCTATGGTAGTTCACATTATTAAAAGTCAGGTCAACTATATTGTTTTACAGACGCTATGGTAGGTACCTTTTTGTAGCGTTTTGTGAGCGCTATAGCAGATCTTAACATTCCACAACATTTTCAAAACGCTATTGCAGATATGATTGTATAGCGTTTTGTGAACGCTATATTAGGTCTTGATATTCCATAGCCTTTTCAGAACGCAATTGTAGGTAAATTTTGTATAGCGTTTTGTGAATGCTATATTAGGTCTTGGCATTCCATAGCGTTGTCGGAATGCTATTATAGGTACATGTTTTATAGCATTTTGTGAACGCTATGTTAGGTCTCAACATTCCAAAACGTTTTGAAAACGCTATTATAGGCACTTTTTTTATATCGTTTTGCACACACTGTCGTAGGTTCAACTTTTAATAGCATTTTTCAATTGACATTGAACACTATGCTGTTTACTTTACATACTGTAACCTGCCATTTTACGAGGTATTTTTTTCCTGGCATTTGATTGTCGTATTCTTGCAACCTTTCCCGAACGCTTTCGATAACCTTAATCTCATTCAAGCCAAGCTCATACAAAATATAAATGGTAACGAAATTAAATACCCATTTCAAAACAATAGACGTTACCCCAAATATTAAAAAATAAAGTTATATATTAACATCTAAATTCCAAAAGTAAACTACAAGCCATGACAATGAATGAAAACAATATACATTAAGAAAAAAGTCTTAACTATGTTCAACCGGCACCTCAAAACCGATATATGTATCCCCAAATATTTTCAACCCCAATGAAGTATTATATTAGCATCTATATCCTAAAAGTAGACTAAAAGCCTTAACAAAAAGAAAACAATATACGTCAAGAAAAAAGTCTTCAAGTATAGCGTGTCGGCCAACAATGGTTTCTCTCTATGTCTTTACCAATAGTCACAAAACACCGATCTTTTGATTGCCGTAAATCATTCGGTCATTTCCAAGTCACCCGGATGCCATATAACCATTGTCACAATATGGTGATTGGGTACAAAAATATAAATACATAAAAATGAGAAAGACTATGAATATACAGAATCTGCTGAATAGTTGAAAAATGAAAAACATGCATTAGGATATGATAAACAATTGTTACTCGAAGCAGACACATATATCAAATACAACACATACAATAAACAACTACTACATAGCATCTATTAGCAGAGCACGCAGCTCAGCCAAATGGGGAGCAGTAGCAACAACACGCAAGGGGTTATATATCACCACCTCTTCAAAGCAGTTATGAGGAGTTATGCCACCACCTCATGATATCGAACGAGTAAAAAAAGACAATTATATTTCCTCAAACAAAATAGAGCGGCTATGTCACCACCTCTTCAAAACAGCCTCGAGGGGTTATGCCACCACCTCGTTATATTGAACAAGTAAAAATATAAACAATTATACTTCCTTTAGCTTGCATTACAGCTCAAGTCTATAGGAACTTAGGTTAGAGGTTTCCGCTAGAAAAAAGTATACTTGTTTAAATATAAAATGCATCAATGTTGTAGAAAAGAAAGTATACCCTGTTGTAGAGTCCATATTAACTTTGTCAGCAGGCCAAACAACAGTAGTTCCAAGAGCTTCATCAAGATAAGTCATATTACTTGCACTTCTCCATAAAAACACTTCAGGTTTCTTTACAACATCCACCCAAACTCTCATTGCATTAAGCACAATAGGAATATGATGAACAAGTGCATGTGGATCTCTAGAAGACCAACGCCCTTCAGCGACTACTTCTCCTGTCCCTATCCAATCAAGCAACTTGCACTTGTTGGTGTTCACACTCTTTAGCAACAAGGCGACAAAAAACAAACAGACCATTTAAGCAGTTAGAAACAATACTTTTGATATTGCAATTAATATACCTATTTTCATGGATCGGTGTAGGTGGTGGTACCTTGTTGGCTGTTGGGGGAGGAACAATGAGTGTAGGTGGTGGTACGTCGTTAGCTATCTGTTGCTCCTAACTCTACAAAGTTCAACAAAAAAGGTATAAAAACATTGTGCAAAATAGTCCACGATAAATGTCAATGCAGAAAACTGCAGGATACTTACTAGATTTTTGTTTAGCCCATCAACTATAATCTGTATATTTTGAATTTGAGACTTGAGTTGAGCATTTTCTTCACGTAGATAGGCTACTTGGCTACTCACACGCGATGACATATCGAATCTTGATTGTGTGACCCCTTTCCCAAATCCCCTTAAACGGCCATGCTTCTCGGGTCCTAGAACTTTAGAAAGAGCATCTTCTTTCAGATTAGTCGAAGATGACTTTGGTGTATGTCGTTCAAGATTCTTCAATTTTTTCTACAAATTGTATAACAAAAAACAATGTGAATGATTAAGGTAACTGTCAAACTATATAGAAAATTAAGCATACAAGTAAGCGAGGAGCCGTGTCCTTACAATTGTTTCATTGACATTTGTATTTGCCGGTTCACCGTTTCTTTTTTTATGTCCCTCAATCCAAACAGCAACTCTAGTGATGGAAGTGGGGTCTTCACTTTTGTTTCCCTAGATTCAGAAACAAATATAGAGTTAGAATATGATTTAGGTTCCACATTTGCACACAAAGTAAGAGAATCTTTGAAAAAAACTTGAACTGATATATTATTACCAATTCATCCTGTAACCGTGCATATCCCTTACGACTCATGGTATGCTGAAATTGTTTCTTTCTCATATTTTGATAGACAACACTCTTCTCCTAATTAGAAGAAATCACAATTTCAACCACCATAGTAGGAAAGTTTCAATGGCAACTCAGGACAAAATAAAATTGCATAATCCTTAAAACGAAACATACACCAAAGTGTACATACCTTAAACTTTTGACTGATTTTTTCTTTCACAAAATCCTTCCAATCACATAATGATTTTATGTTAGATGGTTGCAGCTTTAGTCTTTCTTCCTCATTTGAAGCATTTTTTATTTTTTTGATAAATCTCAACTTGGAGGCTCTCCATAGGGTACCCATGTGCTTAAGAACCATTTTTCTCTCACATTCTTCATTTAGATTGAACCTCACCTACAATTTTCTTGTAACTTAGGCAAAATTTTATCATCTCCACTATCAAAAGAATTAAACTAGGTCATCATACCATACCTAAGTTGATTTCCATAGGATTTCTGCCATTCCTGAAGCAAGGTTACGCCAATCCGAACGTGTGAATGGCACAATCTCTCGAACTAAACATCCCAAAAAAGAAGACAACTTGACTGATCCCTCGCCGATTGGCCGACCATATTCATCATAATTGACTTCCATCCGACTACCTTCATCTACAGCAATTGTATTAAGTTTGCTCGTGTCACGACCCATTCCAAATTGGAACGAATTAGTGACCGGCCAACGGTTCTACACGCTGAGGCCTCCTACGTTAATTAAAGAGTTTATGAACTTTATCAGATTATCTTATTTAACCCTTGACATGCTGCAGAGTTTAGCGGAAGCGTTATTTGCTCAATAAAAAAAAATAACATCAAGGACGTGTAAACCTGACAATCATTATTGAATTAAAAGCATGCTTATCCGATATTTATTACAAACCGTAGTACTGGCCTAACATGACCTCAACATAACAAAATAGAACTCTATATCTACATAAGTTTTCAACTACAAAATTCAAAGCGTGAAATATAGCTGATTAATTCTTCATTGTCCGCCAGGTGGCCAATTCTTCATTGTCCGCCAGATTAATTCTTCTTGAATTTACTTTTTCGGGGCAACCAACTGAAGCTATTTTTCATGCAAATAGCTAGGTGGCCAATGTGCATGCAAAATATCTTTTTTTGTTCTTATCTAGAGAAATTTGGATAAAAACTGTTAAGTGTTCTCCGCCCAATTGTCCCCTAGAGTAATATCGAGGTTAATCTCCAGTTACCATTAATGTTTAAAATAATTTATCGAACTATTCTTCAGTCTCTGATTATGTTTTGAACCAAATTCATTTATCCCTAAAATAATTTTGGAGTATTTCCTCATTTGTTAAATAAACTACCTAATTGGCCTAAAAAGTCTCTGTTTCTTAATTCAATCAAAATTTTAATTAATTCATAGTATTTTCTATTATTTTATATTACTATTTATTATTTATTTTTATTTTGGATTGGGGTCTCACAGCTCGGGCCTCTTTTACGTTTTTGATTTTGGGATAATTTCGAAGAGATTTCAGGATTTGCTGTAGAATTCAGCATTACATATGATTGCAGTTCATGATTATTCCATAAAAATAAAACTAAGAAGAAAAAACTTCATAGTAAATAGAGTATCCTTACTTGGGCTGCAAAGCGGGTCAGTTGGTTCCGTGGGTGATGTGTGGTGCTACAACACGGGTCAATTTTATTTGTTATAGAAAGAGTACGTATATGAAAACACAAGTACAAGAACATTTATTTATTAAAAAGTACACGCGATATACAAATAATACCTCATTCGCTTCAAACCCAACGGAGTTATCATTGTCACTATCATCATTGAATGGCACATAATCCGCATCGTCGTCTTCATGTCGTGTCTTGCCTTTTCTCTTATCTCTACCTTTACCGTTACCACATTCATTGGAAGCAAATATGAATCTCGATGGGTTATTGACTCCAATAGCAACCAATTCTAATAAGTTTTGTTCAGTCCTTTGTTGCCTTTTCCTTTCATATCCTTTCAACTTCTTGGACATGTACCCCGGCTTGACATACATGTTACTGAGAACATAAAAGGAAATACCATGAAATACACAAGAGAACTATCAATGCATATTTTGAAGTTCAACAAGAACAAAAGGCATAAAAGTATAACTCGAAATAGTGCACGATACCATCAATTACTTACTTGGTTTGTGTTTAGATTCACTTCTGTGAATCAATTAATATACCCTCATAGTCTCCTCTGATAGTAGTTATTCCTTCATTATCATTATCATTATCATTGTCAATGTCCATAGCAAGCGCTAAAATATCTTGTGGCCTAAAAGATGTATCAACGCTTCCCTCGTACATTTTCAAGTCATAAAAACCCCTAGGTGGTGCCTTTAGTACAACATACCAATTGGAAGAGTCGGTCTCTCTTGAATAAAAAACTTGTTTCGCTTGGGATGCAAGGATGAAGGGCTCTTTGTCATATTGGGTTTGACCTTGGTGTAGGTTGACAAGTGTAAAACCATCTTCAACCCTAACCCCATGACCAATATTTGTCCAATCACAGTTGAAATGGGGAAGTTGGAATGTGTGATAATCTAAGAGAATTATATCTTGTATCACCCCATAATATGAAACTACATCAACAACTTGCGCAGTTTCCTTCACACTTGATCTACACATGGTTGTAGCGTCAATAGAAACACCGCTATTTTGGGTTGACTTTTCAACATTTTTTGTATGAAACCGCTGCCCATTGATGATATATCCATTATAGCTCATTGCATGCTTTCTAGGACCATTTGCAAGCCACTGGAGTCTTTCCAATTCATTATTTGTGCAGGCTTCTACCTGAATATGTTCACGTCAATTAATATTAAATATTCGCTACATTTCACTTCATAAACAACCAATGAAAATAAATATTTAACCTTTTCTTGTAACCATGTTGGAAAGTTGTCACCATGTCTCTTCAGGAGAAAACTTTTATTTTTTTTCAGTCCAAGGCGTGGATTGGATTGCTTTAACTCCTCTATGTGTATCCTAGTAGGGGGAAAGATAAGAAAAGTAAGTGACGTATATAACTAATTACATATTGAACCTTCAAATAATGTACATCAAACTTACTCCAAATAGGGCTCCACTATGGATGTATTGAATAACACGTAACGATGTGCACTTTCTAACAGATCGTCACTCAAACTGATTGATTTGCCAGCAGATATTGGACGACCTTCAAGAATTACACTATTCTCAAAATCTTGATTTCTACGTTCTTAGTTATTTAATCCCACAGCTTGCTTTATATGCGCACTACAAAACGTCACACACTCTTCCGCAAGATAGCATTCTGCTATACAACCTTCAAGTCATGCGCGATTCCTTACATTGCCTTTGAATATCTTCATATGCCTAAAATGAACAAAGTATATTGAGATTATAGAACTATGACCGATGACACTCTAAAAATTTAAAACACGCTTACCTCTCAAAAAGGTACATCCAACGGTATTGGACTGGCCCACAAAGCCGTGCTTCTCATCCTAAGTGAATTGGCAAGTAAACCATGATATCAAAGAATGAAGGAGGGAAAAACCTCTCAAACATGCATATGGTTTCCACCACTTCATCTTCAATGGTAGCCATTTCTTCTCGATCAATGACTCGTTGATACAATCTATTAAAGAATGAACAAACGCAAAGTATTGCATTTCTAGGTCCCTTCGGCAGTAATCCTTTCAAGGCTACAGGCAACAATTGTAGCCTTAGGACATGATAATCGTGGGATTTAAGACCTACGATCGTCAAATCTTCCATTGATATGCAACTCCCAATATTTGAGCTATATCCATCGAGTACTTTCAAGTCAAATAACCTTTTGCAAAAAATTTGCTTCTCAGACTTGGAAAATGTACATGAAGCTGGAGGAAGATATGTCCTTGACCCTCGTTCTTGTGGATGTAAGTCATGCCTTATTTCCAATTCTTGTAAATCCTTGCGAGCATTTAGGCCATCCTTAGACTTCCCCTTGATATCTAATAACGTGTCAATAATGCTCTCGCAAATATTTTTTATCATGTGCATTACATCCAAGTTACGACGAACCGGAAATTCCTATATTGAAAAATAGACACAATGATAAATTGTATAAGATTACAACATGAAACATATATACATACAATCAAAATGTAGTTTAACAACAGTTAATTACCTCCCAATATGGTAGTTCGAAAAAAAATGACCTCTTTTTCTACATTTGTTCATCATCTTGCTTCCACTTTTTTTTTCCACCTTTTCCCTTTTCACTTTTTCCCTAGTCATTCTCATAATCTTTAAGAGCCGCTAAAATTTTAGCGCCAGTCATGATTCTAGGTTTGTTTCCTTTTTCTTCGTTTCCATCAAACCATGATTTCTTCTTCCGAAATGGGTGAGACGGTGGAAGAAAGCATCTATGACCCATATACATAGTCTTCCTACTAAATTTTAACAATTGAGCACGTGTATTTTCTCCACATATAGGACATGCAAAATAACCCTTTGTCTTACATCCGGCAAGATTTCCAAATGCTGGAAAATCGTTTATTGTCCACAACAAAACTGCCCTTAGATTGAACAAAGAGTCAGTGAATTTGTTATAAATGCTTACTCCAGTGCTCCACAAATATTTAAGGTCTTCAATTAGTGGTTGTAAGTACACATCAATATCATTACCGGGTTGCTTGGGTCCTGGGATTAATAATGTCAACATGATACTTTCTGTCTTCATCCATAACCAAGGTGGCAAATTATATGTGACCAACATAACAGGCCAACAACTGTACATCGAGCTCAAATTTCTAAATGGATTGAAACTACCAGTAGCAAGACCAAGTCTTAAATTACGTGGGTCTACAGAAAAAGAAGGCCATTTATCATTTATGGTTTCCCATGTGGGAGAATCAACTGGGTGTCGCATCTTTCCATCGTTGCTTCTATGAGTGGAGTGCCATGTCAAATCTCTAGCCATTTCTCCTAACCGATACATGTTCTTAAACCTCGGAGTTATAGGAAAATATCTCAATACTTTGGTTGGAACTCCTTTTCTAATTTTCTTTGTGCGTTTATCTACCTTCCATCTTGACCCACTACAGTTTGGACAATTCTCCAATACTGCATTCTCTTTCCTGAATAAACAACAATCGTTCTCACAAGCATGGATTTTCTCATAACCCAAGTCAAACGACTTGAGGAAACATCTAACTTCGCGTGTAGAGCATGGAAATACATTATCTACGGGGAACATATCATGTAATGTCTCCATAAGGCCATCAAAACTCTCATCAGTCCATCCACCTTGAGTTTTAATCTTGTACAAAGTTACAATTGCTGATAACTTTGTATAGTTTGAGCAGCCTTGGTATAATGGTTTTTCTGCATCTTCTAAAGACTTAGCAAACTCCCTGTCTCTCCTCTCTTCAAATGGTTCAACAAACTCCTCATCTTGTGCATATGTCGTACTATACAAGTTATAAGCTTTTCGGATATTTCCACTACTTTAGGTTTTTCTAATACACTTGGGTGCTCACCATGATGAAACCACGTAGTGTATGTGGGATCTATTCCATTTATGACCAAGTGCTCATAAACATCATCAATACCATGGTGACTCATTTTCCGACAAGCTTGGCAAGGGCATAGAATTTTCCGTAGATTTTCTGAATTTTGGTTCGCCATTTCCACAAAATTCCATGTGGCGTTTTGGTACTCACTAGTGGATCTACCATTGTAAAAGGAAAACATGTTAAAACATTTAATATCTATAACTACATTATGCAGAGTAGCCTAAAAGTATGTTTTCTATTACCTAATCAAATGCACCCAATCTTTGTCCATAATCTTAAGAGCAGCAATCTCGAGAGTGCCGCGGGAGCGTATTAAAAACAAAATCCTACAAAAGTAATACATATTCAACTTGATATCTACAAAAGTCCAATTTAGTTAGTTCTAACACAATAATCCAATTTAACTAATGCCTGTAGTTAAAAGCTGAGTAACAAATAAATAATGCAAGGCAAACTAAATATGAAATGAATCTAAAGAAACATGATACTTTCGTTAGTCTATATCAAGGACCTGCAAAACCAAGCCTAAGGACTCCATTACATCAAGGCTCATAAATGTTTGA
The DNA here is from genome assembly GCA_019985065.2 of Arctostaphylos glauca. Classification (NCBI taxonomy): domain Eukaryota; kingdom Viridiplantae; phylum Streptophyta; class Magnoliopsida; order Ericales; family Ericaceae; genus Arctostaphylos; species Arctostaphylos glauca. The sequence goes on along the minus strand of JAHSPW020000159.1, from coordinate 54,332 downwards.
GTAGCACACCCAAAATCTACATTTATAGATACATAAAACCACGCACAAAGCACATCTCTATTCTTTCTGCAATTTTTGTTTGTGCAAAAATGGACATGGAAATGAAAAATTAGAACTTAAATTGCAAAATGCAAGGGTATATATTAAAAACTCACAGGCCCATAACAAGTCCTACATACTTAGATGCTATAGTTACCCTTTGTTATAAAAAAATGCTATTCTTTCCCTTTATGTAGAAGAAACGCTATTGTTACCCCTTTATTATAGCATAATGAAAAAAATGCTATGAAATTGCGTTATCAAAAGTCATTTTTGTTGCACGTTTCTTGCTTTAACAAAGGAATTTCATGTATCAGCAGTAAAACCCCCCAACAAAATTAGCAAATATGACGGAGGTAGCATCAACAACAAAATCCTTGGGAAAATATCAAAACTGAGCTACTGATTGCACCAAGAGATGAAACAATTGCAATATCATTGACAACAAATAAAGCACTCTAGTAAAGCAAAGCCGAGTAGCACACAAAATCACCGAACAAAATGTAGCAGCAGCAGAGAGGACAACAGCTATAAGGAACACTCCATATAAGCAAACACAAGAAGCAATAAGCAACACTGGCAGTATAAGGAACCAGCAGAAGAAGATTGTAGCAACAAGAAAAACACTTCAACAAACACTCCATAAGATGAAATGTGCAAAGTGAGACAAGGGCCAGTGACAAACACTTCAAAATATGAGGCAGAGGCAACTTCAGCAAGGCAAAACCCAAAAATTGAATAGCCAGAAAATTTTTCAAACATAAAGCTCTCCCTAAAGAGGAAAAGTGGCATTTATTCAACCTGCAATTTTTTCGGCAGATGCAGGAACAGAGAACAAGTGCTGTTCTTTTTGGTTCAAAATGAGCAGCTCACTTTTTGCTTCTCATTCCCCATATGCATATTAGAAAACCTTTACAAAAGGTGGGCTTGACAAAAGGTAAAAAAGAGCCCAAGATTTAGACAATAGAATATAAACAAGCCCAATGCAAAATAAATATTTTAGCCCAATACATCACAAAAACAAGTCATTAATCTTACGAAAGGCCAATTGCTATCCTATACAACCTCAGTGGTATTATTCAGAGTGGGCATTTCAGATTACTTCTTTTGGTTAGCAGGTGTTGTTGTTGAGTTCCTGTGGTGCACAGGTCACTCCTCTTGTTCTTGGACTTCCATTGCTACAAATTATGCTGTATTATATCGGTGTGTTTCTACAGTTGGTTCTCTGCATTCAATTGTAGTTTAGGGTCTTTTGCTACGACAAATTCTGCTGGATTTTATAAAGAACCTAAGTGTGTTTCTACAATAGGTTTTGAGTGTGTTTGCAGGCTGCTTTGTCTGGTTTCTACTGGCAGGTTGTTAGTGAAGTGAAACGTATAAAGTTATCTAGGTCTTAGGGACTTGGGAATATGGATATGGTTGGTGTGTTACCACCCATCCCATTGTACACTTTCTAATACTATCTAATACATTCTTTTGCTCTTCAAAAAAGAAACCTGTTTGGTTGGGTAAAGAGGGATGCCTAATGTCTTTCCTTCCTTGTACCCTGTGGCTTTGGAATTCAGAATATTTGTCCATGGTTTCTTGCTTTCTAAAACCAAGTGGAAACTTCATAAACCAAGTGTGTTGCAATGGGCACCACCATTAGAAATGCTGCAGTAGGTGTCAAGATGGATAGTCGGTCGAGACAGAAATAAATAGAGATGATTCACTTGTATGACACACAAAAAATAGGCTATGCATATTTCTAGAAACTCTGTTGGAGACATTGAAAGCCACAACTTGAAAGTTTGACTAAAGGCTAATTAGTTATTTTCTTTTTCCTCACATACATTGATGTTGGAAGCGCATCGCTTAGTCAAATTGATATCTCAGCTAGTGTTTACTATGTCATGGTCTATGTCAAGAGAAAAGAAAGCGCTTGTCAAAGGCATATAGACATATATTCTGACATATTTCAAGGATCGAAATCAAATTGAAGCAGTTCATGACTCGAAAAGAACAAGGCCGCAAGGCACGCATCCAAGGAAAGCAAACTTATATATGGAAATCCAAATGCAACCATATGTAAGCATGAGATATGGGACTACCTCTCACTAACCTCATCGATCAAACCCACCCCATATGGACGTGTGTGTCCTTAAACTCTCTCATATCGTCCCTTCAAGAAAATGGCCTCTCTCTCTCTCTGAATTATTATGCTATATCACCTCAAGTTGTATTGATCTTAGCTAGGATGTTCTTTGGCCACTTTCAAGTAGGGTCTGTTCCAAAACAAAAGACCTTAACTGTCCTTATTACACTAGGAGATATACATGCATTATATATATTCACTGAAATCTTGGAAGCTTTTTTTTTTTGGTTGAATCTTTGACCCACTGGATAAAAACAAAGCATTTTAAAAGCACATAGTGCTGTACAAAATACAACTGAAGTATAACTTCTGTCCAAAAAATACTTCGCACTTTTGTTCTGTATTCATACAAACAGAAAACCAATTGAGGCATAGTTTTAGATTGCGGTATCGAGGTAAGTAATTGTATTATTGATAAGACCACATAACAATTGTGTTCTTATCAACAAAACTAGAAACACTATTAAAGTTAATTCAAATCCTGAAAATTCATGATGTATGAAAACCCTAGTCTTGTATTGGGTAGAATTAAAAAAAAGAACAAAATCACACCTGTTTAGGGCATGAAGAATGAGGGAATGAGGGAGCAGATAATGGTTTGATTCTTCAAACCTGATTATGAAGTCAAACCCGTTAAACGAAATCAAACATGTTTACCATTAAGTAGAATAATGGAATGGTGAAAGGAGACCCACTAAATCAAACTTGTTTAGGAAATTGAACCCGTTAAACGAAGGAATCGAAGGAATCAAACTTGCAGCAAAGATTTTTACGTTTTGGGTGTTTTCTGGTTTGAGATGAATCAAACACATCTTCTAGTTTGAGAACAATCGATTGATTCGGCAGCAAAGACTCTTGTTCTGGTTTGGCACGAATCAGTTCGCTTGTTTGAAGACTCAATCCAGGTTTAAACGGAGATGTTTGTTCTGGTTTGAAGAATCAATCCATTACAAAAGCGGCAGATAATGAACTGAATATTTTCCCCAAAACCTTCCAATGAAGACTCTTGTTCTGTTTTGGCGGCAAAGTGATTTGCCGCTTTTGTTTTGGGGAAAAATATTCTATTCGCGCCACTGTTGAACGCTACCTAAAGCTACAAAATATTGAACGCTATGGATTATAAAACCAAAAAGCTATAAAAGGTTGCCCATAAAGCTATAAAAGGTTCTAGGCTAAAAAAAGGCTATCGGTAACCTTCGTTATAAAAAAATGCTATTGTTACCCACTTATTATAGCATAATTAAAAAAATGCTATAAATTATGTTATTAAAAGTCTTATTTGTTGTAGTGTGGTTAATGAAAGTTGTCTAACTTTCTGAGAGAATCGTGCTAGTAAGATAATATATCTTGTTGGGCCACCTTCGTGTGTCGTGCCAGTGTAGATTATTGAAATCGAATGGCATGTATGAGAACCTTTTCCCTAGTTTTCTTGGGAAATCGTGCTAGAAAATGATACGGTTCGTCTAACCATTATCGAGTGAGGGTTAGGAGTAAAGACGGATAAGAGACGTGAGATGTGGACCAAGGACTGGTCATGAAAATCGTTGAATTATGAAGGAATGTTTCCACACGATGATGAAGATTAACACGAGTGAAATATGACACTAAGATGAAAGGTATTGACCATGAAGTACATCGTGATGTGTGGGCATTGAATTGACGTGTTGTGATTGGTGAATGACACGTTGAAAGAGGACAATTCACCTGCCTCCATTGTTTGTTCCCTTTACACAGTAATATGTCAGTCACCTTGTGGCTAAATTGTTAACTTTCCATTGACTGTTGAGATTGTGTAGAATTCTATAGTATATTGTGAATGAATACTGTATGATGCACCATGATGGAACATAGATCACCGTTTTGATACGTCCTTGAGCGAAAATGATGAATGTATTTATGAGAGTTATGAGAATGATAGATTATGCATAAGGAGAGTCATGGAATCTATGGTCCATGTGGTTTAAATAAATTTAAGAAATAGTTATGTGATACATGACATATGTGGACACCGATGCGATATGATATGATCCTTATGAGGCATGTGGTATACGTAAATATTGAACTAGGCTCTGTTGGGTATACTAGGAGTGTGTTAACTAGACATCCTTTCGGGTATGATAGAAATGGGGTGTGGAAATGTACTGGGTTCCTCAGGGTACGCCAGGAGGGTACTAGGTCCCTTCATGTGAGTATTAGGAGTGACGTGGATTGGTCCCATTAGACAGAAAGTTAGGTACAACAACTTGACAAATAATTATCATACGTTGGTGATGCACATGGGTCATGGTATGAATTAAATGAAATGAGGAATTATAAAGGATACTGATGGTCTCCTATGGAGCATGCTAGGGAATGTGGTGATGTACTGTCTCATTCGAAAAAGTGCTAAGAATGGCAATGTTATGGTTAGCTAGCATCAGGTGAGGTGATAGCGATCACAAAAAAACCATGATGAGGAAAACAAAATGACGTGTGTGAGTTGGGTATCGATCGAATAGTTCGTTAGACACAAAGTCAACATCATAGATTGTTGAGAGTTTGGATAAATTATGAGAGTTTTGGGTAACTTTGTTAAATTGAGGTATAATGATTTGATGCTTGATGAAGGACGTGAGTATACTTATGAGACGTGAAACGTGAGGGATAAATATGTTGCGTACGTAAGGGTATGAGGGTTGGATTAACAGTAGAGAAGCATGATTTCTGTTATGGCTAATGTGTTGGTACAATATGACGGTCAATGAGGTAATGACCAGGTATCGTGAAACGATTAATAGAGAAGCATTGGTATTGAGAAGTGACTGATGGAATTAAGGGAACGTTGTTGTAAGATGGTTAAGTGTGCCATTTATGCTTATGTTGTGACTCCTAGAAGCTCACACTTGTTTATTATTCTTGTTTATATTATATGCCATTGCAAATCATAGTCATATGGCATAGGTGTAAACATTCCTACTGAGCTTTATAGCTTATCCAATCATTTTCAGGTACAATTTCAGATACTTAGCATGTGGTGCATGACGTGCATTTGGTGCTACATGATCATTTTGAAGACCTTGACTAGAGTTACCTAGTATCTTTGTATTAAATTTTTGGGAAGATGTATTGTAACTCATTTTTAATTCTGTTCTTAATTTTCACAAGAAAATGTAAAAGGATTCACTCTTGTATTATTTTTTGGAAATCTCTTTTTAGACTGGGAGTACTTTTAATGTAATATCTATATACTTGACTTTTGGTGCCTCATTGAATGAAATGGTTTGAGATTATGGGTGCATCTTCGAGTGTTGCGAGGTTTCTTCTAAAATAATATGTTAAAAATTGAGAGCGTGACAATTTATACTTTAAATACTTTTTAACTTATATTATATAAGCTATACACACACAACCATATATATATACCTCTCTCTCCTCCCTCACGGCTCACTCTATCTCCCTCCTTTCCCGCCTTTTCGTCACCCGACAGCCACTACACCCCTCTCTCCAATCACCCTACCACCACCTCCCATCCACCACCAGGCCATCATCCTGCCCTACCCTCTGCCACCAGCCACCCTACTGCCATCAACCGTGGTTACTTCAAGCTCCACTGTTGGGTTCCACCGTCCAATCCCAATCACCCATTTAACCCCTTAGCCTATAAATAGGACCTTTCTTCCCTCAGTTTAGACACCCCACAACATTTGAAGGCTTGGAGTAGAGCAAGTGGAAGAAGAGGTTTTGTTGAACCAAAATCAAAATTGAAACCCATCGGAAATCTCTCGAATCTTCATACCAATGTCAGTTCTCTTATCATTGGCACTATTTGAATATTTTTGAATGTTTAGAGACCTTCATGAAACTCCACGAAGTATTAATGGCCAAAACATCAAGGTAGGAGACTAGTTAGGACCTTCGATGGCTGGTCTGACCGTTGGTCCGTTTGCAGGTCCAGTCACAGATCTGGCCAGCTGCCCCTCCAGTCAGACAGGGTTTTGTTTGAGATAGATTTTCTTTTCCAAACTTTGGAACGACTGTATGAGTGCTACGAAGTTCAAAATAATTTAAAATTTGGTAGGATGATAGATTAGGATGTTATCTTACATCTCTAATTTGAACCAAGTCAATCAGACCTCTATAACTCTAAGAATTTACATTTTAGTAAATAGTATCTAAGAGCATCTGCATTAGCCTCTTCATTTTGTTCTCCAAATTAGAGAGAAAATCTCACTTTTTTATTTTAGAGAGCCATATTTTCTAATGTCTTCTGCATCAAACTCTCTATTCTATTCCTATTCTATTAAAATATTCTTTTTTTTTGCTTTTATATTTAATTCAAATGCTATAGGGGAGGAGAAAGAAATGAAAAATAAAATAAAAATAAAATGATAGGAGTGAATAGTTACACCCTAAAACTAGGGAGTCACTATTTATTTTCGAAAATAGGGAGAAGGAATAGGGAGCCTAATGTGTGGGTTGTTAAGAGGATTTACTCCTCAAATTAGGGAAGGAACAAAGATGAGGAGCCTGATGAGGATGCTCTAAATTCAACCAACTTTATAAACATCCAGTTTTCACCAACTTAGAGGTACCTTCAAACCTTACACCCTTTACCAAACATGTTCCTAACATCTTGAAGTACATACCTGTAAATTTCAGAATACTTGGAATGAAATTTATATCTTAACTTCATGCATTTGTACTCTGAAATTTTAAGACAAATTTGACGATTGTCGTTTTAGCTATCTCAGACCTCGAAACTTTTCGTACTTGCTTAATTGACCTTTAGAAATCATATCTACTAATTTAAGAATATTCGAGGTCTATGGTACGTAATCAACATTTTGACTTAGTGAAACCTTGAGCCTCGAACCCAATACTTTATCATTATACTTTCAAATGCTAAAACGTAAAACCTACGACTCGTAAATTCATATGCTATGTTTAAATGGCAAGATTAATCATGAATAGTTTTCTTTGTATACGTTATTCGAACCCGTTCATACCCCAAATAAATATTAAATTCACATTGACCCAAACCATATTAATTACGATCTTACTCCTAATATATTATAAACTATACAAACAACCCCACCTTTGATTAAATTCATATGTAACCTTAGGTTACAATTAATTGTATAAATCTTAAACACGTTTATTAATCCACTTCACCCCGAGCTTATAGAGTTACACTTTGATCCCTAGACTCTTATGAAATACGTTTTTATCCTACTCATGTTAATTACTATTTTACACTTGTATTATTTAATATCCTTAACCAGCCCCTGTATTTCACTTAATACATTTTTGTCCTTTTTTATAAGATTAAATAATTTGAAATATTAAAATATTTTTCTAACTAAATAAAGATGATCAATTTACCATAAAATATTTTGGAAACCACATAATGGCCAACTCTTAAATTTTCATTTCAAACAAACTCCCTTTAAATTAACTAATGTTCGGGTTAGATCCCTCCTAATAATGTAATGGTTGTAAACCCTATTAATTTCATAAACAAACCTTAGGTTCTATAAATCACAATGGATTTAGACTACATTAGGTTTCACCCATCAAACGTCCATAACAAGATTGTACTTTCAATTACGTTATGCTTCATTTCGTATTATTTTAAATTGTTATTTATCTATGACATAATTATTTCCTTTGAATATGATTGGATTAAGCATAATGGTCATTTTAATCTATGGGATTATATTTTGATCATTTGACTTGGATAAATGTTGATACTCAGGGTGTCCAGTGAATACCCGAACGTTAAACACATTGATAATGATATAAGTTTAGTTGTTATGGATAATATTTTTCATGAGAATATTTATAGTTGCCTTTAGCCGTAATGCGACATGACCTAAGCTTATTTTTGTATCACCCAAGCACTGTAATTTAGACGTGTCATGCGTTTAGTCAAATTATACTTGAGTTAAAGTTATATCTAGTCCTATCATGCCCTTTTTAGTATAACGGTCTTCTAGTATAAACTTTAAACTTGTGTTGTTCGGCATGGTAGAAAAAGGATATAATGTTACAGAGAGCATATTTGTAACGCCCCATGTAAACCACTGGCCTAACAACTTGTTGAAACCCACCACGTGGCCCAAAATGCTTAACCCCAAGTTGTTAGTAGTAGTTTACATGGTTCCTTATATATCTAGGATCACCCATGTAGACTTTCGATGTGGGACGGGACATCACAATCTCTCCACCTTTAAGACCTTGCGCCCTCGCAAGGGGTTCACACTAGAGTCACCACGGCCTAACCCCGGGTCTGTTCCCTAGTGACCAAACAAAATCTCGGCCCCACACTCGATCGTGTACACGGGTTGCTCTGATACCATTTGTAACGCCCCATGTAAACCACTGACTCAACAACTTATTGAAGCCCAACCACGTGGCCTAACATGCTTAAGCCCAAGTTGTTAGTAGTAGTTTACATGGTCCCTTATATATCCAGGATCACCCATGTAGACTTTCGATGTGGGACAGGACATCACAATCTCTCCACCTTTAAGACCTTGTGCTCTCGCAATGGGTTCACACTAGAGTCACCACGGCCTAACCCCGGGTCTGTTCCCTAGTGACGAAATAAAATCTTGGCCCCACACTCGATCGTGTACACGGGTTGCTCTGATACCATTTGTAACGCCCCATGTAAACCACTAACTCAACAACTTGTTGAAGCCCAACCACGTGGCCCCAAAATGCTTAAACCCAAGTTGTTAGTAGTAGTTTACATGGTCCCTTATATATCCAGGATCACCCATGTAGACTTTTGATGTGGGACGGGACATCACAATATTGATTGGGAACATGACGATTGGGAGCAGGGCGGATGGAAAGTATCGGTTGGTCGGGCGGTCAGGATCATTATCGTTTGGGAGCACCATACTCAATACATTGATTTAGAAATGTTGATTTGAAATATATGACGAGATCATTGATTTAGAAAAGCCTATTTGAAATAAATGATGAGGTTATTCTTGGAACAATTGATGGAATTTTATGACGTGGTCATACTTTAAACAAAATAAACGATGCACAAATTCTGATACTCGTACTAAAAGTTATGCTCGTCTTACCGAAGTATGTTAGTGCAGTCGGCACAGGTGCAAATCTACTGCAGCTTGATCATGAATTTTTTATATTATTTACATTGAATTAGGCTTCAAATTTTTAATCCAACACATTAGACATATAAAACCAACATCCAGTAAATTTTTTAGAAAGTTTAGAGTTTTACAACCACCCTAAGGAAATTTCCAAAGTCAAATTATTGTTGTGTTCTGTTTTTTCCAGATTATGTTCTTTGCAAATAACTTTATTTTGGCCTTCTTTTCTACAACTTAACTGTCCAAATCATTCCAAAATTCACACAAAATATGCATGACTCGATCAAACACTAAAAATAACATATATATACCATCGAATTAAATATGATCTACACAATATCTCAATGTAAATCAACATGAAATCCTACCTTATTCGAATAAAATGCAGCAAATACTTGTATGATCGAAAGTCCCTCGATTACTTCTCGTACTACGTTGATTCCAGGCTCTATGCGAAGTCTTAACGTCCTCTACAACTTCCTATTCGGCCTCGTCGCACGAATCTTTTGTCTAGACACTCGTTCTCTTTCTTCAAGCTATTAGGATTTAGAGATCTACTTAGAAAAAAATACATATTTTTAATATAAACTGATTTTAGGGTTTCCTAATTATTTTATACTTATAATTGGGTTAATTACATTAACCTCCCTCAAACTACCACAACTCTCGCATTGAGTTCCGACGTTCCAATCCATTACGATTAAGCCATAATTAAATATTAAACTCAACATTACGAATTCTAAAAATAATAAAAAAAAAAAGCCGAATCTCGGGTTCTCACAAAATATGTCCAACTATTTTTCCAGACATTTGTTAGAGTTTTATCTCTTTCATTAAACATTTCCTGTTTAACTCAAAAACGGGTGCACCCAAATCTAGATGAACAATAGCTTTTTGATGTGGTAACAAAGGCACAACAATTTCAGGTCAATTAGGATCGGCAATCATAGTGAGAAAAATATATAGGTGATGATTGTACCATGTGATAGCCATTGAACCATGAAAAAATTGAAACATATGTCTCGGACTACTAAAGAATGAAGATGGAAAAATTACTCGTCGACCAATTTGATTAGGACCAATATTTGTCAGGTCTTGGCAAAGTTGTTTTTCTTTGGTTTTGCTTATAATAGGCTCATCAATTTGCTCAGTTGCAACCCAAGCATCTACAATAAACTCTTGGAATAGTTTCCCAACTCTTAAAATTGTTGAATACTCTGAGGAACATTCAACAAATTGATGGCTATACAATTCCATCTGGGTAGGCCGGTCCCGGTCATTTGTGTATTGACTATTCTAGGCGTCCCAACGTTTCATCTCCGGTTCCCATCCAAGTTCATCGTGAGGAAATAATAAAACATAATACAAAGGTAAATATGCTGGGTGACATTAATTTACTTGCATTAGTAAATTAAATCGGGGTCCTTTCTACCCCTCCAAATTAGATTTCCATCCCATCCACTTTTCAAACTTAGTTTTCATCCTATAATTATATGGATAGACGATTTTGCCATTACTTTTGAGAAGTAGTTTACCGTTTTATCATGTGGTTAGTTAATATTTGAATTGTTTGGTTTAAATCTGCAGCACGTTTTTAGGCTTAAAATATGGGATCACAAGTCTCTTTAGGAATATTACTCTAGGATCAATTAGCACGTTTTTAGCCTAAAAATATGGGATCACCATTATCTTTAGGAATATGTATACCTAAATGGCAGTTGTGATTATTTTTCAATCATATCCCGGATTATTTAGATTTGGCTGGAATATTTACCATTCGTGTTATTGAGTCAAATTGAAGTTTTATTAATTTGACCATAACCTGCAGATTGATTCATTTTACATGAGGAACCATTGCGTGGGAAATGTCCCATGACTTGCATGCGATGTTGAATAACTGTAAATTTACCATGATATTTTCTAATTTAACCACAACCTATAGATTGATTATTTTACCACAACGTGGATATTGATTGTTTGTCATGTAATTTACCACGTAAATTGACATGTTTACCAGATGTAACGCGTGGCCTCCAAATTTACCAAATATACCATACCGTAAAATTACCATAGAATATAGAAAATTTACCATATATTGTGTGTTACATCAGGTTTCACTATGGTATAAGCAAATCTATCACAAACGGTCGAACTTGATGTTGACCGACAAATTTACACATGAATGTCAATTTACCATGATAGCAGAAAGCGTCCATCTGACTTGTAGGGGTCGTACATATCCACAGTTTCATGTTGCCGTTTTCACTTTCACATTTTTACATAATGTGTCTCGCAAATTTACTATACCGTATATACACTATTCAAAGCAATATGGTATATATCATTTAAAATGCTGACCATGATGTTTGATATTAAGATTATATTTCTATTATATTGCTAGATCCTTCATACTTGGAATTATAGAAAACAGTTCAAATTACAAAATAAACAGTAGCAAAGTAGCATCAAAATTGTGTTCCAATCGAACTAATCTATGATGTACGATTCTCCACATTTATAAGCAACTCATGTAGTATCTCGGCCCGTATCTTCTAGCACTCTGCTTTTGTTAGATTGGCATCAATGGCGTCATTTCAAAACTACTGTCGAATGATGTAACACACAATAATCCCACAATCGAGTCTGCGTTCAAATAATCATATAGAAATATTAGTATTTAGATTTTTTTGACAACCCAACTCGAATTCAGGAAACAAGGGACAGATTAGATGTTACGGTCGAAACGACATTTACTAGATTAACAACTGAAACATACCAGATTACCAAAATATATAAAATTACATTCGCTATCAATTGTAACATCAAAATGAAATATGCCATAATTGTCAAATTTACCATCGATCTCAAATATAATATTCATTCCAAATTTACCCCCTACAGCAAATATACCGTAACAAATATACTAGCCGTACCATAACAATCGAAAATATATCATCACTTCAAAATTTACCAGATTACCAAAATACACAAAATTACATTTGATATCAACTATACAATTAGAGTGAAATATATCATAACAGTCAAATTTACCATCGGTTTCAAATATAATATTACTTTCAAATTTACCCTCTACAGCAAATATACCATAACAAATATATCAGCCGTACCGTAACAACCGAAAATATACCATCACTTCAAAATTTACCAGATTATCAAAATACACAAAATTACATTCTCTATCAACTGTACCATCATAGTGAAATATAGCATAACAGCTAAATTTACCATCGGTCTCAAATATAATATTACTTTCAAATTTATCCCTTACAGCAAATATACCATCCCTTCAAACATACCATCACTTCAAAATTTTTACTAGATTACCGAAATACACAAAATTACCTCCGCTATCTACTGTATCATCAGAGTGAAATATACAATAACTGCCAAACATAGCATCGATCTCAAATATAATAGCACTATCAAATTCACCCCAAACAGCAAATATACCATCACCAGTGAACGTAAATTGAATGTACAAATAAATCATGTATAAGCCATCGTAATATATGTACAGCTTCAAATCCACCAACATTCAAATCGTACCATTTACGTTATATAAATAAACTATGTATAAGTCATCTCCATGCAAATCAAACATCTATCCCCAACATTTCGTACCTTATACTAGATCGTAGTCCGACGAAAGCCGTTCGAATGTCGTTGTCGTCATCTGTTAGCGGCCAAATCAAGCGGTCGGTATTCCGTCGAAGTGGTGCATTTTTTGTCTGCGTTTCCGATGGGTTTATGGAATCTGAAGCCCTAGATCTATGGCGAGGTCCCAAAATGAAAGATGGTGGCCGATGATTTTCTGAATCCCATGATTTTTGGAGAGGACGTTTCCTATTCAGGAGATAATGATGCTATTCCGTTTACCATGAATGTAGGGATTCCGGGCGTCAATTTGAAGATAAAATATTTGCACATCTAGCTATTCATCCCATATTCAAGCTTTTTTTATCTAATTCAACAATCCAGACAATGAAAAACCACAATGGCAAGGCTAGTGTGATTTGCAAGCTTTTCTATTCTTTTTACTTTCTTTTCAAATTTGTTCTATTAGCAAGCTTTTCTAATCACTGTACTTTCAATCAATTTGTTGTCTTTTGACAATTATTTTTAACTTTTATTTACATTAACTGGACTATTGTCACTAATATTAGAAAAAAAAAAAAGAATTATAGCGCTTCTTATTTCGACAATTTGTTAGTCTTCCATACACATAATGTGTCAACCATCTCTATATATTTTTATCAAAGATTCATTTTAGTTTCCAAGTATTTTGCCATACATATCAAATTAATATAGGAGTTAAAGAATAGAGATAAGACATTACCTGTCCATTCATTAGCATTAATAGGGTCTTTGTGCGTCTACTTAAGATAGCCACCAGCTTGACTTTTTCCTCGTTGCTACGAACAAAAGAAAAAACAAAAGTTTTCGCACAAATATGAAGGCTCTTCCCACAATAAAGCAAAATTAAATTTGTAAGGCCAAGCTGAAAAGCACTCATCTACATATCTAGTAAGCTTCCTTGAAATCATTTAAGCAAGCTCGCCCAGCCTAATGTTATATTGGAGCCTTTCTATTCGTTTTTCTATTTTTTCTATTGCAACAATTTTGGAGGACGACGGTAGTAGTCCTATAAAACTTACACCTTGTTTGGTCTAGAGGGAAATGAATAGGAGAGAAGAGAAATTTAAAAACAATTCTCTTGTCTTCTTTGATTTGAGAAGAAAGAGGAGAAAATAGCAAAATAAATTATCAAATACAATATACTTTCCCTCCTAGATTGAACATAGTTATTTTCTTTTCTCCTCTTCTTTTCCCTCTAATCCAAAAACAGAGCCTCGTGTTTTCTATTTGTTCTTATTCGATTTACTTTTGTTGTCTTATGTAACAAAACGAAGCATCAGACAATTACCAAAAAGGATTGATCAACTACCGAAATATCCCATCTTAGCTTTCATTTAGCATTTTCCCACCTAAATAGTATTATCCATTTCGAAAGGTCGTCTCAATTAATCATCTGTTACTCAAATCACTGCTATCACATTTCATTGTCGTGAGTTGTTAACAAACATAACATGCTAAAGCAAATTGTGTATACGTGGATTTATGTTTGTTCCCATTTGCCAGGTTTAGAAATAAATATTCAAGAAAATAGAGATGACTTTAGCGAAACTATAAAAAGTAAAGGCACATTTGACAGGCAGCTAATATGAGGTCAACTCATTAATTATATAAACTAAAAAACACGCAAACACTAACATTTCTATAATAAAAGAAAGAGTACAAAGCTTGTTCCAATCATAAAAAGTGTCCTCATTTATTCCTAAGAGGAAAATGTGTAATTTAAGAGAACAAAAGGAATAAAAAGGAAACAACTTCAAGAGGTGTCTATGAAAAAGGACACTTGCCAAAAGGTCATGTACGGCTATCGAATACTCACATTCCATAATACTTCCAAACACATCTATGACATTCAAATGAATAAGAGCAACACCACTCATGTAGACAAAACCTATCCAACAATGCGCTCAGCCATACTGGTAATTGTCTGAAAATAGCTAACAGATGAAACTCCATGTAGACAAAACCAAGTGACATAACGAAACAGAAGAATATAGAAGCAAAAGTTACAAAACAAAAAGAGCATAGAAATACACCCAGATTAGAACCATAATAAGGTCTAGGGAGTGGAAGATTGGACACAGGCTTCGTCTTCAAGATTTAAAGAGTAATGGGGGTGTACTACATGGGTCATGTGTACCTCCATCCAAAGCATGAAATGATACAATCCGGCCTAAATCGTCATCATATATAGTTCAACCTATTAGATTATAGTAGAATAAAGTACATTTGTAGCATGTGAAAGCAGAAGTTTGTAAGTTTATAGTCTACATACTGAAACCAGCTTAATAACATCATTTTCCTCATATCTTATAGATATAGGGAATTCATCAAAATAATTGACATAGGAATACATGGTTCCTAGTTCCCGCCACTGGTTTCTAATCTTCATGTCTGAACTCTGAATACTTAAATAAAAACAGAGAAATACCACTAAAGGACATAATTAAAATAAGTAAGGGGTGCCACAACTGGTAAGTATGTAAATTGCAGCAATGTGCATAGGCCATAAGATTTTTGGATGCTACTGCACAATACCTGCTTCAGGTGGCCATTCTGACCACCAACAGTTGTCACTATTATATGTCATGTCTCTGTTCCGTTTACGTCAACCATTGTGGCCTCCATTTCCTACAAATAAAGAAAGCCCATGTTAAATGGTATAAAGTACTCAAACAACAAAATAAAACAGAGAAAGAGGCCGAAAAGTGCAAAACAGAGAATATTGTACCTTATCATCCCTAATTTTGTTTCATTCATCTCCTTGGGCAACCAATCATCACCAACCATATGGGATCCTGTCAAACCAAAAGCAAGTGCTACACTCAGAAGCCATTAGGAAAAACGAATGTCCACAATGTTTTACCTCCCTAATCAAATCATTAACCTGCCGAATCAAAATCAATACCAACATCAGTACACAGTTTTTTCCTCTTTGCTTATAAAATTACCACAGAATTTTAGTTTTGCATATCGTTTTTTTTCCGTGAACAATAAGAGTTGCTAATCACTCCATGTAACTGCAAACCAGTTTGTTGAACTCATAAATGGCCATCATTCCTTGCATATAGTAAAAGGACACCACACCTTCAGATTAGAGAATAGACCACATGTTGAGACACCATTTGTTAAATAGATAAATTAGAAAGGACGTAATAGAGACAAAAGCAAGGAATTAGATGCTTAGAGTGAGATATCTGAGTGAAAATGGGATCTTTACTAAGGCTTTAAATCAAACAGGTGGTTATTAGGTGATCAATACCTAAGTACAATGAGTCAAAGGTGATTATGAGTCAAACTGGGTCTTTCACCAAGGCTTTTTTATCAAAGGGGTGGTGATCAGGTGATGGATACTTATGTACAATGAGTCAAATGTGAGTAGTGTGGTCACATTCATCACTATTTTTACCCAAAAGCATATGAAAGAATAAATTCAAACAAAATAACTTTAATCCGATAAACCCATTACCTGTAAAGCCTTTTAAAGTGGATGGGAAACAAAGGTAAGTTTGGGTAGTAGATGAACCCATGTTTTTGCTTTTTCTTCCCTCAGGAGTACATTGGTGGGCCCTTAAGTCATGAATTGATCAATAACTAACATGGGCAATCTGCAATAAACGGTCTCCTAACATTAAAGGACAACTCTATTGGACAATAAAATTCGTATAAAAGAAAAAAACATAGGTATAAGCCTCCTCCTCACCTTCAAAATCCTTGCCAACAACTATACGCACCTCATACTAACAAACAAATAAAATTCAACAAATGGGACTGTTAGTGGACTCCATCAAACAACCAAAAAAAAAGGAATCATGCTTAACACATCCTACAATAGGGGAGAACACAAAATACTTGTTATTCCATTTCTGTTGATTATAGTCCCCATTTCCATTTGTAGTCCTTATTTCAATGGGATCCAATAAAGATAAAGCCTCCAGTTCAAATTGGGTCTATACGGACAAAACTTTTTCCCCAATTTTTAGGGTTTAACTGCAAATCAAACGCAAACAATGCATTACATAGGAAGATCCAATGCAAAAAAAAATCGAAGATCAGACAATATGATTGTTCTCACCTGAGTCGAGAGCAGACGGTCCGAAAGCGAAAGAGATTTGCGCGTGTGCCATTTTCCATTTCGTTGTCTAAAATTGCTAAAATATTCAAACGGCTGGGAAAGATGCTGAGATCGCACCAGCCATTCAAAAGACATCCCAAAATGCTAAAACCCCACCTGAAATCGGCGAAGATCTTCACGAACTGAAATCGGTGAACTAAACGATTGAGTGGGTCTGTAGGTGAAGGTTGTGGAGAGAGAGAAGAGACAGGGAATGGGTGTTGAACATTGGTAGAGGCCGTGGTAAGAGAGAGAAGAGGTAGGGGGTGGGTGTTGTCTGACATTCAGTACATGGAGATGGGAGAGACCACTGACCTTCCATCAACCCTGAGTGAGACAGTTTTAGGAGGGAATTTGGACTGAGACAAATGATGCCAGCTCTTCAGCAAATCTCCTATTCAATCTTAACCATTGAATCAAAAATCAGATTCAATCCTAGCCATTAAAATCATGAAAAAGTTAGTTTGTGAGGGGATAAATTTGAAAGACCCCCTTGTATTGTTATATAGATTATATAGATGTGTATTATATACTCAGTAGTATATGTGTGTTGTATATATATATATATATATATATATATACATACATATCATATATATACAATCATCATTCGTTTTACTTCTCGCACTCTACCTACTGCTAAGCCACTCTCTCCTTCACGCCACCGTCCTATCCATCACCTCCTCCCTCACCCCTCTGCCACTGGCAGTAAACTCCTTTTCATCTTTACACTCCATTGTTCATGATTTCCTCTCCTTCGTCGATCGTCAACCATCCCACTGACTATATAAAGGAAGCTCACTCCTTTGGTTATCACACATCAATCCACTTCATTGCAATAGAGAGAGCTGAGAGTGAGAAGCATTGAGAATAGGAAGGAGAAGAAGACAAAGGAGGAAGAAGAAGAACAGAAGTAAAAGAAAGGCCACTGCCATTTTTCCAATTCCACCATCATCGAACCATCAATATTCCTCCTAAACCATTTCAACCAATGTAAGAACCCTCCCCCCCACCTTTTGAATGCTTTAGAATAGAAATTAGACTTTTTATGGTGCATCCATGGCTGAATTTTTGCGAAGACGACGACATGTGGTCAATCGGGGTGTGAAGGCCGGTTGACCCACTAATCTCACTACCGTGCTTCTTTTGTTTTCTGTATTGGTTGCTAGCTTATTATACCACCACCCATTTATATTATTATTCTAGTCTTAATGGTACTACCCTTTTTGATAAATTACAGTATTGCCACTCTCTACCATAAATTTCAAAAACTATAATGTTGCCATTTAATAATTAGCATTATATAAATTACAAAAACTACGACTATAATTTTGTAGTTATAGATTGGGCCCTATATTTTCCCAAAATTATAAAATTGCATAACTATGCTTATCTATCATTTTACCCTTAGAGTGTGTTTTAAACGATGATGTTAGTTTTTTTACATAAATTAAAATATGATTTTTAACTCCGTGTTAATTTTATTAAAATTTTAAACTATCCTTTTTCAAAAATTTATTTTGATTGTATTGGCGATATATATTAATTCTAGGGTGTTTAAACTAATACCTAGCTTAAGGTTATACGATATTGCACACTCATGACCTTGTTAATTATAGATTTGGGATAGTTTAATTTACACACATTGCATTATCCTATTAGACGATTTGTCATGTACTGTCATGTTCAATTATTTAACTTAAAGTCTTTTAATTATCTATATGTAACTATTGAGCATGATGTTAGATTTATTCAACAGGACTAGATCTTTACTTAACCTAAATAACCTAAGTGTCATAAATTGACAATAAGTCTGGAATATGTTAGGATATATTTAATATGCTCTTGACCCTAGTTGTACATTAGTTATGTTATGCTCATTTCATACTATTTTATTTAAATATAGTTTATGGTTATGTTTTAATTATTTAAATTACTGCCATTTAAATTTTATGATCTACAACTAAACTCGATGCTAGAATTGATTTATGATCTGAGATTATATTCTACCCTATATTATTTACAATAAACTCTGAGTTATTCTAAATAAAGAAACTTAGTAAAACCGTTAGCACAGACTCTTAATTATTTTATTGCGAACATGAATTATCAAATTGGTTGTTGCATGACTACATTTCTCATTATTTAAATGCTAGTCTCTTGATTTTCATGATCTTGATATGATATATGCATATTAGTTGAACAATATTATAAATTACACTTTGATTATTTTGACAATTGATACGCACGATGTCTCGTGGATACTCAAATGTTAAAACGCGTAAATGACATATGATTAGTGTTGTAGAATATATTCCCCATAGGAATATTATGCGTGTCTTGTAGCTGTGATATGACATGAGCCGAGTTTTGACTTTAACCAAATGGTGTGATAGACCCAGGTTCTATATTACCCAAGCACTGTAATTTAGCGCTTGGGTAAATTATGACATGAGATTATATTCTACCCTATATTATTTACAATAAACTCTGAGTTATTCTAAATAAAGAAACTTAGTAAAACTGTTAGCACAGACTCTTAATTATTTTATTGCCAACATGAATTATCAAATTGGTTGTTGCATGACTACATTTCTCATTATTTAAATGCTAGTCTCTTGATTTTCATGATCTTGATATGATATATGCATATTAGTTGAACAATATTATGAATTACACTTTGATTATTTTGACAATTCATACGCACGGTGTCTCGTGGATACTCAAATGTTAAAACACATAAATGACATACGATTAGTGTTGTAGATATATTCCCCATAGGAATATTATGTGTGTCTTGTAGCCGTGATATGACATGAGCCGAGTTTTGACTTTAACCAAATGGTGTGATAGACCCAGGTTATATATTACCCAAGCACTGTAATTTAGCGCTTGGGTAAATTATGACATGAGATTATATTCTACCCTATATTATTTACAATAAACTCTGAGTTATTCTAAATAAAGAAACTTAGTAAAACTGTTAGCATAGACTCTTAATTATTTTATTGCCAACATGAATTATCAAATTGGTTGTTGCATGACTACATTTCTCATTATTTAAATGTTAGTCTCTTGATTTTCATGATCTTGATATGATATATGCATATTAGTTGAACAATATTATGAATTACACTTTGATTATTTTGACAATTGATACGCAGGGTGTCTCGTGGATACTCAAATGTTAAAACACATAAATGACATACGATTAGTGTTGTAGATATATTCCCCATAGGAATATTATGCGTGTCTTGTAGCCATGATATGACATGAGCCGAGTTTTGACTTTAACCAAATGGTGTGATAGACCCAAGTTCTATATTACCCAAGTGCTGTAATTTAGCCATGACATGCATTTAGCCAAATTACACTTGAGCCAAAGTTATGTCTAGTCCTATCGTGCCCTTTAACCTAATGACCTCCTAGCGTAAACTTTAAACTTATATTATTTTGGCACGGTAATGATAGGATATAATGCTAGGGATAACGCATTGATTGGGAACATGACAATTAGGAAATAGTGTGGTTGGGAAGCATCAGTTAGTCGGGTGGTCGGGATCATTATCGTTTGGGAGCACCATATTGGGCTTTATTGATTTAGAAATGTTAATTCAAAATATATGACAAGGTTATTGATGTTCGAAAATCCTATTCAAAAAAAATGGTGAATTCATTCTTGGAACAATTGATGGAATTATATGACGTGGTCATACCCCAGAATATTTGATTCGAGTCGAGGACTCATAGAACGTTAGAACTGATATTCACTGTGATAATTACTCTATTGATTTCAATTACGTTATTTTGATTCAAAATATTTACTTACTGTTTCTATACTTATCTTATTGCATGATTAGACTCTAAATTATTTCATACCCTGTACACTGCACATCATGTTATTATGCTAAAACATTCAAAAGGGAACTTAAGGGTAGGATAACTTATTGAGTGTAAAAACTCATGGCGTAATTTTTTCTGTCTCTGGTGTTTGATAATCGGGTATTGACAACGATGGAGCTGGATAGGAGTATACACCATACGATAACGCTTATCGCGCAGAAGACACAAGGGAGCCGTGGTTCACCTAACTTCGTTTAGATTACTCTAACTTTACTTTTGAAGTCTTTTTGATGTAAAACTGTCTTTTTGGAATGTATTTAAATTGTCTCTTGTATTAAACTCGTATTTTAATTAAACGGTGATATTTCAGTTAATTCACTCCTTTTATTAACGTGTCCGAAATTCAGGGTATTACAATAAATAACTTCTTCTGTCGATTTTTCAAAAGATGATAGTCCATGCATATCATACACTCCATACTATGCATCCAGTGCAGTATCTGAAAGGTTGAAGGGTTGAACTACAAGCTCAGCATAAAAAATATATGCCAAAGCTATGTGCATATGAGATGAAAAGATATGCACTATGAATATTGCATGATGATACAAGGCATGAATATATTTTTGCCTCAATAACAAAACGAAATACATGGAACGAACTCCCAACATCATGTTATACTTCATCCATAATCACTTCTACAATTTTATCACTTTGCTAGCTCATCACCCAAAGGTGTCCAGTCAAATTGTATCATGTCCTAGCACTTCTCCTAACGGAGGCTAGCCATACCAATTTCTAGTATATCCTAGCACATTTTTTGAAGGAAGCTAAACCCATAGTCCCTAGCACTTCTCCCGGCGGAGGCTAGCATTATACTTGTATCAATCAATTATCAATGTTGCCAACATTACTCTTGTCGATACTCACATCATGTCGACTATGTTCCGCTCAATCAAGAGCATACGGAACAAACAAATAACTTATATGGAAGTGAGATTTCTCCCACACTAATCCCCAGGCCATACAGATATATATACACCATAAATTCAAGGATAACCATGACAATTGAATAGGAAGAGGACTATCTAAATGCTACATAACAAAGTTGAAATAAGTGTTTAAGGCATTATCTAAGATAACCAAAAATTCTATACAAAGTTCAACAAATCCGTTCGGACTCTAGACTGTCTTGTCAAGATACCAAGATTTCTCATCTGAACGTCCCATTTCCAACCCTCTTTCGACAAATTTCTTGGGCCAGCCATCTGGACATCAAGATTTTTCGTCCGAACGCCAGTGCATGATCTGTAGAAATTTCTGCGTGATTCCAAAATTTTGAACTCTCCAAATAATACCAAAACCTCAATATATGCACAAAATATGAATCAAAACATGTCATATACACATAATGCAAGATAGATATCCCTACCTCAAATTTAGAAGATAAAATTTTGAGCTCCAATGGAAACCCTAGCTTCAATGGTGGAAGAAAACTTCAAGAACACCCTCCCTAAGCTCCAAATCATGATCCGTCTTCGAATCTCACTCAAGCACGCTCCAAGCTTTTCATACGTAAATGGTGGAGTAGATTGATAATGAGGTTAGAGAGAAGGAGGAGTGATGAGCGCATGTTATTGTGTATTTTACGGCTCAACACGTCTAGTTTAACTTGCGTGCACGTATTATTCCATGTTTATACTCGATAATTGCACGAAAAGGTATCTCATGTCCCGTGCAGGTCAAACAGAGAAAAGAGGACCCTGATGTGCCTAAATCAACTCTCCAAAAGTCAAACGAGGTCCGAATGGTCGAAGCCGAACTTGGTTGGGAGAAGCAATGTCCAGAGGCTCAGTGACACCGGTGCCTCAATACCTTGACACCGGTGTCTTCCCTTTATTCCACTGATGAAGCCAGAATGCAGAGACCAAATGACACCGGTGCTCAATTCCAGTGACACCGGTGTCTCCCCCTTATTCCAAGTGAAGGCCAAGATGCAGAGTGTCCAAGACACCGGTGCTTCTGAGTTCTATACACCGGTGTATCTATGCAATGCCAATGGAAGGAGGATGATACAGAGTGTCCAAGACACCGGTGCCTTCAAATCCTTTACACCGGTGTCTCTGCCAAATGCAAAGAAGATCAAGATACAGAGCCTTAGTGACACCGGTGCCTCAATTCCTTTACACCGGTGTCACCCCTTTCACAGAATACCAGATACAGAGCACCAGAGGCACCGGTGCCTCAATACCTTGACACCGGTGTATCAAGTTCGACAAAAGCAAACTTTTGCCTTGGGATGGTTGACTGTTGGGGGGTCCACTTTGCCTTAACATGTGTGCCAAATCAGGGGACAAAAGGGATTTCAGCCTAGGGAAAGGAAAAGAAGCTTCTATTATGCCTTTTTGGAGGATAATTTTGTAACTAGCCTAGTTTGTTAGGATATTTTCTATTAGGTTTTACTTTTGGCCAAGGGGTCTCATTAGCTAACATATATCTTAGAATATATCAGATTGTATTCCCTCTTGAGAGCTCTTCTTGCCTCCTTTTAGCTTTGCTAGTTGTTCTTCATTGTTCTTGAAGTTTTAAAGTAAGTTTTGTTAATCTTTATTGTTCATGCTTGAAGATCCTTGTATTCTCTTGGAATCATTTAAGTTTTGGATTAGTTTCACTCATATAGTTCCATTTTAGTATTTTCTTACCCTAAAATCTGATTGTTCTTAGTGTTCTCTAGTATAGTTTAGACTAAATCCTTCTTATTAGACTTAGATAAATTGGTTTTATCATGTTTTCCTTTGAGTTTATCATGTTTATAGTTAATATGAGTAGCTAAATTAGTGAGGGTTAAGTCTAAAGGTGAGGTTTAGTTCAAAACCATGTCGGTCTATTTCTTCTCCATATGTATTAATGCCATTGATGGATCTTTCTAAGTTCTTTTTATTGAAACAAAAATGAAGTGTTAAGTTCTTGCTTAGTTATAGCCATCCTTAGAGTTGGTATATCTAATACTTGAATTGATGTCCTTCATCTTTTAATCCTATTTCCTTGAACTTGAAAGAATCCATTAAACCATTTTGTGAATTAAAATCCTGATTTTCATTGAAGTATTTTCCGATCTAACACCCGACACGGGGGATAGATTGAGTTATAAGGAGAAGAGATAGACCGACGGAAGAATTGGAATAGACCAAACCTTAGAACTTAACCCCACTCCTTAATGTAGTTTTAATCCTCCACTTAGTTGATAACATTGTTAACCACACCAAACAAATTTGAGGTTGACGTCCGAAACGTCAAAAACACCAATTTGCGCATTCTTTAAATCTAACGTTTGTTTCCCTGTGGATCGATACTCCGGACTATCCATTATACTCATTTTACATATTTTGAGGATAAGTTCTATTTTATGAAATTATACCACTGATCTCGAGGCCGGCACCCTAACGACACACACTTTGCCGGTCCGGTCATGTTTTTGGCGCCGTTGCCGGGGAATATGAACAGTTGTTTTTAAATAATCGCAGATTTTGTAAAGTGCAAGTTTCTTTGGCGGAAACCTTTAACCTACCCATTTTGGTAAACCTAAGGTGTAACGCAAGCCAAAGGGACGTGTAATTTGCAATTTTTTATTTTATTTTCTTTTAAACGCACACTTGATTGTTAGGAGGCTGTCTTTGGTGTATGAGTGTTTACACTCGTGACGCGACACATCGGCTAATCCGCCAAGACAATCCTCCTTTCAATCCAATGGCCGAACACCATGAGGCCAATGATGCACCCATGGGACGCACCATGCGGGATTACTTGCATCCCACTCACACCACCACCACCTCGTGCATACGCTTTCCAACCGATACTCCCGAAGGTCAACAATTTCATGTCAAGCCTAACATGCTTGGCATGTTACCAACCTTCTATGGGATGGAATCGGAGAACTGCTATGTCCATATTAAAGAGTTTGAGGAGGTGCTGAACACTTTCACCAACGTGACCGCCCACCTGGAGTCGGCACGTCTGAAGCTCTTTCCCTTTTCTCTCAAGGATAAAGCCAAGCGATGGTTTCTCTCCTTGAGAGCTCATTCGGTGACAAGTTGGGTGGAGATGCAGGTGGAGTTCCACAAAAAGTGGTTCCCACTCCACCGCACCACCACCTTAAAGAAGAAGATTCAGAACTTCGAGGAAATACCCAACGAATCTTTATGTTCATGTTGGGAGAGATACAAGGAGCGTCTCCTCGCTGTCCCTCATCACGGGTATGAGGATTGGCAGATTGTGGCATTCTTCTACGAAGCCATCTCAGTCCGCAATCGCCAATTTATCAACCTCATGACTAGTGGGGAATTTCTGAACCAAGGAGCCTCCGCGGCTTTAGCTTATCTAGATGAGCTAGCGGAGAATAACCAATCATGGGATTATTCGGATCCCAATGACCGCTCCTATAAACCCCCCATTAGTCACGGAACCATGGGCAAACATGTGCCTAGGGACGAGGACGACATCAGCAAACGCCTCGACCACCTCTCTAGGAAACTAGAGAAATTGGAGATAAATAGGGTGAACGAGGTCTCTTCTGTTTCAAAGCCCGGGGAGGCTTGTGCTATCTGTGACACCATGGACCACACTACCAATATATGTCCAACCATACCTGCTTTCAAAGAGGTACTTCATGGTCCGGACCATGCTGAGGTCCACGCCCTTCACCAAGGCCAAAAGCCTACCAACGTGCCTTTCAACAACAACAACTACCATCCGGGATTGAGAAATCATCCCAATTTTAGTTGGAGGAATAATGAGGCGGGTGCACAACCCCAAGGACCCCCGGGATTCCAAGGACAATACCCGGCCCATCAAAATGCACAAGGGCCAGCACCACCGCGGTATCCACCAAATTCCTACAATCCTCCGGGTCCCAACTCTTACCAACCGCCTAACCGGCGAAGCTTGGAGGATACCTTGCAAATGTTCATGCAAGGGCAAGCAAATGTCAATGAACAGAACACTCAGGCCATTGGGGACATCCGCTCCCAACTCACCAAGTTGACCACCACTTTGGGTACCATGCAACACGAGAAAGGGAAATTTCCAGCCCAACCTCAAGCAAACCCCCAAGGTCAACATTTTGTACAAGGAGAGTCTCCTTCGGGGTCAAATGTGGAACAAGCAAAAGCAATCACCACTTTGAGGAGTAGGAAAGAGGTCGATAAGACCATTCTCCCGAAAACAATCCCCACTCCTCCTCCGGTGCCTACTCCACAACCCCAAGATGATGACCCCGTGAGTGTTTTGCCTCAACCTCCCTCCATTTTCACATCCACATCTGCTCCTATGGGAGAACCCATAGTCTCAACTTGCCCAATGCCGGCCCCATTCCCACAAAGATTGAGTCCTTTATCCAAGTTGACGAACTCCAACGAGATATTCGAGCTCTTCAAGCAAGTGAAGATCAATATCCCGTTGCTTGATGCAATCAAGCAAATACCTTCCTATGCCAAATTTTTGAAGGACTTGTGCACAATAAAGCGCAAGCACAATGTGCAAAAGAAGGTATTCTTGACTCAGCAAGTGAGTTCGATCATACAAACCCCCATTGCACCAAAGTACAAGGACCCCGGGTGTCCTACAATTTCTGTGAGGGTTGGGGGGAAGATCGTGGAGAAAGCCCTGCTTGACTTGGGGGCTAGTGTGAATTTGTTGCCATACTTGGTGTATGAGCAACTTGGGTTGGGGGATATGAAACCAACCTTGGTGACCCTCCAATTAGCTGACCGTAGTGTTCGGGTACCGAGGGGTTTGGTGGAAGATGTGCTTGTCCAAGTGGATAATTTTGTGTACCCGGTGGACTTCATAGTCCTTGATACTTGTCCCACGTCCAATCTGCAAGTCCAAACGCCCATCATACTTGGAAGGCCTTTCTTGGCCACATCCAACGCAGTGATCCATTGTCGGAATGGGCTACTTAAAATGACGTTTGGGAATATGACCCTCGAGCTCAACATTTTTAACATTGGGAGCCAAATGGGAGATGATGATGACATCCGTGATGTGAGCGTTATAGACGCACTTGTTCAAGAGCACGTCGATTGTCATCTCTTTTTCGACCCCCTAGAGGCCATGCTTACTGTGGAAGAGACTGAATTTCTAGACTCTCACGAGGTTGAGTACATTTACTCCCTCCTGAATGAAGAAGAGGTGTTGGGTACTGAAAAGTGGGTACCCACCTTTGAAAAACTGCCACCACCGACAGCTCGGGCTCTACCATCTTCTGTTAAACCACCCAAGCCCGAGCTCAAAAATTTACCATCTACCTTGAAGTATGCTTTCTTGGGGAATTCTGAAACTTTCCCGGTTGTCATCTCATCCAGTCTAGACAATCCCCAAGAAGCTGCTTTATTGGAAATTCTGAGGGCCCACAAATCTGTTTTAGGGTGGACCATTGCTGATATTCACGGGATCAGCCCGCTATTGTGTACTCACCGCATCTATCTCGAGGATGATATTAAGCCATCTCGCCAACCTCAACGGCGTTTGAACCCGATCATGAGAGATGTGGTGAGAGATGAAGTTCTTAAGTTATTAGATGTGGGTATCATATACCCGATTGCTGACAGTAAATGGGTCAGCCCCATCCAGGTTGTTCCAAAAAAGTCGGGTGTCACTGTTGTGCCCAATGAGAGTGGGGAGTTGATTCCCACTCGAGTAGTCACTGGTTGGCGTGTCTGCATAGACTATCGAAAACTCAACGCCGGCACCCGAAAAGACCACTTCCCTCTCCCCTTCATTGATCAAATGTTAGAGAGGGTAGCTGGCCATGCTTTCTACTGTTTCCTGGATGGGTATTCGGGGTATAATCAGATAGAGGTCTCTCTGGAAGACCAAGAAAAGACTACTTTCACATGTCCATTCGGCACCTTTGCATATCGTCGCATGCCCTTCGGGCTTTGCAATGCCCCCGGCACCTTCTCTCAGTGTATGACGGGCATCTTTAGCGACATGATAGAGAAAATTGTAGAGGTGTTCATGGATGATTTTTCTGTGTTCGGGGACTCCTTTGAGTCTTGTTTGGAGAACCTTGAAAGGGTTCTAATACGATGTGAGGAGAAAAACCTGGTTTTAAATTGGGAGAAGTGCCATTTCATGGTCACTCACGGTATTGTCCTCGGTCACATCATTTCTTCGAGGGGGATTGAGGTAGATCAATCGAAAATAGAGCTCATCTCTAAGTTACCTACCCCTAAGTGTGTCAAGGATATCCGTTCCTTCCTTGGACACGCTGGATTCTATCGGCGCTTTATCCAGAACTTTAGCGCCATATCCCGTCCGTTGTGTCGTTTACTTACGAAGGACACACCTTTCGAGTGGACACAAGATTGCGAGGAGGCTTTTTCACAACTTAAAATCAGCCTCACTACTCCTCCAATCGTGCGATCACCCGATTGGAACCTGCCCTTTGAGCTCATGTGCGATGCCAATGACTATGCTATAGGCGCTGTGCTCGGCCAACGGAGGGACAAGATTCCTTGTGTAATCTTTTATGCGAGCAAGACCTTAAACGATGCTCAAATGAATTACACGACCACTGAGAAAGAGTTGTTGGCGGTTGTCTTTGCGTTAGACAAGTTTCGATCCTATCTCATCGGATCACCTATAATAGTCTACACCGACCATGCAGCTCTTAAATATCTGCTCACCAAGCCCGATGCCAAAGCTCGGCTCATTCGGTGGGTACTTCTGTTGCAAGAGTTTGACTTGACCATAAAAGATAAGAAGGGGGTTGAGAATGTCGTGGCGGACCATTTGTCTCGCCTCGAGTTTGAGGATCACACCTCTAACATACCCATTCCCGACTCCTTTCCCGATGAACAACTCTTGGCCGTTTCGAGTTGCTCGTGGTATGCTGATATTGCCAATTACTTGGCCACGAGACAACTCCCATCACATTGGACTCCTCAAGATAGGAGAAAATTTCTGGCTGAGGTGAGGAGATTCGTCTTCGATGATCCCTATCTCTTTAAATTCTGCCCGAACCAGATTGTTCGGCGGTGTGTGCCCGATGATGAACAAAAGTCAATCTTGACCTTTTGCCACACCGAGGCATGTGGCGGGTATTTTTCCTCAAAGAAGACAGCTGCTAAAATTTTGCAGTGTGGCTTCTATTGGCCTCACATCTTCAAGGATGCCTTTGAATTCTGCAAGGCTTGCCCACGCTGTCAAGAGTTAGGTGCCTTGTCACAGCGTAACATGATGCCCCTCCAACCCATCTTAATCATTGAAGTTTTCGATTGTTGGGGCATCGATTTCATGGGTCCTTTTCCCAATTCTTTTGGGAATCTCTATATCCTGTTAGCCGTGGACTACGTGTCCAAATGGGTAAAGGCCATTCCAACCCGAACCAATGACCACTCTGTGGTGGTCCGATTCCTTAAGGAGAACATCTTCTCCCGGTTTGGGATGCCTAAAGCCCTAATTAGTGATCAGGGCACACACTTCTGCAATCGCCCTATGGAAGCCTTAGTTAAGAAATATGGGGTCAACCACAAAGTTTCCACTGCCTACCAACCACAGACCAATGGCCAAGCTGAATTGGCAAACCGTGAAATCAAGCACATCTTAGAGAAAACGGTAAATCTGAATCGCAAAGATTGGTCTCTTAGACTAATTGATGCTTTGTGGGTTTACCGTACTGCCTACAAGACCGTGTTGGGCATGTCTCCCTACCGCTTGGTATATGGCAAGGCTTGCCACTTACCGGTGGAAATAGAGCACAAGGCTTTTTGGGCTATCAAACAATTGAATTATCGGATGCCCGAGGCCGGTGCCCACCGCAAGCTCTAATTGGATGAGCTTGAAGAAATACGCCGGGATGCGTACGACAATGCCCACATTTACAAGTGTAAGGTTAAGGCCTTTCACGATAAGAACATTGTCCGGAAAACATTCACCCCAGGCCAAAAGCTCTTATTGTACAACTCGAGGTTGCATTTATTTCCGGGTAAATTGCGATCCCGGTGGGGAGGTCCCTACATTGTGAAAACCGTCTCCACTCATGGAGCAGTTGAACTTGAGAACCCCAAGAATGGAACAACTTTTAAGGTGAATGGTCACCGGTTAAAGCCTTACATTGAAAAATTTGATCCTGAGGAATCCGTAGAGGAATTGAGAGACCCGGTCTATGACGGGTCCGATGTGAACCATGTGGACCCCAATCCTTTGGGTCTGTGAGCTTTATTTGGAGTCTAGGAGACTATAAATCCATGGAGTATGTGATACCTCCAGTGTTTGCCGTGCTCGAACGGCATCCGACGGTCTGGTATAGCCACCTTGTCAAGCTACGTATGTAGTACCTTGAGGTTGGGTCTGACGGCAGGCGCGTGGACAATGAGAAATCTGTCTGAACCCTTTCGGCTTTAGTGTCAAGTTTCGTGGAGATTTCTTCAAAGCGGAATGAAGGGGTAAGGAATTTGGGGGGCCCCCCTCCAAAGGGAGTGGTAGCCTATTAGATGATGGCGCTGCTTCTCTAGATATTGTTGAACCCCACGCATACTGTCCTTCCAACAATAGGGAAACACAGTCTTTGACAAGGAAGAAAAGTAGTACTCGTGTCCTTCGCGTGAAGAAGTTGGTGGATTTATTGCTTACTTTCATTTATTGTCATTTTTGGACTAACCCGCTAATGAAATTTTGTGTTCCATGAAGTTATGTTTGCTCTTAGTAGGTAGTTGGTGGTTCAGTCTTCGCAAGGTGTACACGCTACCACATCAGCCTTGGTAGTTTGGGTCTAAGTACGGGGTGATTGCGGCATCCAAGAGCCCAAAGTCATGAGTGTAGCTATGTGCTACGACTGTTAGTCCAACAAAGCTCCGGCGATGATCCTATGTGACTAGCTATGGTCCACAAGTTGGAGCCGAAAGAGTACACCTTGGAAGCCCTTTCAATGACAAACAGGGCACGTGACGAGAAATCCTCAAACTTGGTCGAGGTTTATGGTGGTTGACATTCCACCTCACGGGTATGATCCTCCCTCTCTTTGTGCTCTAAGATGACTTATCTCTTTGCGTTGAGGACAATGCAAACTTTAAGTTGGGGGGGGGGGGGGGGGGGGAATGATTCAATAGTGTGTTAGCCCTTTGTTGTTCTAGTGTTTTAGTCCCTTTTTAGCATGAAAAAATTTCGAAAAATTTTGAAAAAAATAAATACAAATTGGCATATCCTTGTATTAGGCAATCCTCTCCTGAAATGCTAGCAAGTAACTTCACATATGTTCCCATAAGCATACCATTGAACAAGAATTACTATTTCACTACACGTGCATTGACCATGAACTTTGTTGAACAATTTGGAATCAAAAGTTGTGAGCGGAGATCCAATGTTAACCCATTCTATGCCACAGAGTTGAAGTCATCTATCTCTTGTTTCTACAACTGCGTGTTTACTCATGTTTTACACTTGTGTGCATCATTGTGGAATCCATGAAACATTTGAGAAATGATAAAAGGCCATCTTCCATGATCCGTACCACATATGAGTCTCATTGACCTTGATTTGATCCTTGTCCAATTTATATCCATTGAAACAAGCTTAGGAAACCGGATGAGATAAGGTCGGATGGGGTTTTGTTGTTGGTGTGTGTGTTGTATTGCAATCGGGAGGAAATATCTCAGAAAAAGGAATTTTACAGAGCTCAGGTTGCACCGGTGCCTCATTTTCATGACACCGGTGCTCTCCACTACAGATCAGAATTCAAGAGATACAGAATGGTCTTGACACCGGTGCCCCCAATTTGTTACACCGGTGCCTCGCTTGTTCCACAAGAGAAACTGAAATGCAGAGAGGTCTTGACACCGGTGTCTCCTCTACCCAAGCACAACCCACTGAGATACAGAGTCTCCATGACACCGGTGCCTCTAAACCGTTACACCGGTGCCTCGTGGAAAAGTTTAAAAAAAATATCAGGGTTTTAAAACCCCAAACGTTATAAATTCTGAGGGTTACACCGGTTCTTCATATGCCGTTTCAACTCCCTCTCTCTCCTCAGACACCGGTTACACCTCCCTCTCCCTCTCTTCAAACCACCGCACCTCTCTGCCTCTCTCTCTCAGCCGACCATCACGTCTCTCTCTCTCCTCCATCTCCAACCACCGCACCTCTCTCTCCTCCATAAAGCCGACTCTTCCTCTCTCTCAGCCGACCATCTCTCTCTCCCATCTCTCTGCCGCACATCTCTCTCTCCTACAACCACCGCTCCACCGCACAACCACCGCAACCCTTCTTCCATTTCCTCCACTGCCTCTCTCTCTCTCTCTCTCTCTGTGGTTCGGCTGGAACAGAAAGGGTCAAGGTTTGGGGTTTTGCTGCCTGGTTCGCGTGAAACAGAAAAGAACAGAGGTTTGGGTGATTGGGGTTTTGGTTTCAACAAGTGCTCTGTGCTTCACCTCTTTGTGGAAATCACTCCGGGGTAAGTTTGATCCTCTCTCTTGCAGTGTTCATAATGGTTAGACGAAAAAGTCAGGGCATCTCCATTAGGGAGCCCAATCCGAATGATACCCCGCCACAATCCGACTCAGACAATAACGATCCTATATGGAGAGAACTGGAAAATGCATCCATGGCCATTCCAAAGGACAAGGGGAAAGCCCCTATGTCCTCTACTTCCCGCTCTAAATCTAAAACGAAGCCAACTCCTAGGAAATCCCCTGCTTCTAAGACCCCAAGTGGTTCGAAACGGAAAAATCAAGGGGAAGAGAGTGGGTCAAAGAGCAAGAAACAGAGAACCACAGTTGAGGGGGATAGGGGGCAGAAAGAATGGGAAGAAAAGATTGAAAGAAAGAACGTTACTTGCGAAAGGCAAGTCCTAAGGCAGAGTTTGGGTGAGTCAAATGCGATTGTCCAAAGATTGGACCAAATGGGTTTGACCCGGTTCTTTGAAGTCATCCCGGGCTATATTCGAGGAATGGTTGAAGGGTTCTATCGCTCAGTGAGATTAGAAAACTCAAACACCCCCGAACCAAGAATGGTGGCAGAGGTGAGAGGGGTCAATGTATGGATCACAGCTGAGAGGATATCCGAATACCTGCAATGCCCCATCCCCGATCCAGAAACCGTCATCATTCCCAAATATGCTTTTGATCCGGCATCCTTTGATGGGAAGATGTTTGCCAAGAGGGTAATGACAAATCCGAAGAGGTATAATGGGAAATTCTTTCCCGGGGGACTAAAGGAGGATTACCGTCTCCTCAATAAAATTATGAAGCACAATGTGTACCCGTTGGCGAGTGACAAAAGGGTACCCCCTCGAACCATAGCCTTCATGCATGCTTTCATGTTGGGCAAAGTGATAGACTTCGGCCGAACATCTTCCAAGAGATGGTATATTTCAGAGAAAGGGCAAGTGCTACGGCAAATTTAGTCTTCCCGGCCATGGTTACCCATTTCTGTTTGCAACATAAGGTGCCAAAAAGGGCGGGTGAGAAAATGACTGAGGGAGTGCCCGGGCCTATCACTGAAGCCTCCAAAGCCAAAAGCCACGCACTATCCACCAAACACTCCAAGCCTGACTTCCACTCCGGTGTGAAAGCACCTAAATCCAAAAAACCTCAAGAAAGACAAGAACAGTGGATGGAGATCATTGTCCAACGCCAAGCCTTAATCTTGGAAGAGCTTAAAAAGGTGCATACAAGGCAGGGCAAAGCGGATAGGAAGATCCGGAAGTGTTTGAGCATTGCCCGGTTCACGGCAAAATATATGGGCGAATTGGCAGGGAAGACATTTGTGGAAAGCTCAGATGAGGAGAGTGAGGAAGACAAAGATGATGAGAATGAGGAGGAGGAAGATGCATTGAATGAAAGCGAGACGGTCAGTGCAAGGAGTGACAGTGAAAGTGGAGGTGAGAGTGATAAGGAGGGGGAAAGGGAGAGTTTTGCTAGAAATCTCCCGGAGCGTCGCACCAAAGCTTCTCATGACGCTTTAGAGCTGAAAAACAGAGAAAGGGGAAAGGGGAAGAAGAAAGTTATGACACCAGTGCTATCTGAGACTGAAGAGGTTGGGGATGATACACCCACGGGGCCTACTGTGAGACATGCCACTGATCCACCTTCCACCCATGCTTCTGAATCCACTGTCGGTACTGATGTGATCTATTTGAGTGATTCAGCAGAGGGTGGGTCTATTGGAGCTGATGCAGGGTTAGAGAAGGCACTGGTTGTGTATGTGCCCCCACCACCGGAGCAGTGATTGCTGACTACACACACCCAACTTGGTTTGGGAGAGATAGCTTAGGTCCATATGTCAGATGTGGAGTCGGTGGTTTTCTATTTGTCTGTTTCCTGTTTGTTTTTGCGTTATCACATATATAGCATTGAGTAGTGGGTAGTGCCGGCAAAAATTTGGGGTAGTTATGACCTGAGCCATTCATTGTATGCCGGCACTGTTTTGTACACATCTCTTTGAAAACCGAATCAATATAAGCTTTGAAGTCCTTTATGATCTTAAGCGTGTTTTGGATTCCCAATTATATGCATTGTAGTGTAAAATGTATGGTAACTGTTTCTTCTCTTATGCCTTGTGAACCATGTGCGTACATACTTCTCGTTGTTTGCCTATTGAATTCTGTGGAATGCTTAGCCTCTTGTTCGCTTTTGCATCATTGTGCGCACTAGGGGGAGGTAACTATTGCAATATTCTGGAGAGAATCCCTTTACGAGAGTGAGAGAGATATGGAACCATACACTTTGCACACATCTAATGATCGGAATTGTTCAACTTGGGTTCATAACACTATGCACGAATTGGTGTGATAGCCGATGATCCTAATCACTTGGGAAACTTCAAAAAACATATAATAGTTCATTTGCATCATTGGGGAGACATGATTGCCTGATTAGTTACTAGGGACTAGTAACTTTCAAGTTGGGGGGTGTGATGAGCGCATGTTATTGTGTATTTTACGGCTCAACACGTCTAGTTTAACTTGCGTGCACATATTATTCCATGTTTATACTCGATAATTGCACGAAAAGGTATCTCATGTCCCATGCAGGTCAAACAGAGAAAAGAGGACCCTGATGTGCCTAAATCAACTCTCCAAAAGTCAAACGAGGTCCGAATGGTCGAAGCCGAACTTGGTTGGGAGAAGCAATGTCCAGAGGCTCAGTGACACCGGTGCCTCAATACCTTGACACCGGTGTCTTCCCTTTATTCCACTGATGAAGCCAGAATGCAGAGACCAAATGACACCGGTGCTCAATTCCAGTGACATCGGTGTCTCCCCCTTATTCCAAGTGAAGGCCAAGATGCAGAGTGTCCAAGACACCGGTGCTTCTGAGTTCTATACACTGGTGTATCTATGCAATGCCAATGGAAGGAGGATGATACAGAGTGTCCAAGACACCGGTGCCTTCAAATCCTTTACACCGGTGTCTCTTGGTCAGACCGGCAAAGCGCGTGTCGTTAGGGTGCCGGCCACGTGGTCAGTGATTTAATTTTATAAAACTGGACTTTCCTCAAAATATTTAAAATGAGTATAGGGATAGTCCGGAGTATCGATCCACAGGGAAAAGAACGTTGATATCAGAGAATACGCAAATTGGTGTTTTCGACGTTTCGGACGTCAACCTCAAGGTTTTGTTTGGTGCGGTTAAGCAATTATATCAACTAAAAGGAGGATTAAAACTAGATTAAGGAGTGGGGTTAAGTCTTAAAGTTTGGTTCATTCAAATCTTTCGTTGGTCTATCCCTTCTCCTTATAACTCAATCTAACCCCCGGTCCCGGGTTTAGATCGGAAAATTCTTCGATGAAAATCAGGATTTAAATTCTTAAAATGGTTTTGACGGATCTTTCAAGTTTTAAGGAAATAGGATTAAAAGATGAAGGACATCGATCCAAGTATTAGATATACCAACTCTAAGGATGGCTATATCTAAGCAAGGACTTAACTCTTCATTTTTTATTTCAAAAGAAAAAGCTTAGAAAGATCCATCAATGGCATTAAAGTTTGGAGAAGATAAAGACCAACATGGTTTTTGATTGAACTTCACATTTCAACTTAACCCACACTAAATTAACTACTCATATTTCGACATGAACATTATGGAAATGAAAGAAAACATAATGGAACAAGATTATCTAAAGTCAATAAGAAAGAACTACGCAAAACTAAAATGGAATTAGATTCTAAAGTAGAAGAACAATACTTAAGGAAGAAATATAAAGAAAACAAGCTAACACTTAAGTGCTTCCAAGAGAATTCAAAGATTCAAAGGGGAAGAACACTTAAGAGATGAAGAACTTATCAAAACTTGAAGAAATATTGAAGAACAAGTGAAGAACAGTAGATTAAAGCAATAAATTGATGAAAAAGAGCTCTCAACAGTAAGAAAACTAATATTACGTTATGTTCTGATGTATGTTGTTATGAAAAGAGACAGGCTACCTTTAGCCAACAATACAACCTAAAATAAAATATCCTAACAAACCTAGGTGAAAGTACCATTCTACCCTTCACAATGGCAGTTGAAGAAGCTTCTAATTCCCTGATTTGGCCAGAAATCGAGATAAAGTCGGCCCCACAAAATCTGGCGATTTTTGGGTCTCTACCGATAGAAGTTGCTTCTCTATCGGTAGAGAACCCTACTGTCTATTTCTAGATTCTTCTCTCTACCGATAGGATTGACCCTCTACCGGTAGAGAAGTCTTCTGACTTCTTCTGGATTCTTCTCTCTACCGATAGGACTGACCCTCTACCGGTAGAGAAGTCTTCTGACTTTTTCTGGATTCTTCTCTCTACCGATAGGATTGACCCTCTACCGGTAGAGAAATCTTCTGACTTTTTCTGGTTTTTCTTTCTACCGATGGGACTGAACCATCTACCGGTAGAACATCTTTGAATGGCCTTAATTTCTTCTTCTCTACCGATAGGACTTGTTTCTCTATCGGTAGAGAAACCTTCTTAGTGAATTTTCTGGGATTCTTTATTTTTTTATCCCAACTTCACTTCCGTCATTCCCAGGCCTTTCTTTTTCCCAAACAAAGTCGTAATTGGTCCGAGCCTTTGGTTCGTGCTTGAGCTTTACAACATTCTTTTAATGCCTGGAAATCTGCAAAGAGTACAAAAACAACTACGCGTGCAATATCAACTAGATAAATATACTTGCCTACGCATAATTGCTAAAACGAGTAAATTGAGCCACATTAATACGCAATATAGTGCGCTCATCATCTCTGCCAAATGCAAAGAAGATCAAGATACAGAGCCATAGTGACACCGGTGCCTCAATTCCTTTACACCGGTGTCACCCCTTTCACAGAATACCAGATACAGAGCACCAGAGGCACCGGTGCCTCAATACCTTGACACCGGTGTATCAAGTTCGACAAAAGTAAACTTTTGCCTTGGGATGGCTGACTGTTGGGGGGTCCACTTTGCCTTAAAATGTGTGCCAAATCAAGGGACAAAAGGGATTTCAGCCTGGGGAAAGGAAAAGAAGCTTCTATTATGCCTTTTTGGAGGATAATTTTGTAACTAGCCTAGTTTGTTAGGATATTTTCTATTAGGTTTTACTTTTGGCCAAGGGGTCTCATTAGCTAACATATATCTTAGAATATATCAGATTGTATTCCCTCTTGAGAGCTCTTCTTGCCTCCTTTTAGCTTTGCTAGTTGTTCTTCATTGTTCTTGAAGTTTTAAAGTAAGTTTTGTTAATCTTTATTGTTCATGCTTGAAGATCCTTGTATTCTCTTGGAATCATTTAAGTTTTGGATTAGTTTCACTCATATAGTTCCATTTTAGTATTTTCTTACCCTAAAATCTGATTGTTCTTAGTGTTCTCTAGTATAGTTTAGACTAAATCTTTCTTATTAGACTTAGATAAATTGGTTTTATCATATTTTCCTTTGAGTATATCATGTTTATAGTTAATATGAGTAGCTAAATTAGTGAGGGTTAAGTCTAAAGGTGAGGTTTAGTTCAAAACCATGTTGGTTTATTTCTTCTCCATATGTATTAATGCCATTGATGGATCTTTCTAAGTTCTTTTTATTGAAACAAAAATGAAGTGTTAAGTTCTTGCTTAGTTATAGCCATCCTTAGAGTTGATATATCTAATACTTGAATCGATGTCCTTCATCTTTTAATCTTATTTCCTTGAACTTGAAAGAATCCATTAAACCATTTTGTGAATTAAAATCCTGATTTTCATTGAAGTATTTTCCGATCTAACACCCGACACGGGGGATAGATTGAGTTATAAGGAGAAGAGATAGACCGACGGAAGAATTGGAATAGACCAAACCTTAGAACTTAACCCCACTCCTTAATCTAGTTTTAATCCTCCACTTAGTTGATAACATTGTTAACCACACCAAACAAATTTGAGGTTGACGTCCGAAACGTCAAAAACACCAATTTGCGCATTCTTTAAATCCAACGTTCGTTTCCCTGTGGATCGATACTCCGGATTATCCATTATACTCATTTTACATATTTTGAGGATAAGTTCTGTTTTATGAAATTAAACCACTGATCTCGAGGCCGGCACCCTAACGACACACACTTTGCCGGTCCGGTCAAGGAGCCCTAGGTAGAGAGAGAGAGTGAGATATGGAAAAAATGAAAGCTTTCCCTCCCTTAAATCCCAAAATCTGATTTTAACACAAGTCAAGGGTTCTCAAACCAGTAAACATCTCATGTGATGCGCATATAACAAATTAAGGTTTCCATGCTTAGGTCCTATAATCAAAATCCAAAAACTAATAATAATAAATCAAACGGATATGGATTGCTTCGGTTGAATGCATTCTTCTAACCATTCTCGTTGTCGCCACAAGCGTTGGGCCAACATAGCTTTTGATATGCTATTATCATTGAGAGCATAGAAGGTACACACGAAGATTTACTTTTTGCTAATTTCACTTAATGTTATGTAATTTATAAAAACTCATATTGATAATAAATATAAGAGCAATTAGAAGTAAGTCAAAAATAGTTGGACACTTCATCTCTTTGGTATGAGCATAATGCACACATTAAGAATGAAAATAATTTTTAAGAATGTCCGAAATATCATACCGCTTGATGGCCAACAATCTTGTTATCTTGCATAGCTGACCTTTTCTTTTCCTTTGGAAAGTTCGTTAACCCATTCCTTTGGAAGAAGAATAAGAATAAGTAAGCAACAATCATGCTTAACTGTCACGCCCTCAATTTTCAACATAATAAATAATGTAATTAACAAGAACAAAAGTCCTCACAAAGCTTACCGAATACCCAAAAGTTCATTTACCATAAGCCAA
The DNA here is from genome assembly GCA_019985065.2 of Arctostaphylos glauca. Taxonomy (NCBI): domain Eukaryota; kingdom Viridiplantae; phylum Streptophyta; class Magnoliopsida; order Ericales; family Ericaceae; genus Arctostaphylos; species Arctostaphylos glauca. Next base: position 15,159 of record JAHSPW020000159.1, on the reverse strand, counting down.
AATATTTCAGGTTCTACAATTCACAAAGAAATCATCTCAACCCAAAAGATTATACCACCAAAATAGAAGGATTCAAAAATATTACATCGTTTGAGTAAAAAATATCATGTTCTAGTTACTAAACATCTTAAAAGAACAGATAAGACTAAAAAGTGTGAGACAACTCTCACATGCAGTCTTTAAAAACATGTCGTCTGATTACACTTCATGCATTTCATGCCACTACTCCAAGACTATACCTAAAAAGAATGAAAGTCTAAGCTACTCAGCCTATTACGAATATATCTACACAAATATTATATGAATATGAAAACAAATGGCATATCACCTGACCATTGAACAATAACATGAGTACAAAATTATATGAAACAAAAGATAAGCATGGATGACTCGCTTAACCATTTCTCAACACTAGTTCACTATTCATTCAATCATTTTGCAATACCGACTTATTATCCATCAATGGTGTCACAATACTGGGTCATCACCTATTAGCCATTTCTCAAATTTTCTCACTAGCATGTCACTACCTACTGTCCAGTTGACACTTCCATCTACACGTTCACTCATCAAGTAAGCCCTCATGTTCCACGTCTCGCGCGTCTAGCCAACGTATTTCTTCTCGCCTCCAATTTCCATATCTCAATCTAACTAGACCACCCAAACAACTCAGACTTTCGTACTAATAATTCTGTGACATCAACTAATTATCAAGCGGACCATTCAACCCATATCAGACTCACATATATCTTCGTATTTTATCCATCCAGAAATATATGTCAACTTTTCACATAAGACATCAAACATTGCACAAGTAAGGTCACAAAAGGAAAAACAAGATCAACAAATGACAAACATTAAATGACTTCTCAATGAGTATTCATAATCCCTCAATTCGTTTAATGCATCACATGACTCATGTGCCTCATCAATATTTTCTCATTTAGTGCTAAGTTAGCACACCTAGCATTCTCCTAAATGGGACCAGTCCATATCACTCCTAGTACTCCCATGAATTCCCGAGAGGGAGTCTAGTTCACATCACTCCTAGAATTTCCAAAGGAATCTAGTACAATCCTCCTAGCATTCTCGAAGGAATCTAGTTCAATGTTCATGCATGTCACGTGTCACATAACCATGATCTAGTTTCATTAACAATAACATAGACTATATGTTCCATTTCTATTTTGTTACAACGCATCATACATCTCCATCTCAAACCACAACTTAACCTAATGCCACCTAATAGGACAGGGCCCAAACATCACCTTAGGGAACAAGGGAACTCCTCACGACACTAGAATAAGGTAAAACTATTTTTCAAAAATAATTTCATGAATGACACACCTATAAGAGGTATAGGGGTTAACACCAACACCAACAGAGTTCAAACCACGATCAAATACAAAAACACTCCCTAGATAACATCACGACCTCAGAGTAGAAAGACGGACTTTGTATAAAAGGTATAGGGGTTAACACCAACACCAGGTGTTTCCAATACTAGTATGCATGAGTTTCAAAACTTATACCAACTCTCATTTATTCATAATGTCCTATATGATTTCACACAATACTGTCTCACCACGTAGTACAAACCACACGCGACAGCACTAAGCCCTAAAACCTAACAAAACACTGAACCACATGTTGGGTTGGATCTCGGCATCTAACGATGTGAAAGATTACCTTATGAACCCAAGACAAGAGTGTACCGAGGGTGGGGGTGATCGATTTAAACACGAACCAAGAAAAAATCCATATTCACTTCACTACTCGGAAAGACATTCCGAAACTACAAGTTAACACTATGAGGATTAGGAATAGATTCTTCCCCAAAATCTTCTTAAACTCTTAAAAAGTATCGAACCGTGAACAAGCATAGAACATGGACCAACTCAAGCAATATACGCTTAGTAAAGGTAAAACGTCCCTACCTCAAAGTGAAACAAACAAGATATGAGCCCCAAGGTGAAACCCTAGCTTCCATGGTGAAGAAGAAGCTCAAATCAACCCTCCTCCAAGTGAAATGTTGCCACCAAGCTCGAACTATCAACATATCTTGACATATTACTAGTGGATCTTGAAGGAATTTAAAAGATCTTAAACTTAGATCAAGGGTTCAAGTGGAGAGTGGGTGGACAAGATGAACTTTTAGACAGAGAAAGGAAAAAAACCCTTTTGGAAAAAAAGTTAGATATCTAAAAAAATCTAACCTAGGCTCTTTAAAATCACGAAAAAGGACCTTGACCGGTCACAGGATAGGCCTAATCGGTCACGGTTGAGCATTGCCTCAAAAAGTGCCCCAAAAATTAAAACTTGACTAGTTGCTTGACTGGTCACAGCTAGCTATAGTCCAATATTCTACCTTCTCTTGGCTGGTCACCAAGGTCCCCTCATTAGCCCCGACCGGTCACCCCTTCTTTCCTTCCTCACTCTTCATCTCTTCATCAACACTTAACTACATCATCATTCAACTCATCTATTATCAATTCTAATCACCCTTCTTTCCTTCCTCACTCTTCATCTCTTCATCAACACTTAACTACATCATCATTCAACTCATCTATTATCAATTCTAATCACCCTTTTATGAAAAATTTCCGGGCCCTTACATCCTACCCTTCTTAGAGGAATTTCGTCCTCAAAATTAAACACAACACGGCGACACTGACACCTCTCCACAATATCAAGTTACAAGACATGGATACACCATCAAGATTCCAACACTATGATACAAGACACCGATACATATCTATTACCCCAACGGGTTAAGCCATAACGCTACATCCGACTCATGCACAAATACTACTCCATGAGTAAACAATCAATGACTCACGCTAAGTCTACGATATTCATCCAATAGTACTAACATAACTCCAGCATAGACCATGCTCAGGAAGTACTCAATTCTCCATGACTAAACAAGTCCACATGCCAATTCAAATACTTAAACTCTACTCATGCGCATTTCCTTTCTAATGAGTACACAACAACGAGTTGTAAACAAGTCCATAAATGAAACAAATTATGTAGACGCGCACATATATCTCAACAATACCCATGCGACAAAATGACTATTCAGCCCACACAACTAGGCATAATATACTAGCACAATTCAAGCCTCAATAATGTCGAATCTATCTGCAACAATTGTGACTCCACAAGTCCATGAAACAGAAGTAAATGTGCCAACACAGCTCACATATCTTTATATAACTGTTATGACTATCATGTCCATGAACTCAAGCAAACGTGCCCATATGGCCCACGCACCAACAATGCAAAACTAGTATATCACGAGTTGACGACCCTCAAGTATACAACTATCACGTTCACAAGAATTGAAATACTCAAGTTATAATCAAATGTAAATTTCAATCGGATGTAACAATTCTGGATTTAAAGTAAACAGTCAAATCTATAAAGTTACAAACGATCGATCGTAACAAAAGCACACTCTCGAGCATTCCCGTCAAGGAACTTCAAACACAGTTTCTTTGTTTCCATTAATCATGTGGTAGGATCTCACTTACCCGAGTCGACATCGTCGGTTGAACAACCAAATGGCACATGGTCACCCTCTTCCTGGACTTCTCAATGTGTAATATTTCAAATTCCAGGTCGCACAAATCTTGTGATCTACCTTTTCGATTCTCTTAATCTCGTAATTGCCAAACGACATGTAGGCATAAATGTAGTAGCGACATCGGTTAGCATTTCTATCAGGGACTCAACCTTGCTCCCGTAAACATGTACCAAACCTCATAAACCATCCACAGCGACTCTCCACGCAGACACGCACATTTTTGCTTGACGGTGAACTCACTGACAAAACTCAAAATTATCTAACTCTAACCATTTCCAACATTCTCCAACAACTTCGAAACAACCACCTCAGAGTGAACTAGCACAAACACAATGCTAAGTCTAAACAATAATTATATGAAACCTAGGCAAACAATAAAGACATAAAACCAAATCAAATTTTTATATGTCCAAGCTATACGGTCAAGGATGATATGGTCAATTAAAGGCATTAGATTCGCTAATCTCACAAGTGCGGTCAAGTATCAGTCTCTCTCTCTCTCTCTCTCTCTCTCTCTCTAACAGGCATACCAACAGATAATGGATAGTCAGGATATTTGGTTCTCAAGGCTTCCGATTCATCTATACGTTCCTTGATAATCCCATGCTCCTTGAGTATGCCAATTCTCTCTTAGCATCTATAGTTCAAATGTTAGCGTTCGATATAACTGTTGGACTCAGTACGTTGAATTCAGCTACTGCCATCACAAACTCTCCTGCAAACACTTTTAGGACAATCAGTAGTTCTACACTCTGTCCAACCCTCTTACGACCTTCTCACAAAGGACTTCTACTCTTCTACTAATTGCCTCGTCTAGATGTACCTCACAGTAACGACCTCAGCCTTGATGTCAACCCATCTTACTCCACACCTCGAAGGCATACAACCACCAAGTTAAGAAAGACATTAACAATGTCAAACAATTATTATCATCACAAGGCCGATTTCTACAACAATCTCCGCAACACAGGTCAACAATGTTATTCTACTCTTACTTTAAGAGAACACAATATCAAACTATGTCATGCACGCAAGCACATCCAAATCATGCCAATATGCAACGTGTTTAAACCCATTAAAAACAAAGTCTTTCCACAGTCTCAAGGTATTCTAACTCACGCTCAGATACCAAGTTGTCACACCCTCAATTTTTAATATAGTAATTGATATATTTAACAAGAACAAAAGTTCTCACAAAGCTCACCAAATAACCAAAATTTCATTTACCATAAGCCAAAATATTTCATTTTCTACAATTTACGAAGAAGTCATCTCAACCGAATAGATTATATCACCAAAATAGAAGGATTCAAAAATATTACATCATTTGAGTCAAAAATATAATGTTCAATTAAAAGAAAAGATAACACTAAGAAGTGCTAGACAACTCTCCCATGTAGTCTTTAAAAAAATGTTGTCGAACTACAGTACTTCATGCCACTACTCTAAGATTGTACCTAAAAGGAATGAAGGTCAGAGTTACACAGTCTAGTAAGAATATCTACGCTAATATTATATGAATATGAAAACAAATGGCATATCACCTGATCATTGAACAATAACATGAGTATAAAATTATATGAAACACAAGATAAGCATGGACGACTTACTTAACCATTTATCAACACCATTTCACTACTCACTCAATCATTTTGCAATACCGACTCATTATCCATCAACCGTGTCATGATACTGGGTCATTATCTACTATCCATCTCCCAAATTTTCTCACAAGCGTGTCACTACCTACTGTCCAGTTGACACTTCCATTTACACGTTCACTCACCAAGTCAGCCCTCATGTTCCATGTCACGTGCGTGTAGCCAATGTATTTCTTCTCACCTTAGACTGTCATATCTCAATCTAAGCAAATCACCCAAACAACTCAGAATTCCGTACTAACAATTCTACAACATCGACAAATTATCAAGTGGACCATTCAACTGATATTTGACTCACACGTGTCTTCATATTTTATCCATCCATAAATATATGTCCACTTTTCACATAAGACATCAAACATCAAACATTGCACAGGTAAGGTCATAAGAGGAAACAAGATCAACCAATGACAAACATTAAATGACTTCTCAATGAGTATTCATAATCGCTCAATTCGTTTAATGCATCACACGACTCACGTGCCTCGTCAATATTTTCTCATTTATAGCCAAGTTGGCACACCTAGGATTCTCCTAAACGAGACCAGTCCATATCACTCCTAGTACTCCCATGAAGGGATCTAATACACTCCTGGCATACCCAAAGGAACCCAGTACATTTTCACGTCACATTTCTAGCATTTTCGAGAGGAAGTCTAGTTCACATCACTCCTAGCATTCCCAAAGGAATCTAGTACAATCCTCCTAGCATTCCTGAAGGAGTCTAGTTCAACATTCATGTATGTCACGTGTCACATAACCATGATCTAGTTTCATTTAACAAATACATAGACTATATGTTCCACAAATTTCCTTATGCATAATCCATCATTTACGCAACTCTCATAATTCACAATTTACATTTCATGATATATTCATTTAGCAATGTGTCATAATGACAATCTCCATTTTGTCACGACAAATCATAGAATCTTTATTCATAATATGTCGTAGAGTTCTATGCAATCTCAATAATCAACAATGAATTAACTATCAAAACATAAAGTGACAACCACCATGGAGTGTACGAGAAACAAACAGTTAAAGCATATAAATGATCAACTGTCAACGTGTCACTTACCAATCACCCCAAATTATTTCAAGACCAACACATCACATGACCATTTCTATTTTGTTACAACACACCATGCATCTCCATCTCAAACCACAAACTTAACCTAACGCCACCCGGTACATAGGACAGGGCCCAAACATCACCCTAGTGAAAAAAGAAACTCCTCACGGCACTAGAGTAAGGTGAAACCATTTTTTGAAAATAATTCAATGAAGGACACAGTTATAGGAGAAAGGACCCCTCACACCACCATCCCACAACGGAGTTCAAACCACAATCAAACACAAAGACACTCCCTAGATAACATCACAACCTTATAGTAGAAAGACAAACTTTGTACGGAGGGTATAGGGGTTAACAGCAATATCGGGTGTTTCCAATACTAGTACGAGTTCCATAGCTTATACCAACTATTGTTTATTCATAATGTGCCATAAGATCTCACACCATACCGTCTCACCACATAGGTCAACCACACGTGAAAACTCTAAGCCCTAAACCTGACAAAATACCAAATCACATGTTGGGTTGGATCCCGGCATCTAATGATGTGAAAGATTACTTTATGAACCAAAACAAGTGTCTACCGAGGGTGGGGGTGATCGATTTAAACACGACCCAAGAAAAATTCCATATTCACTTCACTACCCAGAAAGACATTCTAAAACTACAAGTTAATACTACTAGGATTAGGAAAAGATTCTTTCCCAAATCTTCTTAAACTCTTAAAAACAATTGAACCACGAACAAGCATAGAACATATACCAACTCAAGCAATATACGATTAATAAAGGTGAAACATCCCTATCTCAAAGTGAAACAAACAAGATTTGAGCTCCAAGGTGAAACCCTAGCTTCCAGGGTGAAGAAGAAGCTCCAATCAACCCTCCTCCAAGCAAAATGTTGCCACCAAGCTCGAACCATTAACATATCTTGATATATTAGCAGTGGATATTGAAGGAATTTGAAAAATCTTAAGCTTAGATCAAGGGTTGAAGTGGAGAGTGGGTAGAGAAGATGAAGTTTTAGAGAGACAAAGGGAAGAAAATCCTTTTGAGGAAAAAGTTAGATCTTTAAAAAAAATCTGATTTGGGCTCTTTAAAATTACGTAAAAAGGAGTCTGACCGGTAACGGGATAGACTTGGCTGGTCACGGTTGACGGCTGCCTCAAAAAGCGTCCAAAAAATTAAAACGTGACTAGTTGCGTGACTGGTCATGATTGTGTGACTGTCCGAAATTTTGCCTTCTCCTGACTGGTCACCAAAGTCCCCTCGTCAGCCCTGACCAGTCACCCCTTCTGTCCTTCCTCACTCTTCATCTCTTCATCAATACTTTACTACATCATCATTCAACTCATCTAGAGCATATTATTATCAATTTTAATCACTGTAAGATGTCCCAAACACCAAAATAAAACAAAAAAACTGGGCCCTTACATTAACCATCCATTTGAACAAAATAAGATTCACTAAAATACAGTTTAATTCCTATAAATACGGACAAAGTATAAAGAATTAGAAGTATAAATTCATGGTTCAGCTAAAGAAACCAATAAACGAAAATTCGCATTACAACTCAGAAAATACGAATAAGAATATGATTTTTCAAGAGTTCGGAGGTAATTTTCGAAATATTATTGTTATTGTTATTATCTTTCTATTACAGAAAAGAACCTAAGATATAATAATTAGAAAGCTTAAAATTTGATAAAATAAATATATTTTCTCTACTTGCTCTATATGTACGAAAAATCTCAAAAGAATGTCTACAAAGTCATACCACCTAAAGTCTAGTATTTTCTTTCCCTTTACAAATTTGGCTTGACTTTGCCTTTTCAATAAAACAAATTATCAGATAAGTAAATAACAACATTCTGGAACAATGTACAAATGACAAACTAACAACTCTGATAGGGTAACCCGTGCATGCTAATTTGATTGAGTTCTCAATCATATTGGATCAGTCGCCTATATTTTTTTTGTCACGCCCTCAATTTTCAATAAAATAAACATACATTTGAATACTAAATAAACCTCTCAAGGTATACAAATACTCCCAAAATATCTATTCATAAATGTCAATAAAATTTATGAACATCCAGATTTTCAAAATAGGCCGTTACAAACCCAAAAGACCATGCTAAGTATCATCAAACCAAAGTAAGTTACATTACATATTTCTCAAAAACAATTGATCCAAAAGTTGTTAAATAATTCTAATGGAATTCTTCCAAAAGATGTAACACACAAGCATGCCATGCTTTACCAGCTATATCTTTAGGAGGGTATCTAAAATGAAAGACTGGGTGAGCTAAAAGTCTAGTAAGAAAGTCTACACCAATACTATATGGATGCTCAATATGACAATATGCACCCGCATCTCAAACGCAACGAATGATAAATATTTACAAGATACAAAATAAAGATGATACAAGTAAGACAAGCACAAGGAATTCAAATCACATTCGTCTATTATTTCTCCATGACGTGCATTCAGTAATTTCATTCACTATTGTTATACTCACTCAATGTGTCATCATGTCTTTCCTAGCATACCCGAAGGAGTCTAGTTCATTCCCTAGCATTCCCAATAGGGAGTCTGGTGCATCCTAGCATTTTCGAAGGAGTCTAGTTCATTTCCTAGTATACTCGAGACGGAATCTAGTTCATTTCTTAGCATACCTAACTGGGATTTAGCTCGGGCCGTTGCCTTATTCAGGTGACCACTTGGATCAATTTTAATTATCTACCATAAGTAGCTTGCCATAGAACATGAAGTTATCTCAATATCCTATGCAAGGATCACGAGAAAAATATACATGGGATAATCGCATCCAAAATTTTTTGATCCTGATCGATTCCACTGTTAGGGACCGATTCTTGAGACCCAGTGATGAACGCATACAATTTATACAAAAAGAAAATTATGAAATCCTACTAGGCGTAACTAGGGTTCATATCTTTGAGATCTGTATGATTTGATCTCGGCTGTCTTCACAGTTTGATCCTAATCGAACTTTGAACATAACAGGAATGATCTCGCTCGACAGACCTTGAGATCTTCTACAGTAATTCTATCGCACCTTGATCACGTATCGAGTGTGGGCTCAAAAATGCAATCTCTTTGCCTTCATAGAACTTCTCTCAATAATTCGAGTATGAGGTTATGTTGACCTAGAAGGCATAGCGGTATATATATATAGGCAACGATAGGGACCCCTAGGAGAAGTATGGGCAGGGTTTCCTATATAATTCGGGATTCCTAGTCCAACCCAGATTAATTTCGAATTATATAAATTATAATTCATACCATTAAAGAATTATAATTGCATTCCCCTCTCATATCTCAAAATTATATTTTGAGCTTCATGTTATTAAATGCTTATTTATCTTCCCACGTTAAAATTACAGATACACGTTGATTAAAATAAATTACTGACAATTTATTTAATCAACATCTGTAAAATTGTTTGAGACCTTCTACTTAACTTATTCGTTATGTCGGATACTAATATCCACCTATAGGGTTTGACATAATCGAAACTTATAAGCTTCCTCAAGGGGATATCACCAATCCCTATAAAGGGACGTGAATTCCATTAATAATTAATAGTCGTCATACACTTAATATTGTGAGCCAACTCATCGAAACTATTGGCCCACAAGGCTTCACTCTATAATGAATCAAAATCAACAACATTAAATGTATACATCGATCATTTATCTTTGGATTAAGAGTACAAGCACACATAATAACCATGAGGTGTAAATTGTATTATATTGTCAGTATAATTACAATTAGCTTAAAGTGGTCATGTCCAATACACAACAAGTGTACTAACATAGTGAGTTAAAACTATACCATTTTCTGTAAATCAAGACAGACCTACTGAAACACCGTGTTATACTGGTGATGTGTCCAATTTCACATAAGACTGTGAACCAGAAACTTATATTCTACAAGAACCGATAATCTGATCCTCTGTGTGTAAGCCAAACTCTACACACTAAATTATCTACTATGTGGAATAAGAGACGCTCATGCACAAGATCATAAGATATAATGCTAATATTTGCCCATAAAGATTCTCATCAAAAAAGAAAATAATTGTTTAAATAATTCAAACAAATATTAATCCATTACATAAAGTCATGGCTTTTGGTAACTTTCACTTGTTGGCATGTAAGGCACATGGATACGAAAGTCACGACATCCTGCTTCATCTCTGGCCACCAAAATTGTCGACGCAGGTCATGATACATTTTCGTTCCTCCCGGATGGATGGCTAACAGTGAGTGATGAAACTCTCTCAAGATCTCTTCCCGACATGAAACGGACACAAACAACTTTCTTTGAAAACATAGGCTCTGATCGGCATGGACCTTCCATCCATCTCTAGCATTGCCACCAACGAATTTCTTGCGCATTTCATCTGTCTCCTTATCATGGAGTTGAGTATCAATCACTCGAGTCGATAGAGTCGATTGAACTGTCAAGTTGCAAAAAGTCACCCTTTCCCAGACTTCCTCAAAACATGGCACGTAAACCCCCAAGTCTTGAGCAACCTTCCATCTATGAATTGCTAGGCTTGCCAAATGTGTCAGCTTTCTACTCAAAGCGTCTGCGACCACATTGGCTTTTCCTGGATGGTATTATAAGTCAAAATCATAGTCCTCAATATGCTTCATCCACCGGCGTTGTTGTAAATTCAACTCTTTCTGGGTGAACAAGTACTTCAAACTCTTATGGTTGGTGAAAACTTTAAATTTCTCACCATATAAATAATGCCGCCAAATCTTCAGGGCAAAGACTATAGCTGTAAACTCTAAATCATAAGTTAGATAATTTTGCTCGTGGGTCTTCAATTGTGTCGACCTGTACGGTACCACTCTAGCCCCTTGCATCAGCACACACCCCAATCCTTCCCGTGAAGCATCGCAATACACAGCATAACCGGCTCCCCTTTTAGGCACAATCAGTATCAATGCACTGGTTAGGCATTTCTTCAATTTCTCGAAAGCTGCCTCACATGCATCATCCCACATGAAGTGCGTCCCCTTACGAGTCAAGCAAGTCATTGGGGCTGCTGATCAAGAAAAGTCAAGAACAAAGCATCGGTAATATCCAGCTAAGCCCAAAAAGCTATGGATCTCAAACACATTCTTCGGTCGCTGCCAACTCATAATTGATTCAATCTTTCCAGGGCCAACGGACACACCACTACTACAAAACCACATGCCCCAAAAATTTCACCTCTGATAACCAAAACTTGCACTTACTAAGTTTGGTATACAATTGATGCTTCCTCAAAAGTTCCAAAATGATGGTGAGATGAAATTTGTGCTCCTCCTCTAAAGATGAATAAACCAGAATATCATCAACAAAGATCACAACAAACTGGTCAAGGTACTCGCGAAAAATGCTATTCATGAGGTCCATGAACGTTGCAAGCGCATTGGTCAATCCAAAAGGCATGACCAAGATCTCATAGTGTCCATAACGCATTCAAAAGGCAATCTTCAGAATATCCTCATTCTGAACTCTCAGTTGGTGAAAACTCGAGCTCAAGTCAATCTTCGAAAAGTACGTTGTGCCTCGTAGTTGATCAAATAAATCGTCAATCCTCGATATTGGGTACTTGTTCTTCACGGTGACCCGGTTAAGTTTCTAATAATCAATGCACAAGTGCAAAGAACCATCCTTCTTTTGTGCAAATAAGGCTGGTGCTCCCCACGGTGATGTACCAGGACGGATGAAACCCAAGTCTTGCAATTCTTACAGTTGTGTCTTTAGCACTTTCAACTCAGTTGGTGCAAAACGGTAAGAGGGCATAGAAATAGGAGTAGTACCTGAGTGCAATTCTATCGTGAACTCAACCTCTCTCTGGAGGAAAATCGGGTAACTATTCCGAAAATACGTCCGAAAAATTCCTCACCACCTCCGAAAACTCTCCACGCACAGATATATCCTCATCAAAAGTTAAACTTGCTAACAATGCATAGATCAAATCCCGCTTCCGAGGTTCACATAGGTAGGGTTCTAACGGCTCCCGACGCTCTCCAAAGAACTCGAAGCAACCATCTATGGATGAACACATGCAGACTCTATGCTTGAAATAGTCAATAGTGGCGTGGAAGATGGATAACCAATCCATACCCAAGAGAACATCGAAACCAGACATGTCTGACACGATGAAGTCAAAAGTGAAGCAACGATCAAGGATAGTGAGTTCGCAATCTTTACAAATATAGTAGAGTGATGATCTCCTTCCAAAAGGTGTCTCAACAAACAATGGAGGTTCAAGCAAATCAGTTTCTAACTCCAAGGCACGTGCGAAAGATGCAGTAATAAAAAAGTGAGATGCTCCAGAATCAAATAAAATTTTGTCAAATGAGTCAAACAAGAGGAATGTACCCCTCACAACCGAAGCTTCTAGAGTCTGTGAAGAAGATGGTACAGCGGTAGACACAATGTTGAAAACCCTCCCTTGGGTATGCTGACCCGGTGCATATTCCCCTTTTTGTCTTGAACCTGATGTAGGTTGCCGATGAACTCGCACCCCTATCAATATGGAAACCCAAAACTGAAGTAGTCTGACGAAAGTGGGGCTATTGTTGCCTCTGAGTACCCCTAAACTGCTGCTGTCCATGAACCTGTCCTGGCTGCTGAATAGAACTCGCCTCACTACGCGCGCCCGTCCCTTTGGGACAACTCCTAGCTAAATGACCCGGCTGGCCATAAGAATACAAGCCTTCAACTGCACCGTACACTGATTACAGACATGGCCGGGTTAGTTGCACCAATGGCACACAACAAATGGTCTCAGAGTGTTGCTCCTAGAATAAGAGAAATTAGGTGGCCTAAGATTAGAGTGGCCCGGTGGAGCCTAAAATTGCTCTCTCTCTCACTTGCGCCTTTGACTACCGGAGCTCCCTGAAGATGACAAGTTTTGCATAATGCTTGACTATCTTGGTTCCCAAACTCTAGAACCTCATTGTGCCTCCCTAAGCAGTTCCACACTCCTTGCACACTCGATAATTTTAGCAAAATCCATCTTGTGCTAGCTCACCACAAGCCTCCTAACAGAGGAGTGGAGACTCCTCTCAAAACGACGACACTTGCGATCTTCCGGAGCCACTAGCTCCGGTACAAAGTGGAATAACTTCTGAAACCTTGTTGCATACTCTGACACTGTCATATCCCCCTACTCGAACCTCTCAAAATTGTATACACAATTGCTCACGATAGGATTTCGAAAAATACCGGTTCTCAAAAAGAATCTCAAAGTCAGCCCAAGTCATGTCCTCAACATCCTCTTCATCAACTCATTGCCACTTGCCTAGCAACCCTTCACGCATCCTTTCTCGCTTCAAGGATTGACTCCCACCATTCATTCGCTTCTCCGGTCAATTAGGATGCCATAATAGAGACTCGGAGGTCATCCTCCACTATTCTCAAAGCCTTAAATAGCTTATGAATATCGGAGAGCCATTGGCTGCGAGAAAGCCACCACCCTCTCTGCTGAACTAAGGAGGGTTAAGACGGCGAAACACTCTCACAACATCGATAGCCCGATCACCAGCATGGGCTCTAGCAGCCTGATTCAGCCTATTGGCCTTGGCAAGCACCGCCATAAACTCCCTAGCGAACGCGCCTAGAGCGACTGACGGTTCGAAATTCTACTCTACTTCCTCATGAATTTTCTCGGCCCACAAAACCTCCCTCTGTTGACTCACAACATCTTCTAACAGTATCTTTCAATAACGGCCTCGGCTTCGACCTTGAGGTCCACCCAATCTCACCCCACGTCTCAGAGGCATAACTCTACAATGATAAACACCACACTACCAAAGTCAAATAACTATTGCCATCGCAAGGTCAAAGTCAATTAGGAATCTCTAACAAGGGTCAACAACCACATATAGTCCTACTTAGATGCTATGCAATGCCAATGCATGTCATGCACACAAGCGCACACAAATCATGTCTAGATGTAACAAATTTTGAACCCAATGAGACTACATGTCTCCCCACGGTCTCGAGGTATTCTAAACTAGGCTCTGATACCAAGTTGTCATGCCCTTAATTTTTAATAAAATAAATATACATTTGAATACTAAATAAACCTCACAAGGTATACAACTACTCCCAAAATATCTATTCATAAATGTCAATAAAGTTTGTGAACATCTAGATTTCCAAACTAGGCCGTTATAAACCCAAAAGACCATGCTAAATATCATAAAACCAAAGTGAGTTAAATTACTCTTTCTCAAAAACAATTCATCCAAAAGATGTTAAATAACTTTAACTAAAATTCTTCCAAAAGATGTAACACACCAAGCATGCCATGCTTTACCAGCTATATATTCAGGAGGGTGCCTAAAATGAAAGACTGGGTGAGCTAAAAGCCCAGTAAGAAAGTATACACCAATACTATATGGATTTTCAATATGACAGTATGCACCCCCGTCTCAAAAGCAACGAATGATACATATGTACAAGATACAAAGTAAAGATGATACAAGGAAGACAAGCACAAGGAATTCATATCACATTCGTCTATTATTTCTCCATGACGTGTATTCAGTAATTTCATTCATTGTAGTTATACTCACTCAATGTGTCATCATGTCTTTCCTAGCATACCTGAAGGTGTCTAGTTCATTCCCTAGCATTCCTGATAGGGAGTCTAGTACATTCTTAGCATTTTTTAAGGAGTCTAGTTCGTTACCTAGCATACCCGAGAAGGAATCTAGTTCATTTCCTAGCATACCCAAAAGAGAATCTAGTTCAGGCCATAGAACATCAAGTTATTTCAATATCCAACATCA
>JAHSPW020000158.1:80000-85999 GCA_019985065.2 Arctostaphylos glauca | reverse complement strand
GAACTTGCGAAAGGGCACATGAACTACCGAAAAGACATTGCTCTCGGATGAACTTGCGAAAGGGCAACGCTCGGCTAACCAAGAAAAGACAGCTTACAAGCCGCGTAGCAGGAGCATGCGTAACGGAACGCAAAGAAGTAGTAAGGAAGGCAAGGCATGATTGTTCAACACAATGGGAGTGAATCACACACCCCAAAAGTATTACTCAATGGTTCCCACATGTTGGAGTTCATGCACTATTTATCATCCTCGCGTTTTATTATTTTTACGCTTTGTAAATTCCACTTTGTGCATTCTTCTTCAATTCTACTCGCCTCAATATTTTCTAAAATACATGAATAGCTTTCCCAAGTCAACCATAATTTTTCCATGATTTTTCGTATTTTTTTCGTATTTTTTAATAATTTTTAAGCTATTTTTAAGTAATTAATTAATTAAAAATATTCCAACCGAAAAAAAAATTAAAAAAATATTTTTTATAGGTGGGTTTATTTATTATCTTGGTGGTTACATTGATTTTATGGCATAAATAAATCGTATTTCTTCAAAAAACCCCATTATGACTCCTCGAGCATAGGCAATGTCTCCTCCTGTCACTAGGAGAAGGGCTTAGAATGCTATATTAGGGGGGGGTGGTGTCCCTCCTGGGGTGTCGCTGCCAAGGCTTACCCATGCCTTGGTGCGACATTGCTTGCCACCAAGACACGGTTGGCATGCCATTTTGGCTTGGCCAACCAAAAACGAAGTCGGACACCATGCCCGGGGTAATGCCCCGAAAAATGACCGAAATACCCCCGGTCGTCCCGGAAGGATTCTTGGCACCGTCTTGGGCTTGGGCACCCCAAAACGGCCAACGTGGGCGGACTAGTGCACGCAAGAGACTCGGTAACCACGTGGGCATGCCCACAAGACGTGCTTGGCATGCCATTTTGGCTTGGGCAACCAAAAACGAACTCGGACACCCGTCCCGGAAGGATTATTGGCTTCGTCTTGGGCTTGGGCACCCCAAAACGGCCAACGTGAGCGGACTAGTGCATGCAAGAGACCCGGCAACCACGTGGGCATGCCCACAAGACGTGCTTGGCATGCCATTTTGGCTTGAGCAACAAAAAATGAAGTCGGACACCCGTCCCGGAAGGATTCTTGGCTCTGTCTTGGGCTTGGGCACCCCAAAATGGCCAACGCGGGCGGACTAGTGCACGCAATAGACTTGGCAACCACGTGGGCATGCCCACAAGACGTGCTTGGCATGCCATTTTGGCTTGAGCAACCAAAAACGAACTCGGGCACCTTGCCCAGGGTAATGCCTGAAAAAATGATCGAAATAATACCCCCGGTCGGGTTGGAAGGCTTGTTGGCATTGTTTTGGGCATGGGCACCCCAAAACGGCCTACGTGGGTGGGCCTAGTGCATGCACATGCCTCGGCCAAGCCTTGGCAACGATGTGTTCCTTCGGAAGGCTTGCCGACATGTCGGTTGGCATCGTTTTTGGCTTGGCAACCATAAGTGGCCACCCTCGATGATGCATTGGCATCCCCACATGGCTTGGCATGATTAGTGAACGGCTTCCCAAGAAGTCAGACACTGACCATGCCAAGCTATGTTCGGATGCCTCTTGCTGAGAGGGGTCGCCAACAGTCGGTTGGCATGGCTTGGCAACCAAGAAGTGGCCACCCTCGGAGCATTGGCATCCCCACATGGCTTGGCATGATTAGTGAACGGCTTCCTAAGAAGTCAGACACTGACCATGCCAAGATATGTTCGGATGCCTCTTGCTGAGAGGGGTCGCCAACAGTCGGTTGGCATGGCTTGGCTTGGCAACCAAAAAGTGGCCACCCTCGAAGCATTGGCATCCCCACATGGCTTGGCATGATTAGTGAACGGCTTCCTAAGAAGACAGACACTGACCATGCCAAGATATGTTCGGATGCATCGTGCTGAGAGGGGTCGCCAACAGTCGGTTGGCATGGCTTGGCTTGGCAACCATAAAGTGGCCACCCTCGAAGCATTGGCATCCCCACATGGCTTGGCATGATTAGTGAACGGCTTCCCAAGAAGTCAGACACTAACCATGCCAAGCTATGTTCGGATGCCTCTTGTTGAGAGGGGTTGCCAACAGTCGGTTGGCATGGCTTGGCAACCAAAAAGTGGCCACCCTCGAAGCATTGGCATCCCGACATGGCTTGGCATGATTAGTGAACGGCTTCCCAAGAAGTCAGACACTGATCATGCCAAGCTATGTTCGGATGCCTCCATGCTGAGAGCCCCCCTCCCCCCACCCCACCCTCCCCCCCTTCTCAAATCGTTGATTTTCTTGGATTGCCTAGTCCTTTGTTCATATTGCCAAGGGTGTCACTTGGCGGGTAACCATCATATGCGGGAAATTTGTGCAGTAGTACTTGCGGTGCGGAGCACTTCGGTGCAAAGCATTAAAGGTGCGATGCGCAAAATGTATGGCGTGATGTCCTTACCCCCTTCCTTGACACCCCCCTCTTTGCTTGACAATCCCCCCTGTCTTACCCCCTTTCTTGACACCCCCCTCTTTGCTTGACAATCCCGCTCCTTAAATCGTAGCTTTGCTTGGATTGCCTAGTCCTGTGTTCATAATGCCAAGGGTGTCACTTGGCGGGTAACCATCATATGCGGGAAATTTGTGCAGTAGTACTTGCGGTGCGGAGCACTTCGGTGCAAAGCATTAAAGGTGCGATGCGCAAAATGTATGGCGTGATGTCCTTACCCCCTTTCTTGACACCCCCCTCTTTGCTATACAATCCCCCTTCCCTAAATCATGATGTCTTACCCCCTTTCTTGACACCTCCCTTCTTTGCTGGGCAATCCCCCCCCCCCCCGCCCAAAAAAAAAAAAAAAAAAAACCATTTGTTTTGCTTGGATTGCCTACTCCTTTGTTCATGTTACCAATGATGGGCTCACCAACAAGTCGGTTTGCATGGCTTGGCAACCAAAAGTGGCCACCCTCGATGATACATTGGCATCCCCACATGGCTTGGCATGGTTAGTGAATGGCTTCCAAGAAGTAAGACACTAACCATGCCAAGCTATGTCCGGATGCCTCCTTGCCGAGCGCCCCCCCCCCCCCCCCTTCCCCCCGCTCCTCCCCGTTTTTTGCATGGAAATATTGGAAATGTAACTGCCCTCGAGGACGCATTGTCAGCCCCGAACGGCTTTGCATGCTTAGCTAATGGTATTTAAAGCCTAAAATCTACAGCATGTGCCCAGGGGATGTCTCTTTGTTGAGAGGTAGTAGTGCTTCCTTCCCCCCCCCCCCCCCCCCCCACCCCAAAAAAAAAAAAAAAAAAATCGTTGCTTTGCTTAGATTGCCTAGTCTTGTGTTCATATTGCCTACCCCCTTTCTTGACACCCCCCTCTTTGCTTGACAATCCCCCCTTTCCTTACCCCCTTTCTTGACACCCCCCCCTCTTTGCTTGACAATCCCCCTCCCTAAATCGTTGCTTTGCTTGGATTGCCTAGTCCTTTGTTCATAATGCCAAGGGTGTCACTTGGCGGGTAACCATCATATGCGGGAAATTTGTGCAGTAGTACTTGCGGTGCGGAGCACTTCGGTGCAAAGCATTAAAGGTGCGATGCGCAAAATGTATGGCGTGATGTCCTTACCCCCTTTCTTGACACCCCCCTCTTTGCTATACAATCCCCCCTCCCTAAATCATGATGTCTTACCCCCTTTCTTGACACCTCCCTTCTTTGCTGGGCAATCCCCACCCCCCCAAAAAAAAAAAAAAAAAAACCATTTGTTTTGCTTGGATTGCCTACTCCTTTGTTCATGTTACCAATGATGGGCTCACCAACAAGTCGGTTTGCATGGCTTGGCAACCAAAAGTGGCCACCCTCGATGATACATTGGCATCCCCACATGGCTTGGCATGGTTAGTGAATGGCTTCCAAGAAGTAAGACACTAACCATGCCAAGCTATGTCCGGATGCCTCCTTGCCGAGCGCCCCCCCCCCCCCCCCCTTCCCCCCGCTCCTCCCCGTTTTTTGCATGGAAATATTGGAAATGTAACTGCCCTCGAGGACGCATTGTCACCCCCGAACGGCTTTGCATGCTTAGCTAATGGTATTTAAAGCCTAAAATCTACAGCATGTGCCCAGGGGATGTCTCTTTGTTGAGAGGTAGTAGTGCTTCCTTCCCCCCCCCCCCCCCCCCCCCACCCCAAAAAAAAAAAAAAAATCGTTGCTTTGCTTAGATTGCCTAGTCTTGTGTTCATATTGCCTACCCCCTTTCTTGACACCCCCCTCTTTGCTTGACAATCCCCCCTTTCCTTACCCCCTTTCTTGACACCCCCCCTCTTTGCTTGACAATCCCCCTCCCTAAATCGTTGCTTTGCTTGGATTGCCTAGTCCTTTGTTCATAATGCCAAGGGTGTCACTTGGCGGGTAACCATCATATGCGGGAAATTTGTGCAGTAGTACTTGCGGTGCGGAGCACTTCGGTGCAAAGCATTAAAGGTGCGATGCGCAAAATGTATGGCGTGATGTCCTTACCCCCTTTCTTGACACCCCCCTCTTTGCTATACAATCCCCCCTCCCTAAATCATGATGTCTTACCCCCTTTCTTGACACCTCCCTTCTTTGCTGGGCAATCCCCCCCCCCCCCCCAAAAAAAAAAAAAAAAAAAAAACCATTTGTTCTGCTTGGATTGCCTACTCCTTTGTTCATGTTACCAATGATGGGCTCACCAACAAGTCGGTTTGCATGGCTTGGCAACCAAAAGTGGCCACCCTCGATGATACATTGGCATCCCCACATGGCTTGGCATGGTTAGTGAATGGCTTCCAAGAAGTAAGACACTAACCATGCCAAGCTATGTCCGGATGCCTCCTTGCCGAGCGCCCCCCCCCCCCCCTTCCCCCCGCTCCTCCCCGTTTTTTGCATGGAAATATTGGAAATGTAACTGCCCTCGAGGACGCATTGTCACCCCCGAACGGCTTTGCATGCTTAGCTAATGGTATTTAAAGCCTAAAATCTACAGCATGTGCCCAGGGGATGTCTCTTTGTTGAGAGGTAGTAGTGCTTCCTTCCCCCCCCCCCCCCCCCCACCCCCAAAAAAAAAAAAAAAATCGTTGCTTTGCTTAGATTGCCTAGTCTTGTGTTCATATTGCCTACCCCCTTTCTTGACACCCCCCTCTTTGCTTGACAATCCCCCCTTTCCTTACCCCCTTTCTTGACACCCCCCCTCTTTGCTTGACAATCCCCCTCCCTAAATCGTTGCTTTGCTTGGATTGCCTAGTCCTTTGTTCATAATGCCAAGGGTGTCACTTTGCGGGTAACCATCATATGCGGGAAATTTGTGCAGTAGTACTTGCGGTGCGGAGCACTTCGGTGCAAAGCATTAAAGGTACGATGCGCAAAATGTATGGCGTGATGTCCTTACCTGCTTTCTTGACACCCCCCCTCTTTGCTTGACAAACCCCCTGTCCTTACCTCCTTTCTTCACAGCCCCCTCTTTGCTTGATAATCCCCCTCCCTAAATCGTTGCTTTGCTTGGATTGCCTAGTCCTTTGTTCATAATGCCAAGGGTGTCACTTGGCGGGTAACCATCATATGCGGGAAATTTGTGCAGTAGTACTTGCGGTGCGGAGCACTTCGGTGCAAAGCATTAAAGGTACGATGCGCAAAATGTATGGCGTGATGTCCTTACCTGCTTTCTTGACACCCCCCTCTTTGCTTGACAATCCCCCTGTCCTTACCCCCTTTCTTGACAGCCCCCTCTTTGCTTGACAATCCCCCTCCCTAAATCGTTGCTTTGCTTGGATTGCCTAGTCCTTTGTTCATAATGCCAAGGGTGTCACTTGGCGGGTAACCATCATATGCGGGAAATTTGTGCAGTAGTACTTGCGGTGCGGAGCACTTCGGTGCAAAGCATTAAAGGTGCGATGCGCAAAATGTATGGCGTGATGTCCTTACCTGCTTTCTTGACAATCCCTCTTTGCTTGACAATCCCCCCTGTCTTTACCCCCTTT
>JAHSPW020000158.1:60000-70000 GCA_019985065.2 Arctostaphylos glauca | reverse complement strand
ATGAAACGTGACCGACTTGAGAAACGGCTGGGGGAAAACCATGTCGCTGCCTAGAAACGTGAACGACATGGCAAGTTTCCGGGCAAAAACCATGTCGCTGCCTAGAAACGTGCACGACTTGGGTGTCAACGTGCAAAAAACCCATGAAACGTGAGCAACTTGAGAAACGGCTGGGGTAAAACCATGTCGCTGCCTAGAAACGTGAACGACATGGCATGTTTCCGGGCAAAAACCATGTGGCTGCCTAGAAACGTGCAGGACTTGGGTGTCAACGTGCAAAAAACCCATGAAACGTGAGCAACTTGAGAAACGGCTAGGCAAAACCATGTCGCTGCCTAGAAACGTGAACGACATGGCATGTTTCCGGGCAAAAACCATGTCGCTGCCTAGAAACGTGCAGGACTTGGGTGTCAACGTGCAAAAAACCCATGAAACGTGAGCAACTTGAGAAACGGCTGGGGCAAAACCATGTCGCTGCCTAGAAACGTGAACGACATGGCATGTTTCCGGGCAAAAACCATGTCGCTGCCTAGAAACGTGCAGGACTTGGGTGTCAACGTGCAAAAAACCCATGAAACGTGAACGACTTGAGAAACGGCTGGGGCAAAACCATGTCGCTGCCTAGAAACGTGAACGACATGGCATGTTTCCGGGCAAAAACCATGTCGCTGCCTAGAAACGTGCAGGACTTGGGTGTGAACGTGCAAAAAACCCATGAAACGTGAGCAACTTGAGAAACGGCTGGGGGAAAACCATGTCGCTGCCTAGAAACGTGCACGACATGGCAAGTTTCCGGGCAAAAACCATGTCGCTGCCTAGAAACGTGCACGACTTGGGTGTCAACGTGCATAAAACCCATGAAACGTGACCGACTTGAGAAACGGCTGGGGCAAAACCATGTCGCTGCCTAGAAACGTGAACGACATGGCAAGTTTCCGGGCAAAAACCATGTCGCTGCCTAGAAACGTGCAGGACTTGGGTGTCAACGTGCAAAAAACCCATGAAACGTGAGCAACTTGAGAAACGGCTGGGGTAAAACCATGTCGCTGCCTAGAAACGTGAACGACATGGCATGTTACCGGGCAAAAACCATGTGGCTGCCTAGAAACGTGCAGGACTTGGGTGTCAACGTGCAAAAAACCCATGAAACGTGAGCAACTTGAGAAACGGCTGGGGTAAAACCATGTCGCTGCCTAGAAACGTGAACGACATGGCATGTTTCCGGGCAAAAACCATGTGGCTGCCTAGAAACGTGCAGGACTTGGGTGTCAACGTGCAAAAAACCCATGAAACGTGAGCAACTTGAGAAACGGCTGGGGTAAAACCATGTCGCTGCCTAGAAACGTGAACGACATGGCATGTTTCCGGGCAAAAACCATGTCGCTGCCTAGAAACGTGCAGGACTTGGGTGTCAACGTGCAAAAAACCCATGAAACGTGAGCAACTTGAGAAACGGCTGGGCCAAAACCATGTCGCTGCCTAGAAACGTGCACGACATGGCATGTTTCCGGGCAAAAACCATGTCGCTGCCTAGAAACGTGCAGGACTTGGGTGTCAACGTGCATAAAACCCATGAAACGTGACCGACTTGAGAAACGGCTGGGGGAAAACCATGTCGCTGCCTAGAAACGTGAACGACATGGCAAGTTTCCGGGCAAAAACCATGTCGCTGCCTAGAAACGTGCACGACTTGGGTGTCAACGTGCAAAAAACCCATGAAACGTGAGCAACTTGAGAAACGGCTGGGGTAAAACCATGTCGCTGCCTAGAAACGTGAACGACATGGCATGTTTCCGGGCAAAAACCATGTGGCTGCCTAGAAACGTGCAGGACTTGGGTGTCAACGTGCAAAAAACCCATGAAACGTGAGCAACTTGAGAAACGGCTAGGGCAAAACCATGTCGCTGCCTAGAAACGTGAACGACATGGCATGTTTCCGGGCAAAAACCATGTCGCTGCCTAGAAACGTGCAGGACTTGGGTGTCAACGTGCAAAAAACCCATGAAACGTGAGCAACTTGAGAAACGGCTGGGGCAAAACCATGTCGCTGCCTAGAAACGTGAACGACATGGCATGTTTCCGGGCAAAAACCATGTCGCTGCCTAGAAACGTGCAGGACTTGGGTGTCAACGTGCAAAAAACCCATGAAACGTGAACGACTTGAGAAACGGCTGGGGCAAAACCATGTCGCTGCCTAGAAACGTGAACGACATGGCATGTTTCCGGGCAAAAACCATGTCGCTGCCTAGAAACGTGCAGGACTTGGGTGTCAACGTGCAAAAAACCCATGAAACGTGAGCAACTTGAGAAACGGCTGGGGGAAAACCATGTCGCTGCCTAGAAACGTGCACGACATGGCAAGTTTCCGGGAAAAAACCATGTCGCTGCCTAGAAACGTGCACGACTTGGGTGTCAACGTGCATAAAACCCATGAAACGTGACCGACTTGAGAAACGGCTGGGGCAAAACCATGTCGCTGCCTAGAAACGTGAACGACATGGCAAGTTTCCGGGCAAAAACCATGTCGCTGCCTAGAAACGTGCAGGACTTGGGTGTCAACGTGCAAAAAACCCATGAAACGTGAGCAACTTGAGAAACGGCTGGGGTAAAACCATGTCGCTGCCTAGAAACGTGAACGACATGGCATGTTTCCGGGCAAAAACCATGTGGCTGCCTAGAAACGTGCAGGACTTGGGTGTCAACGTGCAAAAAACCCATGAAACGTGAGCAACTTGAGAAACGGCTGGGGTAAAACCATGTCGCTGCCTAGAAACGTGAACGACATGGCATGTTTCCGGGCAAAAACCATGTGGCTGCCTAGAAACGTGCAGGACTTGGGTGTCAACGTGCAAAAAACCCATGAAACGTGAGCAACTTGAGAAACGGCTGGGGTTAAAACCATGTCGCTGCCTAGAAACGTGAACGACATGGCATGTTTCCGGGCAAAAACCATGTTGCTGCCTAGAAACGTGCAGGACTTGGGTGTCAACGTGCAAAAAACCCATGAAACGTGAGCAACTTGAGAAACGGCTGGGCCAAAACCATGTCGCTGCCTAGAAACGTGAACGACATGGCATGTTTCCGGGCAAAAACCATGTCGCTGCCTAGAAACGTGCAGGACTTGGGTGTCAACGTGCATAAAACCCATGAAACGTGACCGACTTGAGAAACGGCTGGGGCAAAACCATGTCGCTGCCTAGAAACGTGAACGACATGGCAAGTTTCCGGGCAAAAACCATGTCGCTGCCTAGAAACGTGCAGGACTTGGGTGTCAACGTGCAAAAAACCCATGAAACGTGAGCAACTTGAGAAACGGCTGGGGTAAAACCATGTCGCTGCCTAGAAACGTGAACGACATGGCATGTTTCCGGGCAAAAACCATGTGGCTGCCTAGAAACGTGCACGACTTGGGTGTCAACGTGCAAAAAACCCATGAAACGTGAGCAACTTGAGAAACGGCTAGGGCAAAACCATGTCGCTGCCTAGAAACGTGCACGACATGGCAAGTTTCCGGGCAAAAACCATGTCGCTGCCTAGAAACGTGCACGACTTGGGTGTCAACGTGCATAAAACCCATGAAACGTGAACGACTTGAGAATCGGCTGGGCCAAAACCATGTCGCTGCCTAGAAACGTGAACGACATGGCATGTTTCCGGGCAAAAACCATGTCGCTGCCTAGAAACGTGAACGACATGGCATGTTTCCGGGCAAAAACCATGTCGCTGCCTAGAAACGTGCAGGACTTGGGTGTCAACGTGCAAAAAACCCATGAAACGTGAGCAACTTGAGAAACGGCTGGGGGAAAACCATGTCGCTGCCTAGAAACGTGCACGACATGGCAAGTTTCCGGGCAAAAACCATGTCGCTGCCTAGAAACGTGCACGACTTGGGTGTCAACGTGCATAAAACCCATGAAACGTGACCGACTTGAGAAACGGCTGGGGCAAAACCATGTCGCTGCCTAGAAACGTGAACGACATGGCAAGTTTCCGGGCAAAAACCATGTCGCTGCCTAGAAACGTGCAGGACTTGGGTGTCAACGTGCAAAAAACCCATGAAACGTGAGCAACTTGAGAAACGGCTGGGGTAAAACCATGTCGCTGCCTAGAAACGTGAACGACATGGCATGTTTCCGGGCAAAAACCATGTCGCTGCCTAGAAACGTGCAGGACTTGGGTGTCAACGTGCAAAAAACCCATGAAACGTGAGCAACTTGAGAAACGGCTGGGGCAAAACCATGTCGCTGCCTAGAAACGTGCACGACATGGCAAGTTTCCGGGCAAAAACCATGTCGCTGCCTAGAAACGTGCAGGACTTGGGTGTCAACGTGCATAAAACCCATGAAACGTGAACGACTTGAGAAACGGCTGGGCCAAAACCATGTCGCTGCCTAGAAACGTGAACGACATGGCATGTTTCCGGGCAAAAACCATGTCGCTGCCTAGAAACGTGAACGACATGGCATGTTTCCGGGCAAAAACCATGTCGCTGCCTAG
Organism: Arctostaphylos glauca; assembly: GCA_019985065.2. Lineage (NCBI taxonomy): Eukaryota > Viridiplantae > Streptophyta > Magnoliopsida > Ericales > Ericaceae > Arctostaphylos > Arctostaphylos glauca. The sequence continues at coordinate 65,503 of JAHSPW020000158.1, read as the reverse complement.
AAACGTGCAGGACTTGGGTGTCAACGTGCAAAAAACCCATGAAACGTGAGCAACTTGAGAAACGGCTGGGGGAAAACCATGTCGCTGCCTAGAAACGTGCACGACATGGCAAGTTTCCGGGCAAAAACCATGTCGCTGCCTAGAAACGTGCAGGACTTGGGTGTCAACGTGCATAAAACCCATGAAACGTGACCGACTTGAGAAACGGCTGGGGCAAAACCATGTCGCTGCCTAGAAACGTGAACGACATGGCAAGTTTCCGGGCAAAAACCATGTCGCTGCCTAGAAACGTGCAGGACTTGGGTGTCAACGTGCAAAAAACCCATGAAACGTGAGCAACTTGAGAAACGGCTGGGGTAAAACCATGTCGCTGCCTAGAAACGTGAACGACATGGCAAGTTTCCGGGCAAAAACCATGTCGCTGCCTAGAAACGTGCACGACTTGGGTGTCAACGTGCAAAAAACCCATGAAACGTGAGCAACTTGAGAAACGGCTGGGGTAAAACCATGTCGCTGCCTAGAAACGTGAACGACATGGCATGTTTCCGGGCAAAAACCATGTCGCTGCCTAGAAACGTGCAGGACTTGGGTGTCAACGTGCATAAAACCCATGAAACGTGAACGACTTGAGAAACGGCTGGGCCAAAACCATGTCGCTGCCTAGAAACGTGAACGACATGGCATGTTTCCGGGCAAAAACCATGTCGCTGCCTAGAAACGTGAACGACATGGCATGTTTCCGGGCAAAAACCATGTCGCTGCCTAGAAACGTGCAGGACTTGGGTGTCAACGTGCATAAAACCCATGAAACGTGAACGACTTGAGAAACGGCTGGGCCAAAACCATGTCGCTGCCTAGAAACGTGCACGCCTTGGCACGACGACGTGCCAAAACGGACGCCGCTGCCTAGAAACGTGCATAACTCAGCATGCGTACGTGCCAAAAACGAGGTTTGTAGCTAGAAACGTGCAAGGGTTTCATGTCGGGTGGGCCAAAAACGGATGTTGCTACCTAGAAATACGATCGACTTGGCATGTCGACGTGCAAAAACCATGCCGATTCCAACAAATGTGCACGACTTGGCTCGCTACCTACAAACGGGCAAATGGCATGTGGAGGAATCCCAAATAAAACGAGCACGAAATAAAAAACGAGGTTAAGTTTGCTTTTATGCTTGATACCGGAATAGAAGTGCACCCTCGACACGATATAGCGAGGCAAGTAACGGCACATGAACTTGCGAAAGGGCACATGAACTACCGAAAAGACATTGCTCTCGGATGAACTTGCGAAAGGGCAACGCTCGGCTAACCAAGAAAAGACAGCTTACAAGCCGCGTAGCAGGAGCATGCGTAACGGAACGCAAAGAAGTAGTAAGGAAGGCAAGGCATGATTGTTCAACACAATGGGAGTGAATCACACACCCCAAAAGTATTACTCAATGGTTCCCACATGTTGGAGTTCATGCACTATTTATCATCCTCGCGTTTTATTATTTTTACGCTTTGTAAATTCCACTTTGTGCATTCTTCTTCAATTCTACTCGCCTCAATATTTTCTAAAATACATGAATAGCTTTCCCAAGTCAACCATAATTTTTCCATGATTTTTCGTATTTTTTTCGTATTTTTTAATAATTTTTAAGCTATTTTTAAGTAATTAATTAATTAAAAATATTCCAACCGAAAAAAAAATTAAAAAAATATTTTTTATAGGTGGGTTTATTTATTATCTTGGTGGTTACATTGATTTTATGGCATAAATAAATCGTATTTCTTCAAAAAACCCCATTATGACTCCTCGAGCATAGGCAATGTCTCCTCCTGTCACTAGGAGAAGGGCTTAGAATGCTATATTAGGGGGGGGTGGTGTCCCTCCTGGGGTGTCGCTGCCAAGGCTTACCCATGCCTTGGTGCGACATTGCTTGCCACCAAGACACGGTTGGCATGCCATTTTGGCTTGGCCAACCAAAAACGAAGTCGGACACCATGCCCGGGGTAATGCCCCGAAAAATGACCGAAATACCCCCGGTCGTCCCGGAAGGATTCTTGGCACCGTCTTGGGCTTGGGCACCCCAAAACGGCCAACGTGGGCGGACTAGTGCACGCAAGAGACTCGGTAACCACGTGGGCATGCCCACAAGACGTGCTTGGCATGCCATTTTGGCTTGGGCAACCAAAAACGAACTCGGACACCCGTCCCGGAAGGATTATTGGCTTCGTCTTGGGCTTGGGCACCCCAAAACGGCCAACGTGAGCGGACTAGTGCATGCAAGAGACCCGGCAACCACGTGGGCATGCCCACAAGACGTGCTTGGCATGCCATTTTGGCTTGAGCAACAAAAAATGAAGTCGGACACCCGTCCCGGAAGGATTCTTGGCTCTGTCTTGGGCTTGGGCACCCCAAAATGGCCAACGCGGGCGGACTAGTGCACGCAATAGACTTGGCAACCACGTGGGCATGCCCACAAGACGTGCTTGGCATGCCATTTTGGCTTGAGCAACCAAAAACGAACTCGGGCACCTTGCCCAGGGTAATGCCTGAAAAAATGATCGAAATAATACCCCCGGTCGGGTTGGAAGGCTTGTTGGCATTGTTTTGGGCATGGGCACCCCAAAACGGCCTACGTGGGTGGGCCTAGTGCATGCACATGCCTCGGCCAAGCCTTGGCAACGATGTGTTCCTTCGGAAGGCTTGCCGACATGTCGGTTGGCATCGTTTTTGGCTTGGCAACCATAAGTGGCCACCCTCGATGATGCATTGGCATCCCCACATGGCTTGGCATGATTAGTGAACGGCTTCCCAAGAAGTCAGACACTGACCATGCCAAGCTATGTTCGGATGCCTCTTGCTGAGAGGGGTCGCCAACAGTCGGTTGGCATGGCTTGGCAACCAAGAAGTGGCCACCCTCGGAGCATTGGCATCCCCACATGGCTTGGCATGATTAGTGAACGGCTTCCTAAGAAGTCAGACACTGACCATGCCAAGATATGTTCGGATGCCTCTTGCTGAGAGGGGTCGCCAACAGTCGGTTGGCATGGCTTGGCTTGGCAACCAAAAAGTGGCCACCCTCGAAGCATTGGCATCCCCACATGGCTTGGCATGATTAGTGAACGGCTTCCTAAGAAGACAGACACTGACCATGCCAAGATATGTTCGGATGCATCGTGCTGAGAGGGGTCGCCAACAGTCGGTTGGCATGGCTTGGCTTGGCAACCATAAAGTGGCCACCCTCGAAGCATTGGCATCCCCACATGGCTTGGCATGATTAGTGAACGGCTTCCCAAGAAGTCAGACACTAACCATGCCAAGCTATGTTCGGATGCCTCTTGTTGAGAGGGGTTGCCAACAGTCGGTTGGCATGGCTTGGCAACCAAAAAGTGGCCACCCTCGAAGCATTGGCATCCCGACATGGCTTGGCATGATTAGTGAACGGCTTCCCAAGAAGTCAGACACTGATCATGCCAAGCTATGTTCGGATGCCTCCATGCTGAGAGCCCCCCTCCCCCCACCCCACCCTCCCCCCCTTCTCAAATCGTTGATTTTCTTGGATTGCCTAGTCCTTTGTTCATATTGCCAAGGGTGTCACTTGGCGGGTAACCATCATATGCGGGAAATTTGTGCAGTAGTACTTGCGGTGCGGAGCACTTCGGTGCAAAGCATTAAAGGTGCGATGCGCAAAATGTATGGCGTGATGTCCTTACCCCCTTCCTTGACACCCCCCTCTTTGCTTGACAATCCCCCCTGTCTTACCCCCTTTCTTGACACCCCCCTCTTTGCTTGACAATCCCGCTCCTTAAATCGTAGCTTTGCTTGGATTGCCTAGTCCTGTGTTCATAATGCCAAGGGTGTCACTTGGCGGGTAACCATCATATGCGGGAAATTTGTGTAGTAGTACTTGCGGTGCGGAGCACTTCGGTGCAAAGCATTAAAGGTGCGATGCGCAAAATGTATGGCGTGATGTCCTTACCCCCTTTCTTGACACCCCCCTCTTTGCTATACAATCCCCCTTCCCTAAATCATGATGTCTTACCCCCTTTCTTGACACCTCCCTTCTTTGCTGGGCAATCCCCCCCCCCCCCCAAAAAAAAAAAAAAAAAACCATTTGTTTTGCTTGGATTGCCTACTCCTTTGTTCATGTTACCAATGATGGGCTCACCAACAAGTCGGTTTGCATGGCTTGGCAACCAAAAGTGGCCACCCTCGATGATACATTGGCATCCCCACATGGCTTGGCATGGTTAGTGAATGGCTTCCAAGAAGTAAGACACTAACCATGCCAAGCTATGTCCGGATGCCTCCTTGCCGAGCGCCCCCCCCCCCCCCCCCCCTTCCCCCCGCTCCTCCCCGTTTTTTGCATGGAAATATTGGAAATGTAACTGCCCTCGAGGACGCATTGTCAGCCCCGAACGGCTTTGCATGCTTAGCTAATGGTATTTAAAGCCTAAAATCTACAGCATGTGCCCAGGGGATGTCTCTTTGTTGAGAGGTAGTAGTGCTTCCTTCCCCCCCCCCCCCCCCCCCCCACCCCAAAAAAAAAAAAAAAAAAATCGTTGCTTTGCTTAGATTGCCTAGTCTTGTGTTCATATTGCCTACCCCCTTTCTTGACACCCCCCTCTTTGCTTGACAATCCCCCCTTTCCTTACCCCCTTTCTTGACACCCCCCCCTCTTTGCTTGACAATCCCCCTCCCTAAATCGTTGCTTTGCTTGGATTGCCTAGTCCTTTGTTCATAATGCCAAGGGTGTCACTTGGCGGGTAACCATCATATGCGGGAAATTTGTGCAGTAGTACTTGCGGTGCGGAGCACTTCGGTGCAAAGCATTAAAGGTGCGATGCGCAAAATGTATGGCGTGATGTCCTTACCCCCTTTCTTGACACCCCCCTCTTTGCTATACAATCCCCCCTCCCTAAATCATGATGTCTTACCCCCTTTCTTGACACCTCCCTTCTTTGCTGGGCAATCCCCACCCCCCCAAAAAAAAAAAAAAAAAAAACCATTTGTTTTGCTTGGATTGCCTACTCCTTTGTTCATGTTACCAATGATGGGCTCACCAACAAGTCGGTTTGCATGGCTTGGCAACCAAAAGTGGCCACCCTCGATGATACATTGGCATCCCCACATGGCTTGGCATGGTTAGTGAATGGCTTCCAAGAAGTAAGACACTAACCATGCCAAGCTATGTCCGGATGCCTCCTTGCCGAGCGCCCCCCCCCCCCCTTCCCCCCGCTCCTCCCCGTTTTTTGCATGGAAATATTGGAAATGTAACTGCCCTCGAGGACGCATTGTCACCCCCGAACGGCTTTGCATGCTTAGCTAATGGTATTTAAAGCCTAAAATCTACAGCATGTGCCCAGGGGATGTCTCTTTGTTGAGAGGTAGTAGTGCTTCCTTCCCCCCCCCCCCCCCCCCCACCCCAAAAAAAAAAAAAAAATCGTTGCTTTGCTTAGATTGCCTAGTCTTGTGTTCATATTGCCTACCCCCTTTCTTGACACCCCCCCTC
>JAHSPW020000158.1:37500-50000 GCA_019985065.2 Arctostaphylos glauca | reverse complement strand
CGCTGCCTAGAAACGTGAACGACATGGCATGTTTCCGGGCAAAAACCATGTCGCTGCCTAGAAACGTGCACGACTTGGGTGTCAACGTGCAAAAAACCCATGAAACGTGAGCAACTTGAGAAACGGCTGGGGCAAAACCATGTCGCTGCCTAGAAACGTGAACGACATGGCAAGTTTCCGGGCAAAAACCATGTCGCTGCCTAGAAACGTGCAGGACTTGGGTGTCAACGTGCAAAAAACCCATGAAACGTTAGCAACTTGAGAAACGGCTGGGGTAAAACCATGTCGCTGCCTAGAAACGTGAACGACATGGCAAGTTTCCGGGCAAAAACCATGTGGCTGCCTAGAAACGTGCAGGACTTGGGTGTCAACGTGCAAAAAACCCATGAAACGTGAGCAACTTGAGAAACGGCTGGGGCAAAACCATGTCGCTGCCTAGAAACGTGCACGACATGGCAAGTTTCCGGGCAAAAACCATGTGGCTGCCTAGAAACGTGCAGGACTTGGGTGTCAACGTGCAAAAAACCCATGAAACGTGAGCAACTTGAGAAAAGGCTGGGGTAAAACCATGTCGCTGCCTAGAAACGTGAACGACATGGCATGTTTCCGGGCAAAAACCATGTGGCTGCCTAGAAACGTGCAGGACTTGGGTGTCAACGTGCAAAAAACCCATGAAACGTGAGCAACTTGAGAAACGGCTGGGGTAAAACCATGTCGCTGCCTAGAAACGTGAACGACATGGCATGTTTCCGGGCAAAAACCATGTGGCTGCCTAGAAACGTGCAGGACTTGGGTGTCAACGTGCAAAAAAACCCATGAAACGTGAGCAACTTGAGAAACGGCTGGGGGAAAACCATGTCGCTGCCTAGAAACGTGAACGACATGGCAAGTTTCCGGGCAAAAACCATGTCGCTGCCTAGAAACGTGCAGGACTTGGGTGTCAACGTGCAAAAAACCCATGAAACGTGAGGAACTTGAGAAACGGCTGGGGCAAAACCTTGTCGCTGCCTAGAAACGTGCACGACATGGCAAGTTTCCGGGCAAAAACCATGTCGCTGCCTAGAAACGTGCAGGACTTGGGTGTCAACGTGCAAAAAACCCATGAAACGTGAGCAACTTGAGAAACGGCTGGGCTAAAACCATGTCGCTGCAAAGAAACGTGAACGACATGGCATGTTTCCGGGCAAAAACCATGTCGCTGCCTAGAAACGTGCAGGACTTGGGTGTCAACGTGCAAAAAACCCATGAAACGTGAGCAACTTGAGAAACGGCTGGGGCAAAACCATGTCGCTGCCTAGAAACGTGAACGACATGGCATGTTTCCGGGCAAAAACCATGTCGCTGCCTAGAAACGTGCAGGACTTGGGTGTCAACGTGCAAAAAACCCATGAAACGTGAGCAACTTGAGAAACGGCTGGGGCAAAACCATGTCGCTGCCTAGAAACGTGAACGACATGGCATGTTTCCGGGCAAAAACCATGTCGCTGCCTAGAAACGTGCAGGACTTGGGTGTCAACGTGCAAAAAACCCATGAAACGTGAGCAACTTGAGAAACGGCTGGGGCAAAACCATGTCGCTGCCTAGAAACGTGAACGACATGGCATGTTTCCGGGCAAAAACCATGTCGCTGCCTAGAAACGTGCAGGACTTGGGTGTCAACGTGCAAAAAACCCATGAAACGTGAGCAACTTGAGAAACGGCTGGGGGAAAACCATGTCGCTGCCTAGAAACGTGCACGACATGGCAAGTTTCCGGGCAAAAACCATGTCGCTGCCTAGAAACGTGCACGACTTGGGTGTCAACGTGCATAAAACCCATGAAACGTGACCGACTTGAGAAACGGCTGGGGCAAAACCATGTCGCTGCCTAGAAACGTGAACGACATGGCAAGTTTCCGGGCAAAAACCATGTCGCTGCCTAGAAACGTGCAGGACTTGGGTGTCAACGTGCAAAAAACCCATGAAACGTGAGCAACTTGAGAAACGGCTGGGGTAAAACCATGTCGCTGCCTAGAAACGTGAACGACATGGCATGTTTCCGGGCAAAAACCATGTGGCTGCCTAGAAACGTGCAGGACTTGGGTGTCAACGTGCAAAAAACCCATGAAACGTGAGCAACTTGAGAAACGGCTGGGGTAAAACCATGTCGCTGCCTAGAAACGTGAACGACATGGCATGTTTCCGGGCAAAAACCATGTGGCTGCCTAGAAACGTGCAGGACTTGGGTGTCAACGTGCAAAAAACCCATGAAACGTGAGCAACTTGAGAAACGGCTGGGGTAAAACCATGTCGCTGCCTAGAAACGTGAACGACATGGCATGTTTCCGGGCAAAAACCATGTCGCTGCCTAGAAACGTGCAGGACTTGGGTGTCAACGTGCAAAAAACCCATGAAACGTGAGCAACTTGAGAAACGGCTGGGCCAAAACCATGTCGCTGCCTAGAAACGTGCACGACATGGCATGTTTCCGGGCAAAAACCATGTCGCTGCCTAGAAACGTGCAGGACTTGGGTGTCAACGTGCATAAAACCCATGAAACGTGACCGACTTGAGAAACGGCTGGGGGAAAACCATGTCGCTGCCTAGAAACGTGAACGACATGGCAAGTTTCCGGGCAAAAACCATGTCGCTGCCTAGAAACGTGCACGACTTGGGTGTCAACGTGCAAAAAACCCATGAAACGTGAGCAACTTCAGAAACGGCTGGGGTAAAACCATGTCGCTGCCTAGAAACGTGAACGACATGGCATGTTTCCGGGCAAAAACCATGTGGCTGCCTAGAAACGTGCAGGACTTGGGTGTCAACGTGCAAAAAACCCATGAAACGTGAGCAACTTGAGAAACGGCTAGGCAAAACCATGTCGCTGCCTAGAAACGTGAACGACATGGCATGTTTCCGGGCAAAAACCATGTCGCTGCCTAGAAACGTGCAGGACTTGGGTGTCAACGTGCAAAAAACCCATGAAACGTGAGCAACTTGAGAAACGGCTGGGGCAAAACCATGTCGCTGCCTAGAAACGTGAACGACATGGCATGTTTCCGGGCAAAAACCATGTCGCTGCCTAGAAACGTGCAGGACTTGGGTGTCAACGTGCAAAAAACCCATGAAACGTGAACGACTTGAGAAACGGCTGGGGCAAAACCATGTCGCTGCCTAGAAACGTGAACGACATGGCATGTTTCTGGGCAAAAACCATGTCGCTGCCTAGAAACGTGCAGGACTTGGGTGTGAACGTGCAAAAAACCCATGAAACGTGAGCAACTTGAGAAACGGCTGGGGGAAAACCATGTCGCTGCCTAGAAACGTGCACGACATGGCAAGTTTCCGGGCAAAAACCATGTCGCTGCCTAGAAACGTGCACGACTTGGGTGTCAACGTGCATAAAACCCATGAAACGTGACCGACTTGAGAAACGGCTGGGGCAAAACCATGTCGCTGCCTAGAAACGTGAACGACATGGCAAGTTTCCGGGCAAAAACCATGTCGCTGCCTAGAAACGTGCAGGACTTGGGTGTCAACGTGCAAAAAACCCATGAAACGTGAGCAACTTGAGAAACGGCTGGGGTAAAACCATGTCGCTGCCTAGAAACGTGAACGACATGGCATGTTTCCGGGCAAAAACCATGTGGCTGCCTAGAAACGTGCAGGACTTGGGTGTCAACGTGCAAAAAACCCATGAAACGTGAGCAACTTGAGAAACGGCTGGGGTAAAACCATGTCGCTGCCTAGAAACGTGAACGACATGGCATGTTTCCGGGCAAAAACCATGTGGCTGCCTAGAAACGTGCAGGACTTGGGTGTCAACGTGCAAAAAACCCATGAAACGTGAGCAACTTGAGAAACGGCTGGGGTAAAACCATGTCGCTGCCTAGAAACGTGAACGACATGGCATGTTTCCGGGCAAAAACCATGTCGCTGCCTAGAAACGTGCAGGACTTGGGTGTCAACGTGCAAAAAACCCATGAAACGTGAGCAACTTGAGAAACGGCTGGGCCAAAACCATGTCGCTGCCTAGAAACGTGCACGACATGGCATGTTTCCGGGCAAAAACCATGTCGCTGCCTAGAAACGTGCAGGACTTGGGTGTCAACGTGCATAAAACCCATGAAACGTGACCGACTTGAGAAACGGCTGGGGGAAAACCATGTCGCTGCCTAGAAACGTGAACGACATGGCAAGTTTCCGGGCAAAAACCATGTCGCTGCCTAGAAACGTGCACGACTTGGGTGTCAACGTGCAAAAAACCCATGAAACGTGAGCAACTTGAGAAACGGCTGGGGTAAAACCATGTCGCTGCCTAGAAACGTGAACGACATGGCATGTTTCCGGGCAAAAACCATGTGGCTGCCTAGAAACGTGCAGGACTTGGGTGTCAACGTGCAAAAAACCCATGAAACGTGAGCAACTTGAGAAACGGCTAGGGCAAAACCATGTCGCTGCCTAGAAACGTGAACGACATGGCATGTTTCCGGGCAAAAACCATGTCGCTGCCTAGAAACGTGCAGGACTTGGGTGTCAACGTGCAAAAAACCCATGAAACGTGAGCAACTTGAGAAACGGCTGGGGCAAAACCATGTCGCTGCCTAGAAACGTGAACGACATGGCATGTTTCCGGGCAAAAACCATGTCGCTGCCTAGAAACGTGCAGGACTTGGGTGTCAACGTGCAAAAAACCCATGAAACGTGAACGACTTGAGAAACGGCTGGGGCAAAACCATGTCGCTGCCTAGAAACGTGAACGACATGGCATGTTTCCGGGCAAAAACCATGTCGCTGCCTAGAAACGTGCAGGACTTGGGTGTCAACGTGCAAAAAACCCATGAAACGTGAGCAACTTGAGAAACGGCTGGGGGAAAACCATGTCGCTGCCTAGAAACGTGCACGACATGGCAAGTTTCCGGGAAAAAACCATGTCGCTGCCTAGAAACGTGCACGACTTGGGTGTCAACGTGCATAAAACCCATGAAACGTGACCGACTTGAGAAACGGCTGGGGCAAAACCATGTCGCTGCCTAGAAACGTGAACGACATGGCAAGTTTCCGGGCAAAAACCATGTCGCTGCCTAGAAACGTGCAGGACTTGGGTGTCAACGTGCAAAAAACCCATGAAACGTGAGCAACTTGAGAAACGGCTGGGGTAAAACCATGTCGCTGCCTAGAAACGTGAACGACATGGCATGTTTCCGGGCAAAAACCATGTGGCTGCCTAGAAACGTGCAGGACTTGGGTGTCAACGTGCAAAAAACCCATGAAACGTGAGCAACTTGAGAAACGGCTGGGGTAAAACCATGTCGCTGCCTAGAAACGTGAACGACATGGCATGTTTCCGGGCAAAAACCATGTGGCTGCCTAGAAACGTGCAGGACTTGGGTGTCAACGTGCAAAAAACCCATGAAACGTGAGCAACTTGAGAAACGGCTGGGGTAAAACCATGTCGCTGCCTAGAAACGTGAACGACATGGCATGTTTCCGGGCAAAAACCATGTTGCTGCCTAGAAACGTGCAGGACTTGGGTGTCAACGTGCAAAAAAACCCATGAAACGTGAGCAACTTGAGAAACGGCTGGGCCAAAACCATGTCGCTGCCTAGAAACGTGAACGACATGGCATGTTTCCGGGCAAAAACCATGTCGCTGCCTAGAAACGTGCAGGACTTGGGTGTCAACGTGCATAAAACCCATGAAACGTGACCGACTTGAGAAACGGCTGGGGCAAAACCATGTCGCTGCCTAGAAACGTGAACGACATGGCAAGTTTCCGGGCAAAAACCATGTCGCTGCCTAGAAACGTGCAGGACTTGGGTGTCAACGTGCAAAAAACCCATGAAACGTGAGCAACTTGAGAAACGGCTGGGGTAAAACCATGTCGCTGCCTAGAAACGTGAACGACATGGCATGTTTCCGGGCAAAAACCATGTGGCTGCCTAGAAACGTGCACGACTTGGGTGTCAACGTGCAAAAAACCCATGAAACGTGAGCAACTTGAGAAACGGCTAGGGCAAAACCATGTCGCTGCCTAGAAACGTGCACGACATGGCAAGTTTCCGGGCAAAAACCATGTCGCTGCCTAGAAACGTGCACGACTTGGGTGTCAACGTGCATAAAACCCATGAAACGTGAACGACTTGAGAATCGGCTGGGCCAAAACCATGTCGCTGCCTAGAAACGTGAACGACATGGCATGTTTCCGGGCAAAAACCATGTCGCTGCCTAGAAACGTGAACGACATGGCATGTTTCCGGGCAAAAACCATGTCGCTGCCTAGAAACGTGCAGGACTTGGGTGTCAACGTGCAAAAAACCCATGAAACGTGAGCAACTTGAGAAACGGCTGGGGGAAAACCATGTCGCTGCCTAGAAACGTGCACGACATGGCAAGTTTCCGGGCAAAAACCATGTCGCTGCCTAGAAACGTGCACGACTTGGGTGTCAACGTGCATAAAACCCATGAAACGTGACCGACTTGAGAAACGGCTGGGGCAAAACCATGTCGCTGCCTAGAAACGTGAACGACATGGCAAGTTTCCGGGCAAAAACCATGTCGCTGCCTAGAAACGTGCAGGACTTGGGTGTCAACGTGCAAAAAACCCATGAAACGTGAGCAACTTGAGAAACGGCTGGGGTAAAACCATGTCGCTGCCTAGAAACGTGAACGACATGGCATGTTTCCGGGCAAAAACCATGTCGCTGCCTAGAAACGTGCAGGACTTGGGTGTCAACGTGCAAAAAACCCATGAAACGTGAGCAACTTGAGAAACGGCTGGGGCAAAACCATGTCGCTGCCTAGAAACGTGCACGACATGGCAAGTTTCCGGGCAAAAACCATGTCGCTGCCTAGAAACGTGCAGGACTTGGGTGTCAACGTGCATAAAACCCATGAAACGTGAACGACTTGAGAAACGGCTGGGCCAAAACCATGTCGCTGCCTAGAAACGTGAACGACATGGCATGTTTCCGGGCAAAAACCATGTCGCTGCCTAGAAACGTGAACGACATGGCATGTTTCCGGGCAAAAACCATGTCGCTGCCTAGAAACGTGCAGGACTTGGGTGTCAACGTGCAAAAAACCCATGAAACGTGAGCAACTTGAGAAACGGCTGGGGGAAAACCATGTCGCTGCCTAGAAACGTGCACGACATGGCAAGTTTCCGGGCAAAAACCATGTCGCTGCCTAGAAACGTGCAGGACTTGGGTGTCAACGTGCATAAAACCCATGAAACGTGACCGACTTGAGAAACGGCTGGGGCAAAACCATGTCGCTGCCTAGAAACGTGAACGACATGGCAAGTTTCCGGGCAAAAACCATGTCGCTGCCTAGAAACGTGCAGGACTTGGGTGTCAACGTGCAAAAAACCCATGAAACGTGAGCAACTTGAGAAACGGCTGGGGTAAAACCATGTCGCTGCCTAGAAACGTGAACGACATGGCAAGTTTCCGGGCAAAAACCATGTCGCTGCCTAGAAACGTGCACGACTTGGGTGTCAACGTGCAAAAAACCCATGAAACGTGAGCAACTTGAGAAACGGCTGGGGTAAAACCATGTCGCTGCCTAGAAACGTGAACGACATGGCATGTTTCCGGGCAAAAACCATGTCGCTGCCTAGAAACGTGCAGGACTTGGGTGTCAACGTGCATAAAACCCATGAAACGTGAACGACTTGAGAAACGGCTGGGCCAAAACCATGTCGCTGCCTAGAAACGTGAACGACATGGCATGTTTCCGGGCAAAAACCATGTCGCTGCCTAGAAACGTGAACGACATGGCATGTTTCCGGGCAAAAACCATGTCGCTGCCTAGAAACGTGCAGGACTTGGGTGTCAACGTGCATAAAACCCATGAAACGTGAACGACTTGAGAAACGGCTGGGCCAAAACCATGTCGCTGCCTAGAAACGTGCACGCCTTGGCACGACGACGTGCCAAAACGGACGCCGCTGCCTAGAAACGTGCATAACTCAGCATGCGTACGTGCCAAAAACGAGGTTTGTAGCTAGAAACGTGCAAGGGTTTCATGTCGGGTGGGCCAAAAACGGATGTTGCTACCTAGAAATACGATCGACTTGGCATGTCGACGTGCAAAAACCATGCCGATTCCAACAAATGTGCACGACTTGGCTCGCTACCTACAAACGGGCAAATGGCATGTGGAGGAATCCCAAATAAAACGAGCACGAAATAAAAAACGAGGTTAAGTTTGCTTTTATGCTTGATACCGGAATAGAAGTGCACCCTCGACACGATATAGCGAGGCAAGTAACGGCACATGAACTTGCGAAAGGGCACATGAACTACCGAAAAGACATTGCTCTCGGATGAACTTGCGAAAGGGCAACGCTCGGCTAACCAAGAAAAGACAGCTTACAAGCCGCGTAGCAGGAGCATGCGTAACGGAACGCAAAGAAGTAGTAAGGAAGGCAAGGCATGATTGTTCAACACAATGGGAGTGAATCACACACCCCAAAAGTATTACTCAATGGTTCCCACATGTTGGAGTTCATGCACTATTTATCATCCTCGCGTTTTATTATTTTTACGCTTTGTAAATTCCACTTTGTGCATTCTTCTTCAATTCTACTCGCCTCAATATTTTCTAAAATACATGAATAGCTTTCCCAAGTCAACCATAATTTTTCCATGATTTTTCGTATTTTTTTCGTATTTTTTAATAATTTTTAAGCTATTTTTAAGTAATTAATTAATTAAAAATATTCCAACCGAAAAAAAAATTAAAAAAATATTTTTTATAGGTGGGTTTATTTATTATCTTGGTGGTTACATTGATTTTATGGCATAAATAAATCGTATTTCTTCAAAAAACCCCATTATGACTCCTCGAGCATAGGCAATGTCTCCTCCTGTCACTAGGAGAAGGGCTTAGAATGCTATATTAGGGGGGGGTGGTGTCCCTCCTGGGGTGTCGCTGCCAAGGCTTACCCATGCCTTGGTGCGACATTGCTTGCCACCAAGACACGGTTGGCATGCCATTTTGGCTTGGCCAACCAAAAACGAAGTCGGACACCATGCCCGGGGTAATGCCCCGAAAAATGACCGAAATACCCCCGGTCGTCCCGGAAGGATTCTTGGCACCGTCTTGGGCTTGGGCACCCCAAAACGGCCAACGTGGGCGGACTAGTGCACGCAAGAGACTCGGTAACCACGTGGGCATGCCCACAAGACGTGCTTGGCATGCCATTTTGGCTTGGGCAACCAAAAACGAACTCGGACACCCGTCCCGGAAGGATTATTGGCTTCGTCTTGGGCTTGGGCACCCCAAAACGGCCAACGTGAGCGGACTAGTGCATGCAAGAGACCCGGCAACCACGTGGGCATGCCCACAAGACGTGCTTGGCATGCCATTTTGGCTTGAGCAACAAAAAATGAAGTCGGACACCCGTCCCGGAAGGATTCTTGGCTCTGTCTTGGGCTTGGGCACCCCAAAATGGCCAACGCGGGCGGACTAGTGCACGCAATAGACTTGGCAACCACGTGGGCATGCCCACAAGACGTGCTTGGCATGCCATTTTGGCTTGAGCAACCAAAAACGAACTCGGGCACCTTGCCCAGGGTAATGCCTGAAAAAATGATCGAAATAATACCCCCGGTCGGGTTGGAAGGCTTGTTGGCATTGTTTTGGGCATGGGCACCCCAAAACGGCCTACGTGGGTGGGCCTAGTGCATGCACATGCCTCGGCCAAGCCTTGGCAACGATGTGTTCCTTCGGAAGGCTTGCCGACATGTCGGTTGGCATCGTTTTTGGCTTGGCAACCATAAGTGGCCACCCTCGATGATGCATTGGCATCCCCACATGGCTTGGCATGATTAGTGAACGGCTTCCCAAGAAGTCAGACACTGACCATGCCAAGCTATGTTCGGATGCCTCTTGCTGAGAGGGGTCGCCAACAGTCGGTTGGCATGGCTTGGCAACCAAGAAGTGGCCACCCTCGGAGCATTGGCATCCCCACATGGCTTGGCATGATTAGTGAACGGCTTCCTAAGAAGTCAGACACTGACCATGCCAAGATATGTTCGGATGCCTCTTGCTGAGAGGGGTCGCCAACAGTCGGTTGGCATGGCTTGGCTTGGCAACCAAAAAGTGGCCACCCTCGAAGCATTGGCATCCCCACATGGCTTGGCATGATTAGTGAACGGCTTCCTAAGAAGACAGACACTGACCATGCCAAGATATGTTCGGATGCATCGTGCTGAGAGGGGTCGCCAACAGTCGGTTGGCATGGCTTGGCTTGGCAACCATAAAGTGGCCACCCTCGAAGCATTGGCATCCCCACATGGCTTGGCATGATTAGTGAACGGCTTCCCAAGAAGTCAGACACTAACCATGCCAAGCTATGTTCGGATGCCTCTTGTTGAGAGGGGTTGCCAACAGTCGGTTGGCATGGCTTGGCAACCAAAAAGTGGCCACCCTCGAAGCATTGGCATCCCGACATGGCTTGGCATGATTAGTGAACGGCTTCCCAAGAAGTCAGACACTGATCATGCCAAGCTATGTTCGGATGCCTCCATGCTGAGAGCCCCCCTCCCCCCACCCCACCCTCCCCCCCTTCTCAAATCGTTGATTTTCTTGGATTGCCTAGTCCTTTGTTCATATTGCCAAGGGTGTCACTTGGCGGGTAACCATCATATGCGGGAAATTTGTGCAGTAGTACTTGCGGTGCGGAGCACTTCGGTGCAAAGCATTAAAGGTGCGATGCGCAAAATGTATGGCGTGATGTCCTTACCCCCTTCCTTGACACCCCCCTCTTTGCTTGACAATCCCCCCTGTCTTACCCCCTTTCTTGACACCCCCCTCTTTGCTTGACAATCCCGCTCCTTAAATCGTAGCTTTGCTTGGATTGCCTAGTCCTGTGTTCATAATGCCAAGGGTGTCACTTGGCGGGTAACCATCATATGCGGGAAATTTGTGCAGTAGTACTTGCGGTGCGGAGCACTTCGGTGCAAAGCATTAAAGGTGCGATGCGCAAAATGTATGGCGTGATGTCCTTACCCCCTTTCTTGACACCCCCCTCTTTGCTATACAATCCCCCTTCCCTAAATCATGATGTCTTACCCCCTTTCTTGACACCTCCCTTCTTTGCTGGGCAATCCCCCCCCCCCCCGCCCAAAAAAAAAAAAAAAAAAAACCATTTGTTTTGCTTGGATTGCCTACTCCTTTGTTCATGTTACCAATGATGGGCTCACCAACAAGTCGGTTTGCATGGCTTGGCAACCAAAAGTGGCCACCCTCGATGATACATTGGCATCCCCACATGGCTTGGCATGGTTAGTGAATGGCTTCCAAGAAGTAAGACACTAACCATGCCAAGCTATGTCCGGATGCCTCCTTGCCGAGCGCCCCCCCCCCCCCCCCTTCCCCCCGCTCCTCCCCGTTTTTTGCATGGAAATATTGGAAATGTAACTGCCCTCGAGGACGCATTGTCAGCCCCGAACGGCTTTGCATGCTTAGCTAATGGTATTTAAAGCCTAAAATCTACAGCATGTGCCCAGGGGATGTCTCTTTGTTGAGAGGTAGTAGTGCTTCCTTCCCCCCCCCCCCCCCCCCCCACCCCAAAAAAAAAAAAAAAAAAATCGTTGCTTTGCTTAGATTGCCTAGTCTTGTGTTCATATTGCCTACCCCCTTTCTTGACACCCCCCTCTTTGCTTGACAATCCCCCCTTTCCTTACCCCCTTTCTTGACACCCCCCCCTCTTTGCTTGACAATCCCCCTCCCTAAATCGTTGCTTTGCTTGGATTGCCTAGTCCTTTGTTCATAATGCCAAGGGTGTCACTTGGCGGGTAACCATCATATGCGGGAAATTTGTGCAGTAGTACTTGCGGTGCGGAGCACTTCGGTGCAAAGCATTAAAGGTGCGATGCGCAAAATGTATGGCGTGATGTCCTTACCCCCTTTCTTGACACCCCCCTCTTTGCTATACAATCCCCCCTCCCTAAATCATGATGTCTTACCCCCTTTCTTGACACCTCCCTTCTTTGCTGGGCAATCCCCACCCCCCCAAAAAAAAAAAAAAAAAAACCATTTGTTTTGCTTGGATTGCCTACTCCTTTGTTCATGTTACCAATGATGGGCTCACCAACAAGTCGGTTTGCATGGCTTGGCAACCAAAAGTGGCCACCCTCGATGATACATTGGCATCCCCACATGGCTTGGCATGGTTAGTGAATGGCTTCCAAGAAGTAAGACACTAACCATGCCAAGCTATGTCCGGATGCCTCCTTGCCGAGCGCCCCCCCCCCCCCCCCCTTCCCCCCGCTCCTCCCCGTTTTTTGCATGGAAATATTGGAAATGTAACTGCCCTCGACTCGAGGACGCATTGTCACCCCCGAACGGCTTTGCATGCTTAGCTAATGGTATTTAAAGCCTAAAATCTACAGCATGTGCCCAGGGGATGTCTCTTTGTTGAGAGGTAGTAGTGCTTCCTTCCCCCCCCCCCCCCCCCCCCACCCCAAAAAAAAAAAAAAAATCGTTGCTTTGCTTAGATTGCCTAGTCT
>JAHSPW020000158.1:12500-27500 GCA_019985065.2 Arctostaphylos glauca | reverse complement strand
AAACCCATGAAACGTGAGCAACTTGAGAAACGGCTGGGGCAAAACCATGTCGCTGCCTAGAAACGTGAACGACATGGCATGTTTCCGGGCAAAAACCATGTCGCTGCCTAGAAACGTGCACGACTTGGGTGTCAACGTGCAAAAAACCCATGAAACGTGAGCAACTTGAGAAACGGCTGGGGCAAAACCATGTCGCTGCCTAGAAACGTGAACGACATGGCAAGTTTCCGGGCAAAAACCATGTCGCTGCCTAGAAACGTGCAGGACTTGGGTGTCAACGTGCAAAAAACCCATGAAACGTTAGCAACTTGAGAAACGGCTGGGGTAAAACCATGTCGCTGCCTAGAAACGTGAACGACATGGCAAGTTTCCGGGCAAAAACCATGTGGCTGCCTAGAAACGTGCAGGACTTGGGTGTCAACGTGCAAAAAACCCATGAAACGTGAGCAACTTGAGAAACGGCTGGGGCAAAACCATGTCGCTGCCTAGAAACGTGCACGACATGGCAAGTTTCCGGGCAAAAACCATGTGGCTGCCTAGAAACGTGCAGGACTTGGGTGTCAACGTGCAAAAAACCCATGAAACGTGAGCAACTTGAGAAAAGGCTGGGGTAAAACCATGTCGCTGCCTAGAAACGTGAACGACATGGCATGTTTCCGGGCAAAAACCATGTGGCTGCCTAGAAACGTGCAGGACTTGGGTGTCAACGTGCAAAAAACCCATGAAACGTGAGCAACTTGAGAAACGGCTGGGGTAAAACCATGTCGCTGCCTAGAAACGTGAACGACATGGCATGTTTCCGGGCAAAAACCATGTGGCTGCCTAGAAACGTGCAGGACTTGGGTGTCAACGTGCAAAAAACCCATGAAACGTGAGCAACTTGAGAAACGGCTGGGGGAAAACCATGTCGCTGCCTAGAAACGTGAACGACATGGCAAGTTTCCGGGCAAAAACCATGTCGCTGCCTAGAAACGTGCAGGACTTGGGTGTCAACGTGCAAAAAACCCATGAAACGTGAGGAACTTGAGAAACGGCTGGGGCAAAACCTTGTCGCTGCCTAGAAACGTGCACGACATGGCAAGTTTCCGGGCAAAAACCATGTCGCTGCCTAGAAACGTGCAGGACTTGGGTGTCAACGTGCAAAAAACCCATGAAACGTGAGCAACTTGAGAAACGGCTGGGCTAAAACCATGTCGCTGCAAAGAAACGTGAACGACATGGCATGTTTCCGGGCAAAAACCATGTCGCTGCCTAGAAACGTGCAGGACTTGGGTGTCAACGTGCAAAAAACCCATGAAACGTGAGCAACTTGAGAAACGGCTGGGGCAAAACCATGTCGCTGCCTAGAAACGTGAACGACATGGCATGTTTCCGGGCAAAAACCATGTCGCTGCCTAGAAACGTGCAGGACTTGGGTGTCAACGTGCAAAAAACCCATGAAACGTGAGCAACTTGAGAAACGGCTGGGGCAAAACCATGTCGCTGCCTAGAAACGTGAACGACATGGCATGTTTCCGGGCAAAAACCATGTCGCTGCCTAGAAACGTGCAGGACTTGGGTGTCAACGTGCAAAAAACCCATGAAACGTGAGCAACTTGAGAAACGGCTGGGGCAAAACCATGTCGCTGCCTAGAAACGTGAACGACATGGCATGTTTCCGGGCAAAAACCATGTCGCTGCCTAGAAACGTGCAGGACTTGGGTGTCAACGTGCAAAAAAACCCATGAAACGTGAGCAACTTGAGAAACGGCTGGGGGAAAACCATGTCGCTGCCTAGAAACGTGCACGACATGGCAAGTTTCCGGGCAAAAACCATGTCGCTGCCTAGAAACGTGCACGACTTGGGTGTCAACGTGCATAAAACCCATGAAACGTGACCGACTTGAGAAACGGCTGGGGCAAAACCATGTCGCTGCCTAGAAACGTGAACGACATGGCAAGTTTCCGGGCAAAAACCATGTCGCTGCCTAGAAACGTGCAGGACTTGGGTGTCAACGTGCAAAAAACCCATGAAACGTGAGCAACTTGAGAAACGGCTGGGGTAAAACCATGTCGCTGCCTAGAAACGTGAACGACATGGCATGTTTCCGGGCAAAAACCATGTGGCTGCCTAGAAACGTGCAGGACTTGGGTGTCAACGTGCAAAAAACCCATGAAACGTGAGCAACTTGAGAAACGGCTGGGGTAAAACCATGTCGCTGCCTAGAAACGTGAACGACATGGCATGTTTCCGGGCAAAAACCATGTGGCTGCCTAGAAACGTGCAGGACTTGGGTGTCAACGTGCAAAAAACCCATGAAACGTGAGCAACTTGAGAAACGGCTGGGGTAAAACCATGTCGCTGCCTAGAAACGTGAACGACATGGCATGTTTCCGGGCAAAAACCATGTCGCTGCCTAGAAACGTGCAGGACTTGGGTGTCAACGTGCAAAAAACCCATGAAACGTGAGCAACTTGAGAAACGGCTGGGCCAAAACCATGTCGCTGCCTAGAAACGTGCACGACATGGCATGTTTCCGGGCAAAAACCATGTCGCTGCCTAGAAACGTGCAGGACTTGGGTGTCAACGTGCATAAAACCCATGAAACGTGACCGACTTGAGAAACGGCTGGGGGAAAACCATGTCGCTGCCTAGAAACGTGAACGACATGGCAAGTTTCCGGGCAAAAACCATGTCGCTGCCTAGAAACGTGCATGACTTGGGTGTCAACGTGCAAAAAACCCATGAAACGTGAGCAACTTGAGAAACGGCTGGGGTAAAACCATGTCGCTGCCTAGAAACGTGAACGACATGGCATGTTTCCGGGCAAAAACCATGTGGCTGCCTAGAAACGTGCAGGACTTGGGTGTCAACGTGCAAAAAAACCCATGAAACGTGAGCAACTTGAGAAACGGCTAGGCAAAACCATGTCGCTGCCTAGAAACGTGAACGACATGGCATGTTTCCGGGCAAAAACCATGTCGCTGCCTAGAAACGTGCAGGACTTGGGTGTCAACGTGCAAAAAACCCATGAAACGTGAGCAACTTGAGAAACGGCTGGGGCAAAACCATGTCGCTGCCTAGAAACGTGAACGACATGGCATGTTTCCGGGCAAAAACCATGTCGCTGCCTAGAAACGTGCAGGACTTGGGTGTCAACGTGCAAAAAACCCATGAAACGTGAACGACTTGAGAAACGGCTGGGGCAAAACCATGTCGCTGCCTAGAAACGTGAACGACATGGCATGTTTCCGGGCAAAAACCATGTCGCTGCCTAGAAACGTGCAGGACTTGGGTGTGAACGTGCAAAAAACCCATGAAACGTGAGCAACTTGAGAAACGGCTGGGGGAAAACCATGTCGCTGCCTAGAAACGTGCACGACATGGCAAGTTTCCGGGCAAAAACCATGTCGCTGCCTAGAAACGTGCACGACTTGGGTGTCAACGTGCATAAAACCCATGAAACGTGACCGACTTGAGAAACGGCTGGGGCAAAACCATGTCGCTGCCTAGAAACGTGAACGACATGGCAAGTTTCCGGGCAAAAACCATGTCGCTGCCTAGAAACGTGCAGGACTTGGGTGTCAACGTGCAAAAAACCCATGAAACGTGAGCAACTTGAGAAACGGCTGGGGTAAAACCATGTCGCTGCCTAGAAACGTGAACGACATGGCATGTTTCCGGGCAAAAACCATGTGGCTGCCTAGAAACGTGCAGGACTTGGGTGTCAACGTGCAAAAAACCCATGAAACGTGAGCAACTTGAGAAACGGCTGGGGCAAAACCTTGTCGCTGCCTAGAAACGTGCACGACATGGCAAGTTTCCGGGCAAAAACCATGTCGCTGCCTAGAAACGTGCAGGACTTGGGTGTCAACGTGCAAAAAACCCATGAAACGTGAGCAACTTGAGAAACGGCTGGGCTAAAACCATGTCGCTGCAAAGAAACGTGAACGACATGGCATGTTTCCGGGCAAAAACCATGTCGCTGCCTAGAAACGTGCAGGACTTGGGTGTCAACGTGCAAAAAACCCATGAAACGTGAGCAACTTGAGAAACGGCTGGGGCAAAACCATGTCGCTGCCTAGAAACGTGAACGACATGGCATGTTTCCGGGCAAAAACCATGTCGCTGCCTAGAAACGTGCAGGACTTGGGTGTCAACGTGCAAAAAACCCATGAAACGTGAGCAACTTGAGAAACGGCTGGGGCAAAACCATGTCGCTGCCTAGAAACGTGAACGACATGGCATGTTTCCGGGCAAAAACCATGTCGCTGCCTAGAAACGTGCAGGACTTGGGTGTCAACGTGCAAAAAACCCATGAAACGTGAGCAACTTGAGAAACGGCTGGGGCAAAACCATGTCGCTGCCTAGAAACGTGAACGACATGGCATGTTTCCGGGCAAAAACCATGTCGCTGCCTAGAAACGTGCAGGACTTGGGTGTCAACGTGCAAAAAACCCATGAAACGTGAGCAACTTGAGAAACGGCTGGGGGAAAACCATGTCGCTGCCTAGAAACGTGCACGACATGGCAAGTTTCCGGGCAAAAACCATGTCGCTGCCTAGAAACGTGCACGACTTGGGTGTCAACGTGCATAAAACCCATGAAACGTGACCGACTTGAGAAACGGCTGGGGCAAAACCATGTCGCTGCCTAGAAACGTGAACGACATGGCAAGTTTCCGGGCAAAAACCATGTCGCTGCCTAGAAACGTGCAGGACTTGGGTGTCAACGTGCAAAAAACCCATGAAACGTGAGCAACTTGAGAAACGGCTGGGGTAAAACCATGTCGCTGCCTAGAAACGTGAACGACATGGCATGTTTCCGGGCAAAAACCATGTGGCTGCCTAGAAACGTGCAGGACTTGGGTGTCAACGTGCAAAAAACCCATGAAACGTGAGCAACTTGAGAAACGGCTGGGGTAAAACCATGTCGCTGCCTAGAAACGTGAACGACATGGCATGTTTCCGGGCAAAAACCATGTGGCTGCCTAGAAACGTGCAGGACTTGGGTGTCAACGTGCAAAAAACCCATGAAACGTGAGCAACTTGAGAAACGGCTGGGGTAAAACCATGTCGCTGCCTAGAAACGTGAACGACATGGCATGTTTCCGGGCAAAAACCATGTCGCTGCCTAGAAACGTGCAGGACTTGGGTGTCAACGTGCAAAAAACCCATGAAACGTGAGCAACTTGAGAAACGGCTGGGCCAAAACCATGTCGCTGCCTAGAAACGTGCACGACATGGCATGTTTCCGGGCAAAAACCATGTCGCTGCCTAGAAACGTGCAGGACTTGGGTGTCAACGTGCATAAAACCCATGAAACGTGACCGACTTGAGAAACGGCTGGGGGAAAACCATGTCGCTGCCTAGAAACGTGAACGACATGGCAAGTTTCCGGGCAAAAACCATGTCGCCTGCCTAGAAACGTGCACGACTTGGGTGTCAACGTGCAAAAAACCCATGAAACGTGAGCAACTTGAGAAACGGCTGGGGTAAAACCATGTCGCTGCCTAGAAACGTGAACGACATGGCATGTTTCCGGGCAAAAACCATGTGGCTGCCTAGAAACGTGCAGGACTTGGGTGTCAACGTGCAAAAAACCCATGAAACGTGAGCAACTTGAGAAACGGCTAGGCAAAACCATGTCGCTGCCTAGAAACGTGAACGACATGGCATGTTTCCGGGCAAAAACCATGCATGTCGCTGCCTAGAAACGTGCAGGACTTGGGTGTCAACGTGCAAAAAACCCATGAAACGTGAGCAACTTGAGAAACGCTGGGGCAAAACCATGTCGCTGCCTAGAAACGTGAACGACATGGCATGTTTCCGGGCAAAAACCATGTCGCTGCCTAGAAACGTGCAGGACTTGGGTGTCAACGTGCAAAAAAACCCATGAAACGTGAACGACTTGAGAAACGGCTGGGGCAAAACCATGTCGACTGCCTAGAAACGTGAACGACATGGCATGTTTCCGGGCAAAAACCATGTCGCTGCCTAGAAACGTGCAGGACTTGGGTGTGAACGTGCAAAAAAACCCATGAAACGTGAGCAACTTGAGAAACGGCTGGGGGAAAACCATGTCGCTGCCTAGAAACGTGCACGACATGGCAAGTTTCCGGGCAAAAACCATGTCGCTGCCTAGAAACGTGCACGACTTGGGTGTCAACGTGCATAAAACCCATGAAACGTGACCGACTTGAGAACGGCTGGGGCAAAACCATGTCGCTGCCTAGAAACGTGAACGACATGGCAAGTTTCCGGGCAAAAACCATGTCGCTGCCTAGAAACGTGCAGGACTTGGGTGTCAACGTGCAAAAAACCCATGAAACGTGAGCAACTTGAGAAACGGCTGGGGTAAAAACCATGTCGCTGCCTAGAAACGTGAACGACATGGCATGTTTCCGGGCAAAAACCATGTGGCTGCCTAGAAACGTGCAGGACTTGGGTGTCAACGTGCAAAAAAACCCATGAAACGTGAGCAACTTGAGAAACGGCTGGGGTAAAACCATGTCGCTGCCTAGAAACGTGAACGACATGGCATGTTTCCGGGCAAAAACCATGTGGCTGCCTAGAAACGTGCAGGACTTGGGTGTCAACGTGCAAAAAACCCATGAAACGTGAGCAACTTGAGAAACGGCTGGGGTAAAACCATGTCGCTGCCTAGAAACGTGAACGACATGGCATGTTTCCGGGCAAAAACCATGTCGCTGCCTAGAAACGTGCAGGACTTGGGTGTCAACGTGCAAAAAACCCATGAAACGTGAGCAACTTGAGAAACGGCTGGGCCAAAACCATGTCGCTGCCTAGAAACGTGCACGACATGGCATGTTTCCGGGCAAAAACCATGTCGCTGCCTAGAAACGTGCAGGACTTGGGTGTCAACGTGCATAAAACCCATGAAACGTGACCGACTTGAGAAACGGCTGGGGGAAAACCATGTCGCTGCCTAGAAACGTGAACGACATGGCAAGTTTCCGGGCAAAAACCATGTCGCTGCCTAGAAACGTGCACGACTTGGGTGTCAACGTGCAAAAAACCCATGAAACGTGAGCAACTTGAGAAACGGCTGGGGTAAAACCATGTCGCTGCCTAGAAACGTGAACGACATGGCATGTTTCCGGGCAAAAACCATGTGGCTGCCTAGAAACGTGCAGGACTTGGGTGTCAACGTGCAAAAAACCCATGAAACGTGAGCAACTTGAGAAACGGCTAGGGCAAAACCATGTCGCTGCCTAGAAACGTGAACGACATGGCATGTTTCCGGGCAAAAACCATGTCGCTGCCTAGAAACGTGCAGGACTTGGGTGTCAACGTGCAAAAAACCCATGAAACGTGAGCAACTTGAGAAACGGCTGGGGCAAAACCATGTCGCTGCCTAGAAACGTGAACGACATGGCATGTTTCCGGGCAAAAACCATGTCGCTGCCTAGAAACGTGCAGGACTTGGGTGTCAACGTGCAAAAAACCCATGAAACGTGAACGACTTGAGAAACGGCTGGGGCAAAACCATGTCGCTGCCTAGAAACGTGAACGACATGGCATGTTTCCGGGCAAAAACCATGTCGCTGCCTAGAAACGTGCAGGACTTGGGTGTCAACGTGCAAAAAACCCATGAAACGTGAGCAACTTGAGAAACGGCTGGGGGAAAACCATGTCGCTGCCTAGAAACGTGCACGACATGGCAAGTTTCCGGGAAAAAACCATGTCGCTGCCTAGAAACGTGCACGACTTGGGTGTCAACGTGCATAAAACCCATGAAACGTGACCGACTTGAGAAACGGCTGGGGCAAAACCATGTCGCTGCCTAGAAACGTGAACGACATGGCAAGTTTCCGGGCAAAAACCATGTCGCTGCCTAGAAACGTGCAGGACTTGGGTGTCAACGTGCAAAAAACCCATGAAACGTGAGCAACTTGAGAAACGGCTGGGGTAAAACCATGTCGCTGCCTAGAAACGTGAACGACATGGCATGTTTCCGGGCAAAAACCATGTGGCTGCCTAGAAACGTGCAGGACTTGGGTGTCAACGTGCAAAAAACCCATGAAACGTGAGCAACTTGAGAAACGGCTGGGGTAAAACCATGTCGCTGCCTAGAAACGTGAACGACATGGCATGTTTCCGGGCAAAAACCATGTGGCTGCCTAGAAACGTGCAGGACTTGGGTGTCAACGTGCAA
Source organism: Arctostaphylos glauca (assembly GCA_019985065.2). Taxonomy (NCBI): domain Eukaryota; kingdom Viridiplantae; phylum Streptophyta; class Magnoliopsida; order Ericales; family Ericaceae; genus Arctostaphylos; species Arctostaphylos glauca. Next base: position 19,342 of record JAHSPW020000158.1, on the reverse strand, counting down.
AAAACCCATGAAACGTGAGCAACTTGAGAAACGGCTGGGGTAAAACCATGTCGCTGCCTAGAAACGTGAACGACATGGCATGTTTCCGGGCAAAAACCATGTTGCTGCCTAGAAACGTGCAGGACTTGGGTGTCAACGTGCAAAAAACCCATGAAACGTGAGCAACTTGAGAAACGGCTGGGCCAAAACTATGTCGCTGCCTAGAAACGTGAACGACATGGCATGTTTCCGGGCAAAAACCATGTCGCTGCCTAGAAACGTGCAGGACTTGGGTGTCAACGTGCATAAAACCCATGAAACGTGACCGACTTGAGAAACGGCTGGGGCAAAACCATGTCGCTGCCTAGAAACGTGAACGACATGGCAAGTTTCCGGGCAAAAACCATGTCGCTGCCTAGAAACGTGCAGGACTTGGGTGTCAACGTGCAAAAAACCCATGAAACGTGAGCAACTTGAGAAACGGCTGGGGTAAAACCATGTCGCTGCCTAGAAACGTGAACGACATGGCATGTTTCCGGGCAAAAACCATGTGGCTGCCTAGAAACGTGCACGACTTGGGTGTCAACGTGCAAAAAACCCATGAAACGTGAGCAACTTGAGAAACGGCTAGGGCAAAACCATGTCGCTGCCTAGAAACGTGCACGACATGGCAAGTTTCCGGGCAAAAACCATGTCGCTGCCTAGAAACGTGCACGACTTGGGTGTCAACGTGCATAAAACCCATGAAACGTGAACGACTTGAGAATCGGCTGGGCCAAAACCATGTCGCTGCCTAGAAACGTGAACGACATGGCATGTTTCCGGGCAAAAACCATGTCGCTGCCTAGAAACGTGAACGACATGGCATGTTTCCGGGCAAAAACCATGTCGCTGCCTAGAAACGTGCAGGACTTGGGTGTCAACGTGCAAAAAACCCATGAAACGTGAGCAACTTGAGAAACGGCTGGGGGAAAACCATGTCGCTGCCTAGAAACGTGCACGACATGGCAAGTTTCCGGGCAAAAACCATGTCGCTGCCTAGAAACGTGCACGACTTGGGTGTCAACGTGCATAAAACCCATGAAACGTGACCGACTTGAGAAACGGCTGGGGCAAAACCATGTCGCTGCCTAGAAACGTGAACGACATGGCAAGTTTCCGGGCAAAAACCATGTCGCTGCCTAGAAACGTGCAGGACTTGGGTGTCAACGTGCAAAAAACCCATGAAACGTGAGCAACTTGAGAAACGGCTGGGGTAAAACCATGTCGCTGCCTAGAAACGTGAACGACATGGCATGTTTCCGGGCAAAAACCATGTCGCTGCCTAGAAACGTGCAGGACTTGGGTGTCAACGTGCAAAAAACCCATGAAACGTGAGCAACTTGAGAAACGGCTGGGGCAAAACCATGTCGCTGCCTAGAAACGTGCACGACATGGCAAGTTTCCGGGCAAAAACCATGTCGCTGCCTAGAAACGTGCAGGACTTGGGTGTCAACGTGCATAAAACCCATGAAACGTGAACGACTTGAGAAACGGCTGGGCCAAAACCATGTCGCTGCCTAGAAACGTGAACGACATGGCATGTTTCCGGGCAAAAACCATGTCGCTGCCTAGAAACGTGAACGACATGGCATGTTTCCGGGCAAAAACCATGTCGCTGCCTAGAAACGTGCAGGACTTGGGTGTCAACGTGCAAAAAACCCATGAAACGTGAGCAACTTGAGAAACGGCTGGGGGAAAACCATGTCGCTGCCTAGAAACGTGCACGACATGGCAAGTTTCCGGGCAAAAACCATGTCGCTGCCTAGAAACGTGCAGGACTTGGGTGTCAACGTGCATAAAACCCATGAAACGTGAGCAACTTGAGAAACGGCTGGGGCAAAACCATGTCGCTGCCTAGAAACGTGAACGACATGGCAAGTTTCCGGGCAAAAACCATGTCGCTGCCTAGAAACGTGCAGGACTTGGGTGTCAACGTGCAAAAAAACCCATGAAACGTGAGCAACTTGAGAAACGGCTGGGGTAAAACCATGTCGCTGCCTAGAAACGTGAACGACATGGCAAGTTTCCGGGCAAAAACCATGTCGCTGCCTAGAAACGTGCACGACTTGGGTGTCAACGTGCAAAAAACCCATGAAACGTGAGCAACTTGAGAAACGGCTGGGGCAAAACCATGTCGCTGCCTAGAAACGTGAACGACATGGCATGTTTCCCGGCAAAAACCATGTCGCTGCCTAGAAACGTGCAGGACTTGGGTGTCAACGTGCATAAAACCCATGAAACGTGAACGACTTGAGAAACGGCTGGGCCAAAACCATGTCGCTGCCTAGAAACGTGAACGACATGGCATGTTTCCGGGCAAAAACCATGTCGCTGCCTAGAAACGTGAACGACATGGCATGTTTCCGGGCAAAAACCATGTCGCTGCCTAGAAACGTGCAGGACTTGGGTGTCAACGTGCATAAAATCCATGAAACGTGAACGACTTGAGAAACGGCTGGGCCAAAACCATGTCGCTGCCTAGAAACGTGCACGCCTTGGCACGACGACGTGCCAAAACGGACGCCGCTGCCTAGAAACGTGCATAACTCAGCATGCGTACGTGCCAAAAACGAGGTTTGTAGCTAGAAACGTGCAAGGGTTTCATGTCGGGTGGGCCAAAAACGGATGTTGCTACCTAGAAATACGATCGACTTGGCATGTCGACGTGCAAAAACCATGCCGATTCCAACAAATGTGCACGACTTGGCTCGCTACCTACAAACGGGCAAATGGCATGTGGAGGAATCCCAAATAAAACGAGCACGAAATAAAAAACGAGGTTAAGTTTGCTTTTATGCTTGATACCGGAATAGAAGTGCACCCTCGACACGATATAGCGAGGCAAGTAACGGCACATGAACTTGCGAAAGGGCACATGAACTACCGAAAAGACATTGCTCTCGGATGAACTTGCGAAAGGGCAACGCTCGGCTAACCAAGAAAAGACAGCTTACAAGCCGCGTAGCAGGAGCATGCGTAACGGAACGCAAAGAAGTAGTAAGGAAGGCAAGGCATGATTGTTCAACACAATGGGAGTGAATCACACACCCCAAAAGTATTACTCAATGGTTCCCACATGTTGGAGTTCATGCACTATTTATCATCCTCGCGTTTTATTATTTTTACGCTTTGTAAATTCCACTTTGTGCATTCTTCTTCAATTCTACTCGCCTCAATATTTTCTAAAATACATGAATAGCTTTCCCAAGTCAACCATAATTTTTCCATGATTTTTCGTATTTTTTTCGTATTTTTTAATAATTTTTAAGCTATTTTTAAGTAATTAATTAATTAAAAATATTCCAACCGAAAAAAAAATTAAAAAAATATTTTTTATAGGTGGGTTTATTTATTATCTTGGTGGTTACATTGATTTTATGGCATAAATAAATCGTATTTCTTCAAAAAACCCCATTATGACTCCTCGAGCATAGGCAATGTCTCCTCCTGTCACTAGGAGAAGGGCTTAGAATGCTATATTAGGGGGGGGGTGGTGTCCCTCCTGGGGTGTCGCTGCCAAGGCTTACCCATGCCTTGGTGCGACATTGCTTGCCACCAAGACACGGTTGGCATGCCATTTTGGCTTGGCCAACCAAAAACGAAGTCGGACACCATGCCCGGGGTAATGCCCCGAAAAATGACCGAAATACCCCCGGTCGTCCCGGAAGGATTCTTGGCACCGTCTTGGGCTTGGGCACCCCAAAACGGCCAACGTGGGCGGACTAGTGCACGCAAGAGACTCGGTAACCACGTGGGCATGCCCACAAGACGTGCTTGGCATGCCATTTTGGCTTGGGCAACCAAAAACGAACTCGGACACCCGTCCCGGAAGGATTATTGGCTTCGTCTTGGGCTTGGGCACCCCAAAACGGCCAACGTGAGCGGACTAGTGCATGCAAGAGACCCGGCAACCACGTGGGCATGCCCACAAGACGTGCTTGGCATGCCATTTTGGCTTGAGCAACAAAAAATGAAGTCGGACACCCGTCCCGGAAGGATTCTTGGCTCTGTCTTGGGCTTGGGCACCCCAAAATGGCCAACGCGGGCGGACTAGTGCACGCAATAGACTTGGCAACCACGTGGGCATGCCCACAAGACGTGCTTGGCATGCCATTTTGGCTTGAGCAACCAAAAACGAACTCGGGCACCTTGCCCAGGGTAATGCCTGAAAAAATGATCGAAATAATACCCCCGGTCGGGTTGGAAGGCTTGTTGGCATTGTTTTGGGCATGGGCACCCCAAAACGGCCTACGTGGGTGGGCCTAGTGCATGCACATGCCTCGGCCAAGCCTTGGCAACGATGTGTTCCTTCGGAAGGCTTGCCGACATGTCGGTTGGCATCGTTTTTGGCTTGGCAACCATAAGTGGCCACCCTCGATGATGCATTGGCATCCCCACATGGCTTGGCATGATTAGTGAACGGCTTCCCAAGAAGTCAGACACTGACCATGCCAAGCTATGTTCGGATGCCTCTTGCTGAGAGGGGTCGCCAACAGTCGGTTGGCATGGCTTGGCAACCAAGAAGTGGCCACCCTCGGAGCATTGGCATCCCCACATGGCTTGGCATGATTAGTGAACGGCTTCCTAAGAAGTCAGACACTGACCATGCCAAGATATGTTCGGATGCCTCTTGCTGAGAGGGGTCGCCAACAGTCGGTTGGCATGGCTTGGCTTGGCAACCAAAAAGTGGCCACCCTCGAAGCATTGGCATCCCCACATGGCTTGGCATGATTAGTGAACGGCTTCCTAAGAAGACAGACACTGACCATGCCAAGATATGTTCGGATGCATCGTGCTGAGAGGGGTCGCCAACAGTCGGTTGGCATGGCTTGGCTTGGCAACCATAAAGTGGCCACCCTCGAAGCATTGGCATCCCCACATGGCTTGGCATGATTAGTGAACGGCTTCCCAAGAAGTCAGACACTAACCATGCCAAGCTATGTTCGGATGCCTCTTGTTGAGAGGGGTTGCCAACAGTCGGTTGGCATGGCTTGGCAACCAAAAAGTGGCCACCCTCGAAGCATTGGCATCCCGACATGGCTTGGCATGATTAGTGAACGGCTTCCCAAGAAGTCAGACACTGATCATGCCAAGCTATGTTCGGATGCCTCCATGCTGAGAGCCCCCCTCCCCCCACCCCACCCTCCCCCCCTTCTCAAATCGTTGATTTTCTTGGATTGCCTAGTCCTTTGTTCATATTGCCAAGGGTGTCACTTGGCGGGTAACCATCATATGCGGGAAATTTGTGCAGTAGTACTTGCGGTGCGGAGCACTTCGGTGCAAAGCATTAAAGGTGCGATGCGCAAAATGTATGGCGTGATGTCCTTACCCCCTTCCTTGACACCCCCCTCTTTGCTTGACAATCCCCCCTGTCTTACCCCCTTTCTTGACACCCCCCTCTTTGCTTGACAATCCCGCTCCTTAAATCGTAGCTTTGCTTGGATTGCCTAGTCCTGTGTTCATAATGCCAAGGGTGTCACTTGGCGGGTAACCATCATATGCGGGAAATTTGTGCAGTAGTACTTGCGGTGCGGAGCACTTCGGTGCAAAGCATTAAAGGTGCGATGCGCAAAATGTATGGCGTGATGTCCTTACCCCCTTTCTTGACACCCCCCTCTTTGCTATACAATCCCCCTTCCCTAAATCATGATGTCTTACCCCCTTTCTTGACACCTCCCTTCTTTGCTGGGCAATCCCCCCCCCCCCCCCAAAAAAAAAAAAAAAAAAAACCATTTGTTTTGCTTGGATTGCCTACTCCTTTGTTCATGTTACCAATGATGGGCTCACCAACAAGTCGGTTTGCATGGCTTGGCAACCAAAAGTGGCCACCCTCGATGATACATTGGCATCCCCACATGGCTTGGCATGGTTAGTGAATGGCTTCCAAGAAGTAAGACACTAACCATGCCAAGCTATGTCCGGATGCCTCCTTGCCGAGCGCCCCCCCCCCCCCCCTTCCCCCCGCTCCTCCCCGTTTTTTGCATGGAAATATTGGAAATGTAACTGCCCTCGAGGACGCATTGTCAGCCCCGAACGGCTTTGCATGCTTAGCTAATGGTATTTAAAGCCTAAAATCTACAGCATGTGCCCAGGGGATGTCTCTTTGTTGAGAGGTAGTAGTGCTTCCTTCCCCCCCCCCCCCCCCCCCCCCACCCCAAAAAAAAAAAAAAAAAAATCGTTGCTTTGCTTAGATTGCCTAGTCTTGTGTTCATATTGCCTACCCCCTTTCTTGACACCCCCCTCTTTGCTTGACAATCCCCCCTTTCCTTACCCCCTTTCTTGACACCCCCCCCTCTTTGCTTGACAATCCCCCTCCCTAAATCGTTGCTTTGCTTGGATTGCCTAGTCCTTTGTTCATAATGCCAAGGGTGTCACTTGGCGGGTAACCATCATATGCGGGAAATTTGTGCAGTAGTACTTGCGGTGCGGAGCACTTCGGTGCAAAGCATTAAAGGTGCGATGCGCAAAATGTATGGCGTGATGTCCTTACCCCCTTTCTTGACACCCCCCTCTTTGCTATACAATTCCCCCTCCCTAAATCATGATGTCTTACCCCCTTTCTTGACACCTCCCTTCTTTGCTGGGCAATCCCCACCCCCCCAAAAAAAAAAAAAAAAAAACCATTTGTTTTGCTTGGATTGCCTACTCCTTTGTTCATGTTACCAATGATGGGCTCACCAACAAGTCGGTTTGCATGGCTTGGCAACCAAAAGTGGCCACCCTCGATGATACATTGGCATCCCCACATGGCTTGGCATGGTTAGTGAATGGCTTCCAAGAAGTAAGACACTAACCATGCCAAGCTATGTCCGGATGCCTCC
>JAHSPW020000158.1:0-2500 GCA_019985065.2 Arctostaphylos glauca | reverse complement strand
GGCTGGGCCAAAACCATGTCGCTGCCTAGAAACGTGAACGACATGGCATGTTTCCGGGGCAAAATCATGTCGCTGCCTAGAAACGTGCAGGACTTGGGTGTCACGTGCAAAAAACCGATGAAACGTGAGCAACTTGAGAAACGGCTGGGGTAAAACCATGTCGCTGCCTAGAAACGTGAACGACATGGCATGTTTCCGGGCAAAAAACCATGTTGCTGCCTAGAAACGTGCAGGACTTGGGTGTCAACGTGCAAAAAAACCCATGAAACGTGAGCAACTTGAGAAACGGCTGGGGCAAAAACCATGTCGCTGCCTAGAAACGTGAACGACATGGCATGTTTCCGGGCAAAAACCATGTCGCTGCCTAGAACGTGCACGACTTGGGTGTCAACGTGCAAAAAACCCATGAAACGTGAGCAACTTGAGAAACGGCTGGGGCAAAACCATGTCGCTGCCTAGAAACGTGAAACGACATGGCAAGTTTCCGGGCAAAAACCATGTCGCTGCCTAGAAACGTGCAGGACTTGGGTGTCAACGTGCAAAAAACCCATGAAACGTTAGCAACTTGAGAAACGGCTGGGGTAAAACCATGTCGCTGCCTAGAAACGTGAACGACATGGCAAGTTTCCGGGCAAAAACCATGTGGCTGCCTAGAAACGTGCAGGACTTGGGTGTCAACGTGCAAAAAAACCCATGAAACGTGAGCAACTTGAGAAACGGCTGGGGCAAAACCATGTCGCTCGCCTAGAAACGTGCACGACATGGCAAGTTTCCGGGCAAAAACCATGTGGCTGCCTAGAAACGTGCAGGACTTGGGTGTCAACGTGCAAAAAACCCATGAAACGTGAGCAACTTGAGAAAAGGCTGGGGTAAAACCATGTCGCTGCCTAGAAACGTGAACGACATGGCATGTTTCCGGGCAAAAACCATGTGGCTGCCTAGAAACGTGCAGGACTTGGGTGTCAACGTGCAAAAAACCCATGAAACGTGAGCAACTTGAGAAACGGCTGGGGTAAAACCATGTCGCTGCCTAGAAACGTGAACGACATGGCATGTTTCCGGGCAAAAACCATGTGGCTGCCTAGAAACGTGCAGGACTTGGGTGTCAACGTGCAAAAAACCCATGAAACGTGAGCAACTTGAGAAACGGCTGGGGGAAAACCATGTCGCTGCCTAGAAACGTGAACGACATGGCAAGTTTCCGGGCAAAAACCATGTCGCTGCCTAGAAACGTGCAGGACTTGGGTGTCAACGTGCAAAAAACCCATGAAACGTGAGGAACTTGAGAAACGGCTGGGGCAAAACCTTGTCGCTGCCTAGAAACGTGCACGACATGGCAAGTTTCCGGGCAAAAACCATGTCGCTGCCTAGAAACGTGCAGGACTTGGGTGTCAACGTGCAAAAAACCCATGAAACGTGAGCAACTTGAGAAACGGCTGGGCTAAAACCATGTCGCTGCAAAGAAACGTGAACGACATGGCATGTTTCCGGGCAAAAACCATGTCGCTGCCTAGAAACGTGCAGGACTTGGGTGTCAACGTGCAAAAAAACCCATGAAACGTGAGCAACTTGAGAAACGGCTGGGGCAAAACCATGTCGCTGCCTAGAAACGTGAACGACATGGCATGTTTCCGGGCAAAAACCATGTCGCTGCCTAGAAACGTGCAGGACTTGGGTGTCAACGTGCAAAAAACCCATGAAACGTGAGCAACTTGAGAAACGGCTGGGGCAAAACCATGTCGCTGCCTAGAAACGTGAACGACATGGCATGTTTCCGGGCAAAAACCATGTCGCTGCCTAGAAACGTGCAGGACTTGGGTGTCAACGTGCAAAAAACCCATGAAACGTGAGGAACTTGAGAAACGGCTGGGGCAAAACCATGTCGCTGCCTAGAAACGTGAACGACATGGCATGTTTCCGGGCAAAAACCATGTCGCTGCCTAGAAACGTGCAGGACTTGGGTGTCAACGTGCAAAAAACCCATGAAACGTGAGCAACTTGAGAAACGGCTGGGGGAAAACCATGTCGCTGCCTAGAAACGTGCACGACATGGCAAGTTTCCGGGCAAAAACCATGTCGCTGCCTAGAAACGTGCACGACTTGGGTGTCAACGTGCATAAAACCCATGAAACGTGACCGACTTGAGAAACGGCTGGGGCAAAACCATGTCGCTGCCTAGAAACGTGAACGACATGGCAAGTTTCCGGCAAAAACCATGTCGCTGCCTAGAAACGTGCAGGACTTGGGTGTCAACGTGCAAAAAACCCATGAAACGTGAGCCAACTTGAGAACGGCTGGGGTAAAACCATGTCGCTGCCTAGAAACGTGAACGACATGGCATGTTTCCGGGCAAAAACCATGTGGCTGCCTAGAAACGTGCAGGACTTGGGTGTCAACGTGCAAAAAACCCATGAAACGTGAGCAACTTGAGAAACGGCTGGGGTAAAACCATGTCGCTGCCTAGAAACGTGAACGACATGGCATGTTTCCGGGGCAAAAA
>JAHSPW020000157.1:0-86232 GCA_019985065.2 Arctostaphylos glauca | reverse complement strand
CCGTTCAATGTGTTTAAAACGTGTTTTTAAGGGTACCCGTAAGAGATCGGCTCAAAATAATATCCGGAAAGTCTTTGATCCGTTCAATTTTTCATAAAGCTGTTCCTGTCAGCATTTATCAAAACCTGTTTAGATCAAGCTCTTCTCGATATTATTTCGAGCCGATTTCTTGCATGTACCCTTAAAAACATGTTTTAAACATAATGAACGGTTCAGATCATCAAAATAAAGGATCTCTCATTAGAAGCGCGGACTATATATGTATGAGTGAGCTTCTAATAAGGGATCCCCTATTTTGCTACGGTGTGGACCTCCTACTTCTTGATCAAATTATGATGATCTGAACCGTTCAATGTGTTTAAAACGTGTTTTTAAGGGTACCCGTAAGAGATCGGCTCAAAATAATATCCGGAAAGTCTTTGATCCGTTCAATTTTTCATAAAGCTGTTCCTGTCAGCATTTATCAAAAACTGTTTAGATCAAGCTCTTCTCGATATTATTTCGAGCCGATTTCTTGCAGGTACCCTTAAAAACATGTTTTAAACATAATGAACGGTTCAGATCATCAAAATAAAGGATCCCTCATTAGAAGCGCGGACTATATATGTATGAGTGAGCTTCTAATAAGGGATCCCCTATTTTGCTACGGTGTGGACCTCCTACTTCTTGATCAAATTATGATGATCTGAACCGTTCAATGTGTTTAAAACGTGTTTTTAAGGGTACCCGTAAGAGATCGGCTCAAAATAATATCCGGAAAGTCTTTGATCCGTTCAATTTTTCATAAAGCAGTTCCTGTCAGCATTTATCAAAAACTGTTTAGATCAAGCTCTTCTCGATATTATTTCGAGCCGATTTCTTGCAGGTACCCTTAAAAACATGTTTTAAACATAATGAACGGTTCAGATCATCAAAATAAAGGATCCCTCATTAGAAGCGCGGACTATATATGTATGAGTGAGCTTCTAATAAGGGATCCCCTATTTTGCTACGGTGTGGACCTCCTACTTCTTGATCAAATTATGATGATCTGAACCGTTCAATGTGTTTAAAACGTGTTTTTAAGGGTACCCGTAAGAGATCGGCCCAAAATAATATCCGGAAAGTCTTTGATCCGTTCAATTTTTCATAAAGCTGTTCCTGTCAGCATTTATCAAAAACTGTTTAGATCAAGCTCTTCTCGATATTATTTCGAGCCGATTTCTTGCAGGTACCCTTAAAAACATGTTTTAAACATAATGAACGGTTCAGATCATCAAAATAAAGGATCCCTCATTAGAAGCGCGGACTATATATGTATGAGTGAGCTTCTAATAAGGGATCCCCTATTTTGCTACGGTGTGGACCTCCTACTTCTTGATCAAATTATGATGATCTGAACCGTTCAATGTGTTTAAAACGTGTTTTTAAGGGTACCCGTAAGAGATCGGCTCAAAATAATATCCGGAAAGTCTTTGATCCGTTCAATTTTTCATAAAGCGTTCCTGTCAGCATTTATCAAAAACTGTTTAGATCAAGCTCTTCTCGATATTATTTCGAGCCGATTTCTTGCAGGTACCCTTAAAAACATGTTTTAAACATAATGAACGGTTCAGATCATCAAAATAAAGGATCTCCTCATTAGAAGCGCGGACTATATATGTATGAGTGAGCTTCTAATAAGGGATCCCCTATTTTGCTACGGTCGTGGACCGTCCTACTTCTTGATCAAATTATGATGATCTGAACCGTTCAATGTGTTTTAAAACGTGTTTTTAAGGGTACACGTAAGAGATCGGCTCAAAATAATATCCGGAAAGTCTTTGATCCGTTCAATTTTTCTATAAAGCTGTTTCCTGTCAGCATTTATCAAAAACTGTTTAGATCAAGCTCTTCTCGATATTATTTCGAGCCGATTTCTTGCAGGTACCCTTAAAAACATGTTTTAAACATAATGAACGGTTCAGATCATCAAAATAAAGGATCCCTCATTAGAAGCGCGGACTATATATGTATGAGTGAGCTTCTAATAAGGGATCCCCTATTTTGCTACGGTGTGGACCTCCTACTTCTTGATCAAATTATGATGATCTGAACCGTTCAATGTGTTTAAAACGTGTTTTTAAGGGTACCCGTAAGAGATCGGCTCAAAATAATATCCGGAAAGTCTTTGATCCGTTCAATTTTTCATAAAGCTGTTCCTGTCAGCATTTATCAAAAACTGTTTAGATCAAGCTCTTCTCGATATTATTTCGAGCCGATTTCTTGCAGAGTACCCTTAAGAAAACATGTTTTAAACATAATGAACGGTTCAGATCATCAAAATAAAGGATCCCTCATTAGAAGCGCGGACTATATATGTATGAGTGACGCTTCTAATAAGGGATCCCCTATTTTGCTACGGTGTGGACCTCCTACTTCTTGATCAAATTATGATGATCTGAACCGTTCAATGTGTTTAAAACGTGTTTTTAAAGGGTACCACGTAAGAGATCGGCTCAAAATAATATCCGGAAAGCTCTTTGATCCGTTCAATTTTTCATAAAGCTGTTCCTGTCAGCATTTATCAAAAACTGTTTAGATCAAGCTCTTCTCGATATTATTTCGAGCCGATTTCTTGCAGGTACCCTTAAAAACATGTTTTAAACATAATGAACGGTTCAGATCATCAAAATAAAGGATGCCCTCATTAGAAGCGCGGACTATATATGTATGAGTGAGCTTCTAATAAGGGATCCCCTATTTTGCTACGGTGTGGACCTCCTACTTCTTGATCAAATTATGATGATCTGAACCGTTCAATGTGTTTAAAACGTGTTTTTAAGGGTACCCGTAAGAGATCGGCTCCAAAATAATATCCGGAAAGTCTTTGATCCGTTCAATTTTTCATAAAGCTGTTCCTGTCAGCATTTATCAAAAACTGTTTAGATCAAGCTCTTCTCGATATTATTTCGAGCCGATTTCTTGCAGGGTACCCTTAAAAACATGTTTTAAACATAATGAACGGTTCAGATCATCAAAATAAAGGATCCCTCATTAGAAGCGCGGACTATATATGTATGAGTGAGCTTCTAATAAGGGATCCCCTATTTTGCTACGGTGTGGACCTCCTACTTCTTGATCAAATTATGATGATCTGAACCGTTCAATGTGTTTAAAACGTGTTTTTAAGGGTACCCGTAAGAGATCGGCTCAAAATAATATCCGGAAAGTCTTTGATCCGTTCAATTTTTCATAAAGCTGTTCCTGTCAGCATTTATCAAAAACTGTTTAGATCAAGCTCTTCTCGATATTATTTCGAGCCGATTTCTTGCAGGTACCCTTAAAAACATGTTTTAAACATAATGAACGGTTCAGATCATCAAAATAAAGGATCCCTCATTAGAAGCGCGGACTATATATGTATGAGTGAGCTTCTAATAAGGGATCCCCTATTTTGCTACGGTGTGGACCTCCTACTTCTTGATCAAATTATGATGATCTGAACCGTTCAATGTGTTTAAAACGTGTTTTTTAAGGGTACCCGTAAGAGATCGGCTCAAAATAATATCCGGAAAGTCTTTGATCCGTTCAATTTTTCATAAAGCTGTTCCTGTCAGCATTTATCAAAAACTGTTTAGATCAAGCTCTTCTCGATATTATTTCGAGCCGATTTCTTGCAGGTACCCTTAAAAACATGTTTTAAACATAATGAACGGTTCAGATCATCAAAATAAAGGATCCCTCATTAGAAGCGCGGACTATATATGTATGAGTGAGCTTCTAATAAGGGATCCCCTATTTTGCTACGGTGTGGACCTCCTACTTCTTGATCAAATTATGATGATCTGAACCGTTCAATGTGTTTAAAACGTGTTTTTAAGGGTACCCGTAAGAGATCGGCTCAAAATAATATCCGGAAAGTCTTTGATCCGTTCAATTTTTCATAAAGCTGTTCCTGTCAGCATTTATCAAAAACTGTTTAGATCAAGCTCTTCTCGATATTATTTCGAGCCGATTTCTTGCAGGTACCCTTAAAAACATGTTTTAAACATAATGAACGGTTCAGATCATCAAAATAAAGGATCCCTCATTAGAAGCGCGGACTATATATGTATGAGTGAGCTTCTAATAAGGGATCCCCTATTTTGCTACGGTGTGGACCTCCTACTTCTTGATCAAATTATGATGATCTGAACCGTTCAATGTGTTTAAAACGTGTTTTTAAGGGTACCCGTAAGAGATCGGCTCAAAATAATATCCGGAAAGTCTTTGATCCGTTCAATTTTTCATAAAGCTGTTCCTGTCAGCATTTATCAAAAACTGTTTAGATCAAGCTCTTCTCGATATTATTTCGAGCCGATTTCTTGCAGGTACCCTTAAAAACATGTTTTAAACATAATGAACGGTTCAGATCATCAAAATAAAGGATCCCTCATTAGAAGCGCGGACTATATATGTATGAGTGAGCTTCTAATAAGGGATCCCCTATTTTGCTACGGTGTGGACCTCCTACTTCTTGATCAAATTATGATGATCTGAACCGTTCAATGTGTTTAAAACGTGTTTTTAAGGGTACCCGTAAGAGATCGGCTCAAAATAATATCCGGAAAGTCTTTGATCCGTTCAATTTTTCATAAAGCTGTTCCTGTCAGCATTTATCAAAAACTGTTTAGATCAAGCTCTTCTCGATATTATTTCGAGCCGATTTCTTGCAGGTACCCTTAAAAACATGTTTTAAACATAATGAACGGTTCAGATCATCAAAATAAAGGATCCCTCATTAGAAGCGCGGACTATATATGTATGAGTGAGCTTCTAATAAGGGATCCCCTATTTTGCTACGGTGTGGACCTCCTACTTCTTGATCAAATTATGATGATCTGAACCGTTCAATGTGTTTAAAACGTGTTTTTAAGGGTACCCGTAAGAGATCGGCTCAAAATAATATCCGGAAAGTCTTTGATCCGTTCAATTTTTCATAAAGCTGTTCCTGTCAGCATTTATCAAAAACTGTTTAGATCAAGCTCTTCTCGATATTATTTCGAGCCGATTTCTTGCAGGTACCCTTAAAAACATGTTTTAAACATAATGAACGGTTCAGATCATCAAAATAAAGGATCCCTCATTAGAAGCGCGGACTATATATGTATGAGTGAGCTTCTAATAAGGGATCCCCTATTTTGCTACGGTGTGGACCTCCTACTTCTTGATCAAATTATGATGATCTGAACCGTTCAATGTGTTTAAAACGTGTTTTTAAGGGTACCCGTAAGAGATCGGCTCAAAATAATATCCGGAAAGTCTTTGATCCGTTCAATTTTTCATAAAGCTGTTCCTGTCAGCATTTATCAAAAACTGTTTAGATCAAGCTCTTCTCGATATTATTTCGAGCCGATTTCTTGCAGGTACCCTTAAAAACATGTTTTAAACATAATGAACGGTTCAGATCATCAAAATAAAGGATCCCTCATTAGAAGCGCGGACTATATATGTATGAGTGAGCTTCTAATAAGGGATCCCCTATTTTGCTACGGTGTGGACCTCCTACTTCTTGATCAAATTATGATGATCTGAACCGTTCAATGTGTTTAAAACGTGTTTTTAAGGGTACCCGTAAGAGATCGGCTCAAAATAATATCCGGAAAGTCTTTGATCCGTTCAATTTTTCATAAAGCTGTTCCTGTCAGCATTTATCAAAAACTGTTTAGATCAAGCTCTTCTCGATATTATTTCGAGCCGATTTCTTGCAGGTACCCTTAAAAACATGTTTTAAACATAATGAACGGTTCAGATCATCAAAATAAAGGATCCCTCATTAGAAGCGCGGACTATATATGTATGAGTGAGCTTCTAATAAGGGATCCCCTATTTTGCTACGGTGTGGACCTCCTACTTCTTGATCAAATTATGATGATCTGAACCGTTCAATGTGTTTAAAACGTGTTTTTAAGGGTACCCGTAAGAGATCGGCTCAAAATAATATCCGGAAAGTCTTTGATCCGTTCAATTTTTCATAAAGCTGTTCCTGTCAGCATTTATCAAAAACTGTTTAGATCAAGCTCTTCTCGATATTATTTCGAGCCGATTTCTTGCAGGTACCCTTAAAAACATGTTTTAAACATAATGAACGGTTCAGATCATCAAAATAAAGGATCCCTCATTAGAAGCGCGGACTATATATGTATGAGTGAGCTTCTAATAAGGGATCCCCTATTTTGCTACGGTGTGGACCTCCTACTTCTTGATCAAATTATGATGATCTGAACCGTTCAATGTGTTTAAAACGTGTTTTTAAGGGTACCCGTAAGAGATCGGCTCAAAATAATATCCGGAAAGTCTTTGATCCGTTCAATTTTTCATAAAGCTGTTCCTGTCAGCATTTATCAAAAACTGTTTAGATCAAGCTCTTCTCGATATTATTTCGAGCCGATTTCTTGCAGGTACCCTTAAAAACATGTTTTAAACATAATGAACGGTTCAGATCATCAAAATAAAGGATCCCTCATTAGAAGCGCGGACTATATATGTATGAGTGAGCTTCTAATAAGGGATCCCCTATTTTGCTACGGTGTGGACCTCCTACTTCTTGATCAAATTATGATGATCTGAACCGTTCAATGTGTTTAAAACGTGTTTTTAAGGGTACCCGTAAGAGATCGGCTCAAAATAATATCCGGAAAGTCTTTGATCCGTTCAATTTTTCATAAAGCTGTTCCTGTCAGCATTTATCAAAAACTGTTTAGATCAAGCTCTTCTCGATATTATTTCGAGCCGATTTCTTGCAGGTACCCTTAAAAACATGTTTTAAACATAATGAACGGTTCAGATCATCAAAATAAAGGATCCCTCATTAGAAGCGCGGACTATATATGTATGAGTGAGCTTCTAATAAGGGATCCCCTATTTTGCTACGGTGTGGACCTCCTACTTCTTGATCAAATTATGATGATCTGAACCGTTCAATGTGTTTAAAACGTGTTTTTAAGGGTACCCGTAAGAGATCGGCTCAAAATAATATCCGGAAAGTCTTTGATCCGTTCAATTTTTCATAAAGCTGTTCCTGTCAGCATTTATCAAAAACTGTTTAGATCAAGCTCTTCTCGATATTATTTCGAGCCGATTTCTTGCAGGTACCCTTAAAAACATGTTTTAAACATAATGAACGGTTCAGATCATCAAAATAAAGGATCCCTCATTAGAAGCGCGGACTATATATGTATGAGTGAGCTTCTAATAAGGGATCCCCTATTTTGCTACGGTGTGGACCTCCTACTTCTTGATCAAATTATGATGATCTGAACCGTTCAATGTGTTTAAAACGTGTTTTTAAGGGTACCCGTAAGAGATCGGCTCAAAATAATATCCGGAAAGTCTTTGATCCGTTCAATTTTTCATAAAGCTGTTCCTGTCAGCATTTATCAAAAACTGTTTAGATCAAGCTCTTCTCGATATTATTTCGAGCCGATTTCTTGCAGGTACCCTTAAAAACATGTTTTAAACATAATGAACGGTTCAGATCATCAAAATAAAGGATCCCTCATTAGAAGCGCGGACTATATATGTATGAGTGAGCTTCTAATAAGGGATCCCCTATTTTGCTACGGTGTGGACCTCCTACTTCTTGATCAAATTATGATGATCTGAACCGTTCAATGTGTTTAAAACGTGTTTTTAAGGGTACCCGTAAGAGATCGGCTCAAAATAATATCCGGAAAGTCTTTGATCCGTTCAATTTTTCATAAAGCTGTTCCTGTCAGCATTTATCAAAAACTGTTTAGATCAAGCTCTTCTCGATATTATTTCGAGCCGATTTCTTGCAGGTACCCTTAAAAACATGTTTTAAACATAATGAACGGTTCAGATCATCAAAATAAAGGATCCCTCATTAGAAGCGCGGACTATATATGTATGAGTGAGCTTCTAATAAGGGATCCCCTATTTTGCTACGGTGTGGACCTCCTACTTCTTGATCAAATTATGATGATCTGAACCGTTCAATGTGTTTAAAACGTGTTTTTAAGGGTACCCGTAAGAGATCGGCTCAAAATAATATCCGGAAAGTCTTTGATCCGTTCAATTTTTCATAAAGCTGTTCCTGTCAGCATTTATCAAAAACTGTTTAGATCAAGCTCTTCTCGATATTATTTCGAGCCGATTTCTTGCAGGTACCCTTAAAAACATGTTTTAAACATAATGAACGGTTCAGATCATCAAAATAAAGGATCCCTCATTAGAAGCGCGGACTATATATGTATGAGTGAGCTTCTAATAAGGGATCCCCTATTTTGCTACGGTGTGGACCTCCTACTTCTTGATCAAATTATGATGATCTGAACCGTTCAATGTGTTTAAAACGTGTTTTTAAGGGTACCCGTAAGAGATCGGCTCAAAATAATATCCGGAAAGTCTTTGATCCGTTCAATTTTTCATAAAGCTGTTCCTGTCAGCATTTATCAAAAACTGTTTAGATCAAGCTCTTCTCGATATTATTTCGAGCCGATTTCTTGCAGGTACCCTTAAAAACATGTTTTAAACATAATGAACGGTTCAGATCATCAAAATAAAGGATCCCTCATTAGAAGCGCGGACTATATATGTATGAGTGAGCTTCTAATAAGGGATCCCCTATTTTGCTACGGTGTGGACCTCCTACTTCTTGATCAAATTATGATGATCTGAACCGTTCAATGTGTTTAAAACGTGTTTTTAAGGGTACCCGTAAGAGATCGGCTCAAAATAATATCCGGAAAGTCTTTGATCCGTTCAATTTTTCATAAAGCTGTTCCTGTCAGCATTTATCAAAAACTGTTTAGATCAAGCTCTTCTCGATATTATTTCGAGCCGATTTCTTGCAGGTACCCTTAAAAACATGTTTTAAACATAATGAACGGTTCAGATCATCAAAATAAAGGATCCCTCATTAGAAGCGCGGACTATATATGTATGAGTGAGCTTCTAATAAGGGATCCCCTATTTTGCTACGGTGTGGACCTCCTACTTCTTGATCAAATTATGATGATCTGAACCGTTCAATGTGTTTAAAACGTGTTTTTAAGGGTACCCGTAAGAGATCGGCTCAAAATAATATCCGGAAAGTCTTTGATCCGTTCAATTTTTCATAAAGCTGTTCCTGTCAGCATTTATCAAAAACTGTTTAGATCAAGCTCTTCTCGATATTATTTCGAGCCGATTTCTTGCAGGTACCCTTAAAAACATGTTTTAAACATAATGAACGGTTCAGATCATCAAAATAAAGGATCCCTCATTAGAAGCGCGGACTATATATGTATGAGTGAGCTTCTAATAAGGGATCCCCTATTTTGCTACGGTGTGGACCTCCTACTTCTTGATCAAATTATGATGATCTGAACCGTTCAATGTGTTTAAAACGTGTTTTTAAGGGTACCCGTAAGAGATCGGCTCAAAATAATATCCGGAAAGTCTTTGATCCGTTCAATTTTTCATAAAGCTGTTCCTGTCAGCATTTATCAAAAACTGTTTAGATCAAGCTCTTCTCGATATTATTTCGAGCCGATTTCTTGCAGGTACCCTTAAAAACATGTTTTAAACATAATGAACGGTTCAGATCATCAAAATAAAGGATCCCTCATTAGAAGCGCGGACTATATATGTATGAGTGAGCTTCTAATAAGGGATCCCCTATTTTGCTACGGTGTGGACCTCCTACTTCTTGATCAAATTATGATGATCTGAACCGTTCAATGTGTTTAAAACGTGTTTTTAAGGGTACCCGTAAGAGATCGGCTCAAAATAATATCCGGAAAGTCTTTGATCCGTTCAATTTTTCATAAAGCTGTTCCTGTCAGCATTTATCAAAAACTGTTTAGATCAAGCTCTTCTCGATATTATTTCGAGCCGATTTCTTGCAGGTACCCTTAAAAACATGTTTTAAACATAATGAACGGTTCAGATCATCAAAATAAAGGATCCCTCATTAGAAGCGCGGACTATATATGTATGAGTGAGCTTCTAATAAGGGATCCCCTATTTTGCTACGGTGTGGACCTCCTACTTCTTGATCAAATTATGATGATCTGAACCGTTCAATGTGTTTAAAACGTGTTTTTAAGGGTACCCGTAAGAGATCGGCTCAAAATAATATCCGGAAAGTCTTTGATCCGTTCAATTTTTCATAAAGCTGTTCCTGTCAGCATTTATCAAAAACTGTTTAGATCAAGCTCTTCTCGATATTATTTCGAGCCGATTTCTTGCAGGTACCCTTAAAAACATGTTTTAAACATAATGAACGGTTCAGATCATCAAAATAAAGGATCCCTCATTAGAAGCGCGGACTATATATGTATGAGTGAGCTTCTAATAAGGGATCCCCTATTTTGCTACGGTGTGGACCTCCTACTTCTTGATCAAATTATGATGATCTGAACCGTTCAATGTGTTTAAAACGTGTTTTTAAGGGTACCCGTAAGAGATCGGCTCAAAATAATATCCGGAAAGTCTTTGATCCGTTCAATTTTTCATAAAGCTGTTCCTGTCAGCATTTATCAAAAACTGTTTAGATCAAGCTCTTCTCGATATTATTTCGAGCCGATTTCTTGCAGGTACCCTTAAAAACATGTTTTAAACATAATGAACGGTTCAGATCATCAAAATAAAGGATCCCTCATTAGAAGCGCGGACTATATATGTATGAGTGAGCTTCTAATAAGGGATCCCCTATTTTGCTACGGTGTGGACCTCCTACTTCTTGATCAAATTATGATGATCTGAACCGTTCAATGTGTTTAAAACGTGTTTTTAAGGGTACCCGTAAGAGATCGGCTCAAAATAATATCCGGAAAGTCTTTGATCCGTTCAATTTTTCATAAAGCTGTTCCTGTCAGCATTTATCAAAAACTGTTTAGATCAAGCTCTTCTCGATATTATTTCGAGCCGATTTCTTGCAGGTACCCTTAAAAACATGTTTTAAACATAATGAACGGTTCAGATCATCAAAATAAAGGATCCCTCATTAGAAGCGCGGACTATATATGTATGAGTGAGCTTCTAATAAGGGATCCCCTATTTTGCTACGGTGTGGACCTCCTACTTCTTGATCAAATTATGATGATCTGAACCGTTCAATGTGTTTAAAACGTGTTTTTAAGGGTACCCGTAAGAGATCGGCTCAAAATAATATCCGGAAAGTCTTTGATCCGTTCAATTTTTCATAAAGCTGTTCCTGTCAGCATTTATCAAAAACTGTTTAGATCAAGCTCTTCTCGATATTATTTCGAGCCGATTTCTTGCAGGTACCCTTAAAAACATGTTTTAAACATAATGAACGGTTCAGATCATCAAAATAAAGGATCCCTCATTAGAAGCGCGGACTATATATGTATGAGTGAGCTTCTAATAAGGGATCCCCTATTTTGCTACGGTGTGGACCTCCTACTTCTTGATCAAATTATGATGATCTGAACCGTTCAATGTGTTTAAAACGTGTTTTTAAGGGTACCCGTAAGAGATCGGCTCAAAATAATATCGCGAAAGTCTTTGATCCGTTCAATTTTTCATAAAGCTGTTCCTGTCAGCATTTATCAAAAACTGTTTAGATCAAGCTCTTCTCGATATTATTTCGAGCCGATTTCTTGCAGGTACCCTTAAAAACATGTTTTAAACATAATGAACGGTTCAGATCATCAAAATAAAGGATCCCTCATTAGAAGCGCGGACTATATATGTATGAGTGAGCTTCTAATAAGGGATCCCCTATTTTGCTACGGTGTGGACCTCCTACTTCTTGATCAAATTATGATGATCTGAACCGTTCAATGTGTTTAAAACGTGTTTTTAAGGGTACCCGTAAGAGATCGGCTCAAAATAATATCCGGAAAGTCTTTGATCCGTTCAATTTTTCATAAAGCTGTTCCTGTCAGCATTTATCAAAAACTGTTTAGATCAAGCTCTTCTCGATATTATTTCGAGCCGATTTCTTGCAGGTACCCTTAAAAACATGTTTTAAACATAATGAACGGTTCAGATCATCAAAATAAAGGATCCCTCATTAGAAGCGCGGACTATATATGTATGAGTGAGCTTCTAATAAGGGATCCCCTATTTTGCTACGGTGTGGACCTCCTACTTCTTGATCAAATTATGATGATCTGAACCGTTCAATGTGTTTAAAACGTGTTTTTAAGGGTACCCGTAAGAGATCGGCTCAAAATAATATCCGGAAAGTCTTTGATCCGTTCAATTTTTCATAAAGCTGTTCCTGTCAGCATTTATCAAAAACTGTTTAGATCAAGCTCTTCTCGATATTATTTCGAGCCGATTTCTTGCAGGTACCCTTAAAAACATGTTTTAAACATAATGAACGGTTCAGATCATCAAAATAAAGGATCCCTCATTAGAAGCGCGGACTATATATGTATGAGTGAGCTTCTAATAAGGGATCCCCTATTTTGCTACGGTGTGGACCTCCTACTTCTTGATCAAATTATGATGATCTGAACCGTTCAATGTGTTTAAAACGTGTTTTTAAGGGTACCCGTAAGAGATCGGCTCAAAATAATATCCGGAAAGTCTTTGATCCGTTCAATTTTTCATAAAGCTGTTCCTGTCAGCATTTATCAAAAACTGTTTAGATCAAGCTCTTCTCGATATTATTTCGAGCCGATTTCTTGCAGGTACCCTTAAAAACATGTTTTAAACATAATGAACGGTTCAGATCATCAAAATAAAGGATCCCTCATTAGAAGCGCGGACTATATATGTATGAGTGAGCTTCTAATAAGGGATCCCCTATTTTGCTACGGTGTGGACCTCCTACTTCTTGATCAAATTATGATGATCTGAACCGTTCAATGTGTTTAAAACGTGTTTTTAAGGGTACCCGTAAGAGATCGGCTCAAAATAATATCCGGAAAGTCTTTGATCCGTTCAATTTTTCATAAAGCTGTTCCTGTCAGCATTTATCAAAAACTGTTTAGATCAAGCTCTTCTCGATATTATTTCGAGCCGATTTCTTGCAGGTACCCTTAAAAACATGTTTTAAACATAATGAACGGTTCAGATCATCAAAATAAAGGATCCCTCATTAGAAGCGCGGACTATATATGTATGAGTGAGCTTCTAATAAGGGATCCCCTATTTTGCTACGGTGTGGACCTCCTACTTCTTGATCAAATTATGATGATCTGAACCGTTCAATGTGTTTAAAACGTGTTTTTAAGGGTACCCGTAAGAGATCGGCTCAAAATAATATCCGGAAAGTCTTTGATCCGTTCAATTTTTCATAAAGCTGTTCCTGTCAGCATTTATCAAAAACTGTTTAGATCAAGCTCTTCTCGATATTATTTCGAGCCGATTTCTTGCAGGTACCCTTAAAAACATGTTTTAAACATAATGAACGGTTCAGATCATCAAAATAAAGGATCCCTCATTAGAAGCGCGGACTATATATGTATGAGTGAGCTTCTAATAAGGGATCCCCTATTTTGCTACGGTGTGGACCTCCTACTTCTTGATCAAATTATGATGATCTGAACCGTTCAATGTGTTTAAAACGTGTTTTTAAGGGTACCCGTAAGAGATCGGCTCAAAATAATATCCGGAAAGTCTTTGATCCGTTCAATTTTTCATAAAGCTGTTCCTGTCAGCATTTATCAAAAACTGTTTAGATCAAGCTCTTCTCGATATTATTTCGAGCCGATTTCTTGCAGGTACCCTTAAAAACATGTTTTAAACATAATGAACGGTTCAGATCATCAAAATAAAGGATCCCTCATTAGAAGCGCGGACTATATATGTATGAGTGAGCTTCTAATAAGGGATCCCCTATTTTGCTACGGTGTGGACCTCCTACTTCTTGATCAAATTATGATGATCTGAACCGTTCAATGTGTTTAAAACGTGTTTTTAAGGGTACCCGTAAGAGATCGGCTCAAAATAATATCCGGAAAGTCTTTGATCCGTTCAATTTTTCATAAAGCTGTTCCTGTCAGCATTTATCAAAAACTGTTTAGATCAAGCTCTTCTCGATATTATTTCGAGCCGATTTCTTGCAGGTACCCTTAAAAACATGTTTTAAACATAATGAACGGTTCAGATCATCAAAATAAAGGATCCCTCATTAGAAGCGCGGACTATATATGTATGAGTGAGCTTCTAATAAGGGATCCCCTATTTTGCTACGGTGTGGACCTCCTACTTCTTGATCAAATTATGATGATCTGAACCGTTCAATGTGTTTAAAACGTGTTTTTAAGGGTACCCGTAAGAGATCGGCTCAAAATAATATCCGGAAAGTCTTTGATCCGTTCAATTTTTCATAAAGCTGTTCCTGTCAGCATTTATCAAAAACTGTTTAGATCAAGCTCTTCTCGATATTATTTCGAGCCGATTTCTTGCAGGTACCCTTAAAAACATGTTTTAAACATAATGAACGGTTCAGATCATCAAAATAAAGGATCCCTCATTAGAAGCGCGGACTATATATGTATGAGTGAGCTTCTAATAAGGGATCCCCTATTTTGCTACGGTGTGGACCTCCTACTTCTTGATCAAATTATGATGATCTGAACCGTTCAATGTGTTTAAAACGTGTTTTTAAGGGTACCCGTAAGAGATCGGCTCAAAATAATATCCGGAAAGTCTTTGATCCGTTCAATTTTTCATAAAGCTGTTCCTGTCAGCATTTATCAAAAACTGTTTAGATCAAGCTCTTCTCGATATTATTTCGAGCCGATTTCTTGCAGGTACCCTTAAAAACATGTTTTAAACATAATGAACGGTTCAGATCATCAAAATAAAGGATCCCTCATTAGAAGCGCGGACTATATATGTATGAGTGAGCTTCTAATAAGGGATCCCCTATTTTGCTACGGTGTGGACCTCCTACTTCTTGATCAAATTATGATGATCTGAACCGTTCAATGTGTTTAAAACGTGTTTTTAAGGGTACCCGTAAGAGATCGGCTCAAAATAATATCCGGAAAGTCTTTGATCCGTTCAATTTTTCATAAAGCTGTTCCTGTCAGCATTTATCAAAAACTGTTTAGATCAAGCTCTTCTCGATATTATTTCGAGCCGATTTCTTGCAGGTACCCTTAAAAACATGTTTTAAACATAATGAACGGTTCAGATCATCAAAATAAAGGATCCCTCATTAGAAGCGCGGACTATATATGTATGAGTGAGCTTCTAATAAGGGATCCCCTATTTTGCTACGGTGTGGACCTCCTACTTCTTGATCAAATTATGATGATCTGAACCGTTCAATGTGTTTAAAACGTGTTTTTAAGGGTACCCGTAAGAGATCGGCTCAAAATAATATCCGGAAAGTCTTTGATCCGTTCAATTTTTCATAAAGCTGTTCCTGTCAGCATTTATCAAAAACTGTTTAGATCAAGCTCTTCTCGATATTATTTCGAGCCGATTTCTTGCAGGTACCCTTAAAAACATGTTTTAAACATAATGAACGGTTCAGATCATCAAAATAAAGGATCCCTCATTAGAAGCGCGGACTATATATGTATGAGTGAGCTTCTAATAAGGGATCCCCTATTTTGCTACGGTGTGGACCTCCTACTTCTTGATCAAATTATGATGATCTGAACCGTTCAATGTGTTTAAAACGTGTTTTTAAGGGTACCCGTAAGAGATCGGCTCAAAATAATATCCGGAAAGTCTTTGATCCGTTCAATTTTTCATAAAGCTGTTCCTGTCAGCATTTATCAAAAACTGTTTAGATCAAGCTCTTCTCGATATTATTTCGAGCCGATTTCTTGCAGGTACCCTTAAAAACATGTTTTAAACATAATGAACGGTTCAGATCATCAAAATAAAGGATCCCTCATTAGAAGCGCGGACTATATATGTATGAGTGAGCTTCTAATAAGGGATCCCCTATTTTGCTACGGTGTGGACCTCCTACTTCTTGATCAAATTATGATGATCTGAACCGTTCAATGTGTTTAAAACGTGTTTTTAAGGGTACCCGTAAGAGATCGGCTCAAAATAATATCCGGAAAGTCTTTGATCCGTTCAATTTTTCATAAAGCTGTTCCTGTCAGCATTTATCAAAAACTGTTTAGATCAAGCTCTTCTCGATATTATTTCGAGCCGATTTCTTGCAGGTACCCTTAAAAACATGTTTTAAACATAATGAACGGTTCAGATCATCAAAATAAAGGATCCCTCATTAGAAGCGCGGACTATATATGTATGAGTGAGCTTCTAATAAGGGATCCCCTATTTTGCTACGGTGTGGACCTCCTACTTCTTGATCAAATTATGATGATCTGAACCGTTCAATGTGTTTAAAACGTGTTTTTAAGGGTACCCGTAAGAGATCGGCTCAAAATAATATCCGGAAAGTCTTTGATCCGTTCAATTTTTCATAAAGCTGTTCCTGTCAGCATTTATCAAAAACTGTTTAGATCAAGCTCTTCTCGATATTATTTCGAGCCGATTTCTTGCAGGTACCCTTAAAAACATGTTTTAAACATAATGAACGGTTCAGATCATCAAAATAAAGGATCCCTCATTAGAAGCGCGGACTATATATGTATGAGTGAGCTTCTAATAAGGGATCCCCTATTTTGCTACGGTGTGGACCTCCTACTTCTTGATCAAATTATGATGATCTGAACCGTTCAATGTGTTTAAAACGTGTTTTTAAGGGTACCCGTAAGAGATCGGCTCAAAATAATATCCGGAAAGTCTTTGATCCGTTCAATTTTTCATAAAGCTGTTCCTGTCAGCATTTATCAAAAACTGTTTAGATCAAGCTCTTCTCGATATTATTTCGAGCCGATTTCTTGCAGGTACCCTTAAAAACATGTTTTAAACATAATGAACGGTTCAGATCATCAAAATAAAGGATCCCTCATTAGAAGCGCGGACTATATATGTATGAGTGAGCTTCTAATAAGGGATCCCCTATTTTGCTACGGTGTGGACCTCCTACTTCTTGATCAAATTATGATGATCTGAACCGTTCAATGTGTTTAAAACGTGTTTTTAAGGGTACCCGTAAGAGATCGGCTCAAAATAATATCCGGAAAGTCTTTGATCCGTTCAATTTTTCATAAAGCTGTTCCTGTCAGCATTTATCAAAAACTGTTTAGATCAAGCTCTTCTCGATATTATTTCGAGCCGATTTCTTGCAGGTACCCTTAAAAACATGTTTTAAACATAATGAACGGTTCAGATCATCAAAATAAAGGATCCCTCATTAGAAGCGCGGACTATATATGTATGAGTGAGCTTCTAATAAGGGATCCCCTATTTTGCTACGGTGTGGACCTCCTACTTCTTGATCAAATTATGATGATCTGAACCGTTCAATGTGTTTAAAACGTGTTTTTAAGGGTACCCGTAAGAGATCGGCTCAAAATAATATCCGGAAAGTCTTTGATCCGTTCAATTTTTCATAAAGCTGTTCCTGTCAGCATTTATCAAAAACTGTTTAGATCAAGCTCTTCTCGATATTATTTCGAGCCGATTTCTTGCAGGTACCCTTAAAAACATGTTTTAAACATAATGAACGGTTCAGATCATCAAAATAAAGGATCCCTCATTAGAAGCGCGGACTATATATGTATGAGTGAGCTTCTAATAAGGGATCCCCTATTTTGCTACGGTGTGGACCTCCTACTTCTTGATCAAATTATGATGATCTGAACCGTTCAATGTGTTTAAAACGTGTTTTTAAGGGTACCCGTAAGAGATCGGCTCAAAATAATATCCGGAAAGTCTTTGATCCGTTCAATTTTTCATAAAGCTGTTCCTGTCAGCATTTATCAAAAACTGTTTAGATCAAGCTCTTCTCGATATTATTTCGAGCCGATTTCTTGCAGGTACCCTTAAAAACATGTTTTAAACATAATGAACGGTTCAGATCATCAAAATAAAGGATCCCTCATTAGAAGCGCGGACTATATATGTATGAGTGAGCTTCTAATAAGGGATCCCCTATTTTGCTACGGTGTGGACCTCCTACTTCTTGATCAAATTATGATGATCTGAACCGTTCAATGTGTTTAAAACGTGTTTTTAAGGGTACCCGTAAGAGATCGGCTCAAAATAATATCCGGAAAGTCTTTGATCCGTTCAATTTTTCATAAAGCTGTTCCTGTCAGCATTTATCAAAAACTGTTTAGATCAAGCTCTTCTCGATATTATTTCGAGCCGATTTCTTGCAGGTACCCTTAAAAACATGTTTTAAACATAATGAACGGTTCAGATCATCAAAATAAAGGATCCCTCATTAGAAGCGCGGACTATATATGTATGAGTGAGCTTCTAATAAGGGATCCCCTATTTTGCTACGGTGTGGACCTCCTACTTCTTGATCAAATTATGATGATCTGAACCGTTCAATGTGTTTAAAACGTGTTTTTAAGGGTACCCGTAAGAGATCGGCTCAAAATAATATCCGGAAAGTCTTTGATCCGTTCAATTTTTCATAAAGCTGTTCCTGTCAGCATTTATCAAAAACTGTTTAGATCAAGCTCTTCTCGATATTATTTCGAGCCGATTTCTTGCAGGTACCCTTAAAAACATGTTTTAAACATAATGAACGGTTCAGATCATCAAAATAAAGGATCCCTCATTAGAAGCGCGGACTATATATGTATGAGTGAGCTTCTAATAAGGGATCCCCTATTTTGCTACGGTGTGGACCTCCTACTTCTTGATCAAATTATGATGATCTGAACCGTTCAATGTGTTTAAAACGTGTTTTTAAGGGTACCCGTAAGAGATCGGCTCAAAATAATATCCGGAAAGTCTTTGATCCGTTCAATTTTTCATAAAGCTGTTCCTGTCAGCATTTATCAAAAACTGTTTAGATCAAGCTCTTCTCGATATTATTTCGAGCCGATTTCTTGCAGGTACCCTTAAAAACATGTTTTAAACATAATGAACGGTTCAGATCATCAAAATAAAGGATCCCTCATTAGAAGCGCGGACTATATATGTATGAGTGAGCTTCTAATAAGGGATCCCCTATTTTGCTACGGTGTGGACCTCCTACTTCTTGATCAAATTATGATGATCTGAACCGTTCAATGTGTTTAAAACGTGTTTTTAAGGGTACCCGTAAGAGATCGGCTCAAAATAATATCCGGAAAGTCTTTGATCCGTTCAATTTTTCATAAAGCTGTTCCTGTCAGCATTTATCAAAAACTGTTTAGATCAAGCTCTTCTCGATATTATTTCGAGCCGATTTCTTGCAGGTACCCTTAAAAACATGTTTTAAACATAATGAACGGTTCAGATCATCAAAATAAAGGATCCCTCATTAGAAGCGCGGACTATATATGTATGAGTGAGCTTCTAATAAGGGATCCCCTATTTTGCTACGGTGTGGACCTCCTACTTCTTGATCAAATTATGATGATCTGAACCGTTCAATGTGTTTAAAACGTGTTTTTAAGGGTACCCGTAAGAGATCGGCTCAAAATAATATCCGGAAAGTCTTTGATCCGTTCAATTTTTCATAAAGCTGTTCCTGTCAGCATTTATCAAAAACTGTTTAGATCAAGCTCTTCTCGATATTATTTCGAGCCGATTTCTTGCAGGTACCCTTAAAAACATGTTTTAAACATAATGAACGGTTCAGATCATCAAAATAAAGGATCCCTCATTAGAAGCGCGGACTATATATGTATGAGTGAGCTTCTAATAAGGGATCCCCTATTTTGCTACGGTGTGGACCTCCTACTTCTTGATCAAATTATGATGATCTGAACCGTTCAATGTGTTTAAAACGTGTTTTTAAGGGTACCCGTAAGAGATCGGCTCAAAATAATATCCGGAAAGTCTTTGATCCGTTCAATTTTTCATAAAGCTGTTCCTGTCAGCATTTATCAAAAACTGTTTAGATCAAGCTCTTCTCGATATTATTTCGAGCCGATTTCTTGCAGGTACCCTTAAAAACATGTTTTAAACATAATGAACGGTTCAGATCATCAAAATAAAGGATCCCTCATTAGAAGCGCGGACTATATATGTATGAGTGAGCTTCTAATAAGGGATCCCCTATTTTGCTACGGTGTGGACCTCCTACTTCTTGATCAAATTATGATGATCTGAACCGTTCAATGTGTTTAAAACGTGTTTTTAAGGGTACCCGTAAGAGATCGGCTCAAAATAATATCCGGAAAGTCTTTGATCCGTTCAATTTTTCATAAAGCTGTTCCTGTCAGCATTTATCAAAAACTGTTTAGATCAAGCTCTTCTCGATATTATTTCGAGCCGATTTCTTGCAGGTACCCTTAAAAACATGTTTTAAACATAATGAACGGTTCAGATCATCAAAATAAAGGATCCCTCATTAGAAGCGCGGACTATATATGTATGAGTGAGCTTCTAATAAGGGATCCCCTATTTTGCTACGGTGTGGACTTCCTACTTCTTGATCAAATTATGATGATCTGAACCGTTCAATGTGTTTAAAACGTGTTTTTAAGGGTACCCGTAAGAGATCGGCTCAAAATAATATCCGGAAAGTCTTTGATCCGTTCAATTTTTCATAAAGCTGTTCCTGTCAGCATTTATCAAAAACTGTTTAGATCAAGCTCTTCTCGATATTATTTCGAGCCGATTTCTTGCAGGTACCCTTAAAAACATGTTTTAAACATAATGAACGGTTCAGATCATCAAAATAAAGGATCCCTCATTAGAAGCGCGGACTATATATGTATGAGTGAGCTTCTAATAAGGGATCCCCTATTTTGCTACGGTGTGGACCTCCTACTTCTTGATCAAATTATGATGATCTGAACCGTTCAATGTGTTTAAAACGTGTTTTTAAGGGTACCCGTAAGAGATCGGCTCAAAATAATATCCGGAAAGTCTTTGATCCGTTCAATTTTTCATAAAGCTGTTCCTGTCAGCATTTATCAAAAACTGTTTAGATCAAGCTCTTCTCGATATTATTTCGAGCCGATTTCTTGCAGGTACCCTTAAAAACATGTTTTAAACATAATGAACGGTTCAGATCATCAAAATAAAGGATCCCTCATTAGAAGCGCGGACTATATATGTATGAGTGAGCTTCTAATAAGGGATCCCCTATTTTGCTACGGTGTGGACCTCCTACTTCTTGATCAAATTATGATGATCTGAACCGTTCAATGTGTTTAAAACGTGTTTTTAAGGGTACCCGTAAGAGATCGGCTCAAAATAATATCCGGAAAGTCTTTGATCCGTTCAATTTTTCATAAAGCTGTTCCTGTCAGCATTTATCAAAAACTGTTTAGATCAAGCTCTTCTCGATATTATTTCGAGCCGATTTCTTGCAGGTACCCTTAAAAACATGTTTTAAACATAATGAACGGTTCAGATCATCAAAATAAAGGATCCCTCATTAGAAGCGCGGACTATATATGTATGAGTGAGCTTCTAATAAGGGATCCCCTATTTTGCTACGGTGTGGACCTCCTACTTCTTGATCAAATTATGATGATCTGAACCGTTCAATGTGTTTAAAACGTGTTTTTAAGGGTACCCGTAAGAGATCGGCTCAAAATAATATCCGGAAAGTCTTTGATCCGTTCAATTTTTCATAAAGCTGTTCCTGTCAGCATTTATCAAAAACTGTTTAGATCAAGCTCTTCTCGATATTATTTCGAGCCGATTTCTTGCAGGTACCCTTAAAAACATGTTTTAAACATAATGAACGGTTCAGATCATCAAAATAAAGGATCCCTCATTAGAAGCGCGGACTATATATGTATGAGTGAGCTTCTAATAAGGGATCCCCTATTTTGCTACGGTGTGGACCTCCTACTTCTTGATCAAATTATGATGATCTGAACCGTTCAATGTGTTTAAAACGTGTTTTTAAGGGTACCCGTAAGAGATCGGCTCAAAATAATATCCGGAAAGTCTTTGATCCGTTCAATTTTTCATAAAGCTGTTCCTGTCAGCATTTATCAAAAACAGTTTAGATCAAGCTCTTCTCGATATTATTTCGAGCCGATTTCTTGCAGGTACCCTTAAAAACATGTTTTATACATAATGAACGGTTCAGATCATCAAAATAAAGGATCCCTCATTAGAAGCGCGGACTATATATGTATGAGTGAGCTTCTAATAAGGGATCCCCTATTTTGCTACGGTGTGGACCTCCTACTTCTTGATCAAATTATGATGATCTGAACCGTTCAATGTGTTTAAAACGTGTTTTTAAGGGTACCCGTAAGAGATCGGCTCAAAATAATATCCGGAAAGTCTTTGATCCGTTCAATTTTTCATAAAGCTGTTCCTGTCAGCATTTATCAAAAACTGTTTAGATCAAGCTCTTCTCGATATTATTTCGAGCCGATTTCTTGCAGGTACCCTTAAAAACATGTTTTAAACATAATGAACGGTTCAGATCATCAAAATAAAGGATCCCTCATTAGAAGCGCGGACTATATATGTATGAGTGAGCTTCTAATAAGGGATCCCCTATTTTGCTACGGTGTGGACCTCCTACTTCTTGATCAAATTATGATGATCTGAACCGTTCAATGTGTTTAAAACGTGTTTTTAAGGGTACCCGTAAGAGATCGGCTCAAAATAATATCCGGAAAGTCTTTGATCCGTTCAATTTTTCATAAAGCTGTTCCTGTCAGCATTTATCAAAAACTGTTTAGATCAAGCTCTTCTCGATATTATTTCGAGCCGATTTCTTGCAGGTACCCTTAAAAACATGTTTTAAACATAATGAACGGTTCAGATCATCAAAATAAAGGATCCCTCATTAGAAGCGCGGACTATATATGTATGAGTGAGCTTCTAATAAGGGATCCCCTATTTTGCTACGGTGTGGACCTCCTACTTCTTGATCAAATTATGATGATCTGAACCGTTCAATGTGTTTAAAACGTGTTTTTAAGGGTACCCGTAAGAGATCGGCTCAAAATAATATCCGGAAAGTCTTTGATCCGTTCAATTTTTCATAAAGCTGTTCCTGTCAGCATTTATCAAAAACTGTTTAGATCAAGCTCTTCTCGATATTATTTCGAGCCGATTTCTTGCAGGTACCCTTAAAAACATGTTTTAAACATAATGAACGGTTCAGATCATCAAAATAAAGGATCCCTCATTAGAAGCGCGGACTATATATGTATGAGTGAGCTTCTAATAAGGGATCCCCTATTTTGCTACGGTGTGGACCTCCTACTTCTTGATCAAATTATGATGATCTGAACCGTTCAATGTGTTTAAAACGTGTTTTTAAGGGTACCCGTAAGAGATCGGCTCAAAATAATATCCGGAAAGTCTTTGATCCGTTCAATTTTTCATAAAGCTGTTCCTGTCAGCATTTATCAAAAACTGTTTAGATCAAGCTCTTCTCGATATTATTTCGAGCCGATTTCTTGCAGGTACCCTTAAAAACATGTTTTAAACATAATGAACGGTTCAGATCATCAAAATAAAGGATCCCTCATTAGAAGCGCGGACTATATATGTATGAGTGAGCTTCTAATAAGGGATCCCCTATTTTGCTACGGTGTGGACTTCCTACTTCTTGATCAAATTATGATGATCTGAACCGTTCAATGTGTTTAAAACGTGTTTTTAAGGGTACCCGTAAGAGATCGGCTCAAAATAATATCCGGAAAGTCTTTGATCCGTTCAATTTTTCATAAAGCTGTTCCTGTCAGCATTTATCAAAAACTGTTTAGATCAAGCTCTTCTCGATATTATTTCGAGCCGATTTCTTGCAGGTACCCTTAAAAACATGTTTTAAACATAATGAACGGTTCAGATCATCAAAATAAAGGATCCCTCATTAGAAGCGCGGACTATATATGTATGAGTGAGCTTCTAATAAGGGATCCCCTATTTTGCTACGGTGTGGACCTCCTACTTCTTGATCAAATTATGATGATCTGAACCGTTCAATGTGTTTAAAACGTGTTTTTAAGGGTACCCGTAAGAGATCGGCTCAAAATAATATCCGGAAAGTCTTTGATCCGTTCAATTTTTCATAAAGCTGTTCCTGTCAGCATTTATCAAAAACTGTTTAGATCAAGCTCTTCTCGATATTATTTCGAGCCGATTTCTTGCAGGTACCCTTAAAAACATGTTTTAAACATAATGAACGGTTCAGATCATCAAAATAAAGGATCCCTCATTAGAAGCGCGGACTATATATGTATGAGTGAGCTTCTAATAAGGGATCCCCTATTTTGCTACGGTGTGGACCTCCTACTTCTTGATCAAATTATGATGATCTGAACCGTTCAATGTGTTTAAAACGTGTTTTTAAGGGTACCCGTAAGAGATCGGCTCAAAATAATATCCGGAAAGTCTTTGATCCGTTCAATTTTTCATAAAGCTGTTCCTGTCAGCATTTATCAAAAACTGTTTAGATCAAGCTCTTCTCGATATTATTTCGAGCCGATTTCTTGCAGGTACCCTTAAAAACATGTTTTAAACATAATGAACGGTTCAGATCATCAAAATAAAGGATCCCTCATTAGAAGCGCGGACTATATATGTATGAGTGAGCTTCTAATAAGGGATCCCCTATTTTGCTACGGTGTGGACCTCCTACTTCTTGATCAAATTATGATGATCTGAACCGTTCAATGTGTTTAAAACGTGTTTTTAAGGGTACCCGTAAGAGATCGGCTCAAAATAATATCCGGAAAGTCTTTGATCCGTTCAATTTTTCATAAAGCTGTTCCTGTCAGCATTTATCAAAAACTGTTTAGATCAAGCTCTTCTCGATATTATTTCGAGCCGATTTCTTGCAGGTACCCTTAAAAACATGTTTTAAACATAATGAACGGTTCAGATCATCAAAATAAAGGATCCCTCATTAGAAGCGCGGACTATATATGTATGAGTGAGCTTCTAATAAGGGATCCCCTATTTTGCTACGGTGTGGACCTCCTACTTCTTGATCAAATTATGATGATCTGAACCGTTCAATGTGTTTAAAACGTGTTTTTAAGGGTACCCGTAAGAGATCGGCTCAAAATAATATCCGGAAAGTCTTTGATCCGTTCAATTTTTCATAAAGCTGTTCCTATCAGCATTTATCAAAAACTGTTTAGATCAAGCTCTTCTCGATATTATTTCGAGCCGATTTCTTGCAGGTACCCTTAAAAACATGTTTTAAACATAATGAACGGTTCAGATCATCAAAATAAAGGATCCCTCATTAGAAGCGCGGACTATATATGTATGAGTGAGCTTCTAATAAGGGATCCCCTATTTTGCTACGGTGTGGACCTCCTACTTCTTGATCAAATTATGATTATCTGATCCGTTCAATGTGTTTAAAACGTGTTTTTAAGGGTACCCGTAAGAGATCGGCTCAAAATAATATCCGGAAAGTCTTTGATCCGTTCAATTTTTCATAAAGCTGTTCCTGTCAGCATTTATCAAAAACTGTTTAGATCAAGCTCTTCTCGATATTATTTCGAGCCGATTTCTTGCAGGTACCCTTAAAAACATGTTTTAAACATAATGAACGGTTCAGATCATCAAAATAAAGGATCCCTCATTAGAAGCGCGGACTATATATGTATGAGTGAGCTTCTAATAAGGGATCCCCTATTTTGCTACGGTGTGGACCTCCTACTTCTTGATCAAATTATGATGATCTGAACCGTTCAATGTGTTTAAAACGTGTTTTTAAGGGTACCCGTAAGAGATCGGCTCAAAATAATATCCGGAAAGTCTTTGATCCGTTCAATTTTTCATAAAGCTGTTCCTGTCAGCATTTATCAAAAACTGTTTAGATCAAGCTCTTCTCGATATTATTTCGAGCCGATTTCTTGCAGGTACCCTTAAAAACATGTTTTAAACATAATGAACGGTTCAGATCATCAAAATAAAGGATCCCTCATTAGAAGCGCGGACTATATATGTATGAGTGAGCTTCTAATAAGGGATCCCCTATTTTGCTACGGTGTGGACCTCCTACTTCTTGATCAAATTATGATGATCTGAACCGTTCAATGTGTTTAAAACGTGTTTTTAAGGGTACCCGTAAGAGATCGGCTCAAAATAACATCCGGAAAGTCTTTGATCCGTTCAATTTTTCATAAAGCTGTTCCTGTCAGCATTTATCAAAAACTGTTTAGATCAAGCTCTTCTCGATATTATTTCGAGCCGATTTCTTGCAGGTACCCTTAAAAACATGTTTTAAACATAATGAACGGTTCAGATCATCAAAATAAAGGATCCCTCATTAGAAGCGCGGACTATATATGTATGAGTGAGCTTCTAATAAGGGATCCCCTATTTTGCTACGGTGTGGACCTCCTACTTCTTGATCAAATTATGATGATCTGAACCATTCAATGTGTTTAAAACGTGTTTTTAAGGGTACCCGTAAGAGATCGGCTCAAAATAATATCCGGAAAGTCTTTGATCCGTTCAATTTTTCATAAAGCTGTTCCTGTCAGCATTTATCAAAAACTGTTTAGATCAAGCTCTTCTCGATATTATTTCGAGCCGATTTCTTGCAGGTACCCTTAAAAACATGTTTTAAACATAATGAACGGTTCAGATCATCAAAATAAAGGATCCCTCATTAGAAGCGCGGACTATATATGTATGAGTGAGCTTCTAATAAGGGATCCCCTATTTTGCTACGGTGTGGACCTCCTACTTCTTGATCAAATTATGATGATCTGAACCGTTCAATGTGTTTAAAACGTGTTTTTAAGGGTACCCGTAAGAGATCGGCTCAAAATAACATCCGGAAAGTCTTTGATCCGTTCAATTTTTCATAAACCTGTTCCTGTCAGCATTTATCAAAAACTGTTTAGATCAAGCTCTTCTCGATATTATTTCGAGCCGATTTCTTGCAGGTACCCTTAAAAACATGTTTTAAACATAATGAACGGTTCAGATCATCAAAATAAAGGATCCCTCATTAGAAGCGCGGACTATATATGTATGAGTGAGCTTCTAATAAGGGATCCCCTATTTTGCTACGGTGTGGACCTCCTACTTCTTGATCAAATTATGATGATCTGAACCGTTCAATGTGTTTAAAACGTGTTTTTAAGGGTACCCGTAAGAGATCGGCTCAAAATAACATCCGGAAAGTCTTTGATCCGTTCAATTTTTCATAAACCTGTTCCTGTCAGCATTTATCAAAAACTGTTTAGATCAAGCTCTTCTCGATATTATTTCGAGCCGATTTCTTGCAGGTACCCTTAAAAACATGTTTTAAACATAATGAACGGTTCAGATCATCAAAATAAAGGATCCCTCATTAGAAGCGCGGACTATATATGTATGAGTGAGCTTCTAATAAGGGATCCCCTATTTTGCTACGGTGTGGACCTCCTACTTCTTGATCAAATTATGATGATCTGAACCGTTCAATGTGTTTAAAACGTGTTTTTAAGGGTACCCGTAAGAGATCGGCTCAAAATAATATCCGGAAAGTCTTTGATCCGTTCAATTTTTCATAAAGCTGTTCCTGTCAGCATTTATCAAAAACTGTTTAGATCAAGCTCTTCTCGATATTATTTCGAGCCGATTTCTTGCAGGTACCCTTAAAAACATGTTTTAAACATAATGAACGGTTCAGATCATCAAAATAAAGGATCCCTCATTAGAAGCGCGGACTATATATGTATGAGTGAGCTTCTAATAAGGGATCCCCTATTTTGCTACGGTGTGGACCTCCTACTTCTTGATCAAATTATGATGATCTGAACCGTTCAATGTGTTTAAAACGTGTTTTTAAGGGTACCCGTAAGAGATCGGCTCAAAATAATATCCGGAAAGTCTTTGATCCGTTCAATTTTTCATAAAGCTGTTCCTGTCAGCATTTATCAAAAACTGTTTAGATCAAGCTCTTCTCGATATTATTTCGAGCCGATTTCTTGCAGGTACCCTTAAAAACATGTTTTAAACATAATGAACGGTTCAGATCATCAAAATAAAGGATCCCTCATTAGAAGCGCGGACTATATATGTATGAGTGAGCTTCTAATAAGGGATCCCCTATTTTGCTACGGTGTGGACCTCCTACTTCTTGATCAAATTATGATGATCTGAACCGTTCAATGTGTTTAAAACGTGTTTTTAAGGGTACCCGTAAGAGATCGGCTCAAAATAATATCCGGAAAGTCTTTGATCCGTTCAATTTTTCATAAAGCTGTTCCTGTCAGCATTTATCAAAAACTGTTTAGATCAAGCTCTTCTCGATATTATTTCGAGCCGATTTCTTGCAGGTACCCTTAAAAACATGTTTTAAACATAATGAACGGTTCAGATCATCAAAATAAAGGATCCCTCATTAGAAGCGCGGACTATATATGTATGAGTGAGCTTCTAATAAGGGATCCCCTATTTTGCTACGGTGTGGACCTCCTACTTCTTGATCAAATTATGATGATCTGAACCGTTCAATGTGTTTAAAACGTGTTTTTAAGGGTACCCGTAAGAGATCGGCTCAAAATAACATCCGGAAAGTTTTTGATCCGTTCAATTTTTCATAAAGCTGTTCCTGTCAGCATTTATCAAAAACTGTTTAGATCAAGCTCTTCTCGATATTATTTCGAGCCGATTTCTTGCAGGTACCCTTAAAAACATGTTTTAAACATAATGAACGGTTCAGATCATCAAAATAAAGGATCCCTCATTAGAAGCGCGGACTATATATGTATGAGTGAGCTTCTAATAAGGGATCCCCTATTTTGCTACGGTGTGGACCTCCTACTTCTTGATCAAATTATGATGATCTGAACCGTTCAATGTGTTTAAAACGTGTTTTTAAGGGTACCCGTAAGAGATCGGCTCAAAATAATATCCGGAAAGTCTTTGATCCGTTCAATTTTTCATAAAGCTGTTCCTGTCAGCATTTATCAAAAACAGTTTAGATCAAGCTCTTCTCGATATTATTTCGAGCCGATTTCTTGCAGGTACCCTTAAAAACATGTTTTAAACATAATGAACGGTTCAGATCATCAAAATAAAGGATCCCTCATTAGAAGCGCGGACTATATATGTATGAGTGAGCTTCTAATAAGGGATCCCCTATTTTGCTACGGTGTGGACCTCCTACTTCTTGATCAAATTATGATGATCTGAACCGTTCAATGTGTTTAAAACGTGTTTTTAAGGGTACCCGTAAGAGATCGGCTCAAAATAATATCCGGAAAGTCTTTGATCCGTTCAATTTTTCATAAAGCTGTTCCTGTCAGCATTTATCAAAAACTGTTTAGATCAAGCTCTTCTCGATATTATTTCGAGCCGATTTCTTGCAGGTACCCTTAAAAACATGTTTTAAACATAATGAACGGTTCAGATCATCAAAATAAAGGATCCCTCATTAGAAGCGCGGACTATATATGTATGAGTGAGCTTCTAATAAGGGATCCCCTATTTTGCTACGGTGTGGACCTCCTACTTCTTGATCAAATTATGATGATCTGAACCGTTCAATGTGTTTAAAACGTGTTTTTAAGGGTACCCGTAAGAGATCGGCTCAAAATAATATCCGGAAAGTCTTTGATCCGTTCAATTTTTCATAAAGCTGTTCCTGTCAGCATTTATCAAAAACTGTTTAGATCAAGCTCTTCTCGATATTATTTCGAGCCGATTTCTTGCAGGTACCCTTAAAAACATGTTTTAAACATAATGAACGGTTCAGATCATCAAAATAAAGGATCCCTCATTAGAAGCGCGGACTATATATGTATGAGTGAGCTTCTAATAAGGGATCCCCTATTTTGCTACGGTGTGGACCTCCTACTTCTTGATCAAATTATGATGATCTGAACCGTTCAATGTGTTTAAAACGTGTTTTTAAGGGTACCCGTAAGAGATCGGCTCAAAATAACATCCGGAAAGTCTTTGATCCGTTCAATTTTTCATAAAACTGTTCCTGTCAGCATTTATCAAAAACTGTTTAGATCAAGCTCTTCTCGATATTATTTCGAGCCGATTTCTTGCAGGTACCCTTAAA
The DNA here is from genome assembly GCA_019985065.2 of Arctostaphylos glauca. Taxonomy (NCBI): domain Eukaryota; kingdom Viridiplantae; phylum Streptophyta; class Magnoliopsida; order Ericales; family Ericaceae; genus Arctostaphylos; species Arctostaphylos glauca. Next base: position 56,360 of record JAHSPW020000157.1, on the reverse strand, counting down.
AACATGTTTTAAACATAATGAACGGTTCAGATCATCAAAAAAAAGGATCCCTCATTAGAAGCGCGGACTATATATGTATGAGTGAGCTTCTAATAAGGGATCCCCTATTTTGCTACGGTGTGGACCTCGTACTTCTTGATCAAATTATGATGATCTGAACCGTTCAATGTGTTTAAAACGTGTTTTTAAGGGTACCCGTAAGAGATCGGCTCAAAATAACATCCGGAAAGTCTTTGATCCGTTCAATTTTTCATAAAACTGTTCCTGTCAGCATTTATCAAAAACTGTTTAGATCAAGCTCTTCTCGATATTATTTCGAGCCGATTTCTTGCAGGTACCCTTAAAAACATGTTTTAAACATAATGAACGGTTCAGATCATCAAAATAAAGGATCCCTCATTAGAAGCGCGGACTATATATGTATGAGTGAGCTTCTAATAAGGGATCCCCTATTTTGCTACGGTGTGGACCTCCTACTTCTTGATCAAATTATGATGATCTGAACCGTTCAATGTGTTTAAAACGTGTTTTTAAGGGTACCCGTAAGAGATCGGCTCAAAATAATATCCGGAAAGTCTTTGATCCGTTCAATTTTTCATAAAGCTGTTCCTGTCAGCATTTATCAAAAACTGTTTAGATCAAGCTCTTCTCGATATTATTTCGAGCCGATTTCTCGCAGGTACCCTTAAAAACATGTTTTAAACATAATGAACGGTTCAGATCATCAAAATAAAGGATCCCTCATTAGAAGCGCGGACTATATATGTATGAGTGAGCTTCTAATAAGGGATCCCCTATTTTGCTACGGTGTGGACCTCCTACTTCTTGATCAAATTATGATGATCTGAACCGTTCAATGTGTTTAAAACGTGTTTTTAAGGGTACCCGTAAGAGATCGGCTCAAAATAATATCCGGAAAGTCTTTGATCCGTTCAATTTTTCATAAAGCTGTTCCTGTCAGCATTTATCAAAAACTGTTTAGATCAAGCTCTTCTCGATATTATTTCGAGCCGATTTCTCGCAGGTACCCTTAAAAACATGTTTTAAACATAATGAACGGTTCAGATCATCAAAATAAAGGATCCCTCATTAGAAGCGCGGACTATATATGTATGAGTGAGCTTCTAATAAGGGATCCCCTATTTTGCTACGGTGTGGACCTCCTACTTCTTGATCAAATTATGATGATCTGAACCGTTCAATGTGTTTAAAACGTGTTTTTAAGGGTACCCGTAAGAGATCGGCTCAAAATAATATCCGGAAAGTCTTTGATCCGTTCAATTTTTCATAAAGCTGTTCCTGTCAGCATTTATCAAAAACTGTTTAGATCAAGCTCTTCTCGATATTATTTCGAGCCGATTTCTTGCAGGTACCCTTAAAAACATGTTTTAAACATAATGAACGGTTCAGATCATCAAAATAAAGGATCCCTCATTAGAAGCGCGGACTATATATGTATGAGTGAGCTTCTAATAAGGGATCCCCTATTTTGCTACGGTGTGGACCTCCTACTTCTTGATCAAATTATGATGATCTGAACCGTTCAATGTGTTTAAAACGTGTTTTTAACGGTACCCGTAAGAGATCGGCTCAAAATAATATCCGGAAAGTCTTTGATCCGTTCAATTTTTCATAAAGCTGTTCCTGTCAGCATTTATCAAAAACTGTTTAGATCAAGCTCTTCTCGATATTATTTCGAGCCGATTTCTTGCAGGTACCCTTAAAAACATGTTTTAAACATAATGAACGGTTCAGATCATCAAAATAAAGGATCCCTAATTAGAAGCGCGGACTATATATGTATGAGTGAGCTTCTAATAAGGGATCCCCTATTTTGCTACGGTGTGGACCTCCTACTTCTTGATCAAATTATGATGATCTGAACCGTTCAATGTGTTTAAAACGTGTTTTTAAGGGTACCCGTAAGAGATCGGCTCAAAATAACATCCGGAAAGTCTTTGATCCGTTCAATTTTTCATAAAACTGTTCCTGTCAGCATTTATCAAAAACTGTTTAGATCAAGCTCTTCTCGATATTATTTCGAGCCGATTTCTTGCAGGTACCCTTAAAAACATGTTTTAAACATAATGAACGGTTCAGATCATCAAAATAAAGGATCCCTCATTAGAAGCGCGGACTATATATGTATGAGTGAGCTTCTAATAAGGGATCCCCTATTTTGCTACGGTGTGGACCTCCTACTTCTTGATCAAATTATGATGATCTGAACCGTTCAATGTGTTTAAAACGTGTTTTTAAGGGTACCCGTAAGAGATCGGCTCAAAATAACATCCGAAAAGTCTTTGATCCGTTCAATTTTTCATAAAGCTGTTCCTGTCAGCATTTATCAAAAACTGTTTAGATCAAGCTCTTCTCGATATTATTTCGAGCCGATTTCTTGCAGGTACCCTTAAAAACATGTTTTAAACATAATGAACGGTTCAGATCATCAAAATAAAGGATCCCTCATTAGAAGCGCGGACTATATATGTATGAGTGAGCTTCTAATAAGGGATCCCCTATTTTGCTACGGTGTGGACCTCCTACTTCTTGATCAAATTATGATGATCTGAACCGTTCAATGTGTTTAAAACGTGTTTTTAAGGGTACCCGTAAGAGATCGGCTCAAAATAACATCCGGAAAGTCTTTGATCCGTTCAATTTTTCATAAAGCTGTTCCTGTCAGCATTTATCAAAAACTGTTTAGATCAAGCTCTTCTCGATATTATTTCGAGCCGATTTCTTGCAGGTACCCTTAAAAACATGTTTTAAACATAATGAACGGTTCAGATCATCAAAATAAAGGATCCCTCATTAGAAGCGCGGACTATATATGTATGAGTGAGCTTCTAATAATGGATCCCCTATTTTGCTACGGTGTGGACCTCCTACTTCTTGATCAAATTATGATGATCTGAACCGTTCAATGTGTTTAAAACGTGTTTTTAAGGGTACCCGTAAGAGATCGGCTCAAAATAACATCCGGAAAGTCTTTGATCCGTTCAATTTTTCATAAAGCTGTTCCTGTCAGCATTTATCAAAAACTGTTTAGATCAAGCTCTTCTCGATATTATTTCGAGCCGATTTCTTGCAGGTACCCTTAAAAACATGTTTTAAACATAATGAACGGTTCAGATCATCAAAATAAAGGATCCCTCATTAGAAGCGCGGACTATATATGTATGAGTGAGCTTCTAATAAGGGATCCCCTATTTTGCTACGGTGTGGACCTCCTACTTCTTGATCAAATTATGATGATCTGAACCGTTCAATGTGTTTAAAACGTGTTTTTAAGGGTACCCGTAAGAGATCGGCTCAAAATAACATCCGGAAAGTCTTTGATCCGTTCAATTTTTCATAAAGCTGTTCCTGTCAGCATTTATCAAAAACTGTTTAGATCAAGCTCTTCTCGATATTATTTCGAGCCGATTTCTTGCAGGTACCCTTAAAAACATGTTTTAAACATAATGAACGATTCAGATCATCAAAATAAAGGATCCCTCATTAGAAGCGCGGACTATATATGTATGAGTGAGCTTCTAATAAGGGATCCCCTATTTTGCTACGGTGTGGACCTCCTACTTCTTGATCAAATTATGATGATCTGAACCGTTCAATGTGTTTAAAACGTGTTTTTAAGGGTACCCGTAAGAGATCGGCTCAAAATAACATCCGGAAAGTCTTTGATCCGTTCAATTTTTCATAAAGCTGTTCCTGTCAGCATTTATCAAAAACTGTTTAGATCAAGCTCTTCTCGATATTATTTCGAGCCGATTTCTTGCAGGTACCCTTAAAAACATGTTTTAAACATAATGAACGGTTCAGATCATCAAAATAAAGGATCCCTCATTAGAAGCGCGGACTATATATGTATGAGTGAGCTTCTAATAATGGATCCCCTATTTTGCTACGGTGTGGACCTCCTACTTCTTGATCAAATTATGATGATCTGAACCGTTCAATGTGTTTAAAACGTGTTTTTAAGGGTACCCGTAAGAGATCGGCTCAAAATAACATCCGGAAAGTCTTTGATCCGTTCAATTTTTCATAAAGCTGTTCCTGTCAGCATTTATCAAAAACTGTTTAGATCAAGCTCTTCTCGATATTATTTCGAGCCGATTTCTTGCAGGTACCCTTAAAAACATGTTTTAAACATAATGAACGGTTCAGATCATCAAAATAAAGGATCCCTCATTAGAAGCGCGGACTATATATGTATGAGTGAGCTTCTAATAAGGGATCCCCTATTTTGCTACGGTGTGGACCTCCTACTTCTTGATCAAATTATGATGATCTGAACCGTTCAATGTGTTTAAAACGTGTTTTTAAGGGTACCCGTAAGAGATCGGCTCAAAATAACATCCGGAAAGTCTTTGATCCGTTCAATTTTTCATAAAGCTGTTCCTGTCAGCATTTATCAAAAACTGTTTAGATCAAGCTCTTCTCGATATTATTTCGAGCCGATTTCTTGCAGGTACCCTTAAAAACATGTTTTAAACATAATGAACGGTTCAGATCATCAAAATAAAGGATCCCTCATTAGAAGCGCGGACTATATATGTATGAGTGAGCTTCTAATAAGGGATCCCCTATTTTGCTACGGTGTGGACCTCCTACTTCTTGATCAAATTATGATGATCTGAACCGTTCAATGTGTTTAAAACGTGTTTTTAAGGGTACCCGTAAGAGATCGGCTCAAAATAATATCCGAAAAGTCTTTGATCCGTTCAATTTTTCATAAAGCTGTTCCTGTCAGCATTTATCAAAAACTGTTTAGATCAAGCTCTTCTCGATATTATTTCGAGCCGATTTCTTGCAGGTACCCTTAAAAACATGTTTTAAACATAATGAACGGTTCAGATCATCAAAATAAAGGATCCCTCATTAGAAGCGCGGACTATATATGTATGAGTGAGTTTCTAATAAGGGATCCCCTATTTTGCTACGGTGTGGACCTCCTACTTCTTGATCAAATTATGATGATCTGACCCGTTCAATGTGTTTAAAACGTGTTTTTAAGGGTACCCGTAAGAGATCGGCTCAAAATAATATCCGGAAAGTCTTTGATCCGTTCAATTTTTCATAAAGCTGTTCCTGTCAGCATTTATCAAAAACTGTTTAGATCAAGCTCTTCTCGATATTATTTCGAGCCGATTTCTTGCAGGTACCCTTAAAAACATGTTTTAAACATAATGAACGGTTCAGATCATCAAAATAAAGGATCCCTCATTAGAAGCGCGTTCTATATATGTATGAGTGAGCTTCTAATAAGGGATCCCCTATTTTGCTACGGTGTGGACCTCCTACTTCTTGATCAAATTATGATGATCTGAACCGTTCAATGTGTTTAAAACGTGTTTTTAAGGGTACCCGTAAGAGATCGGCTCAAAATAACATCCGGAAAGTCTTTGATCCGTTCAATTTTTCATAAAGCTGTTCCTGTCAGCATTTATCAAAAACTGTTTAGATCAAGCTCTTCTCGATATTATTTCGAGCCGATTTCTTGCAGGTACCCTTAAAAACATGTTTTAAACATAATGAACGGTTCAGATCATCAAAATAAAGGATCCCTCATTAGAAGCGCGGACTATATATGTATGAGTGAGCTTCTAATAAGGGATCCCCTATTTTGCTACGGTGTGGACCTCCTACTTCTTGATCAAATTATGATGATCTGAACCGTTCAATGTGTTTAAAACGTGTTTTTAAGGGTACCCGTAAGAGATCGGCTCAAAATAACATCCGGAAAGTCTTTGATCCGTTCAATTTTTCATAAAGCTGTTCCTGTCAGCATTTATCAAAAACTGTTTAGATCAAGCTCTTCTCGATATTATTTCGAGCCGATTTCTTGCAGGTACCCTTAAAAACATGTTTTAAACATAATGAACGGTTCAGATCATCAAAATAAAGGATCCCTCATTAGAAGCGCGGACTATATATGTATGAGTGAGCTTCTAATAAGGGATCCCCTATTTTGCTACGGTGTGGACCTCCTACTTCTTGATCAAATTATGATGATCTGAACCGTTCAATGTGTTTAAAACGTGTTTTTAAGGGTACCCGTAAGAGATCGGCTCAAAATAACATCCGGAAAGTCTTTGATCCGTTCAATTTTTCATAAAGCTGTTCCTGTCAGCATTTATCAAAAACTGTTTAGATCAAGCTCTTCTCGATATTATTTCGAGCCGATTTCTTGCAGGTACCCTTAAAAACATGTTTTAAACATAATGAACGGTTCAGATCATCAAAATAAAGGATCCCTCATTAGAAGCGCGGACTATATATGTATGAGTGAGCTTCTAATAAGGGATCCCCTATTTTGCTACGGTGTGGACCTCCTACTTCTTGATCAAATTATGATGATCTGAACCGTTCAATGTGTTTAAAACGTGTTTTTAAGGGTACCCGTAAGAGATCGGCTCAAAATAATATCCGGAAAGTCTTTGATCCGTTCAATTTTTCATAAAGCTGTTCCTGTCAGCATTTATCAAAAACTGTTTAGATCAAGCTCTTCTCGATATTATTTCGAGCCGATTTCTTGCAGGTACCCTTAAAAACATGTTTTAAACATAATGAACGGTTCAGATCATCAAAATAAAGGATCCCTAATTAGAAGCGCGGACTATATATGTATGAGTGAGCTTCTAATAAGGGATCCCCTATTTTGCTACGGTGTGGACCTCCTACTTCTTGATCAAATTATGATGATCTGAACCGTTCAATGTGTTTAAAACGTGTTTTTAAGGGTACCCGTAAGAGATCGGCTCAAAATAATATCCGGAAAGTCTTTGATCCGTTCAATTTTTCATAAAGCTGTTCCTGTCAGCATTTATCAAAAACTGTTTAGATCAAGCTCTTCTCGATATTATTTCGAGCCGATTTCTTGCAGGTACCCTTAAAAACATGTTTTAAACATAATGAACGGTTCAGATCATCAAAATAAAGGATCCCTCATTAGAAGCGCGGACTATATATGTATGAGTGAGCTTCTAATAAGGGATCCCCTATTTTGCTACGGTGTGGACCTCCTACTTCTTGATCAAATTATGATGATCTGAACCGTTCAATGTGTTTAAAACGTGTTTTTAAGGGTACCCGTAAGAGATCGGCTCAAAATAACATCCGGAAAGTCTTTGATCCGTTCAATTTTTCATAAAGCTGTTCCTGTCAGCATTTATCAAAAACTGTTTAGATCAAGCTCTTCTCGATATTATTTCGAGCCGATTTCTTGCAGGTACCCTTAAAAACATGTTTTAAACATAATGAACGGTTCAGATCATCAAAATAAAGGATCCCTCATTAGAAGCGCGGACTATATATGTATGAGTGAGCTTCTAATAAGGGATCCCCTATTTTGCTACGGTGTGGACCTCCTACTTCTTGATCAAATTATGATGATCTGAACCGTTCAATGTGTTTAAAACGTGTTTTTAAGGGTACCCGTAAGAGATCGGCTCAAAATAACATCCGGAAAGTCTTTGATCCGTTCAATTTTTCATAAAGCTGTTCCTGTCAGCATTTATCAAAAACTGTTTAGATCAAGCTCTTCTCGATATTATTTCGAGCCGATTTCTTGCAGGTACCCTTAAAAACATGTTTTAAACATAATGAACGGTTCAGATCATCAAAATAAAGGATCCCTCATTAGAAGCGCGGACTATATATGTATGAGTGAGCTTCTAATAAGGGATCCCCTATTTTGCTACGGTGTGGACCTCCTACTTCTTGATCAAATTATGATGATCTGAACCGTTCAATGTGTTTAAAACGTGTTTTTAAGGGTACCCGTAAGAGATCGGCTCAAAATAACATCCGGAAAGTCTTTGATCCGTTCAATTTTTCATAAAGCTGTTCCTGTCAGCATTTATCAAAAACTGTTTAGATCAAGCTCTTCTCGATATTATTTCGAGCCGATTTCTTGCAGGTACCCTTAAAAACATGTTTTAAACATAATGAACGGTTCAGATCATCAAAATAAAGGATCCCTCATTAGAAGCGCGGACTATATATGTATGAGTGAGCTTCTAATAAGGGATCCCCTATTTTGCTACGGTGTGGACCTCCTACTTCTTGATCAAATTATGATGATCTGAACCGTTCAATGTGTTTAAAACGTGTTTTTAAGGGTACCCGTAAGAGATCGGCTCAAAATAATATCCGGAAAGTCTTTGATCCGTTCAATTTTTCATAAAGCTGTTCCTGTCAGCATTTATCAAAAACTGTTTAGATCAAGCTCTTCTCGATATTATTTCGAGCCGATTTCTTGCAGGTACCCTTAAAAACATGTTTTAAACATAATGAACGGTTCAGATCATCAAAATAAATGATCCCTCATTAGAAGCGCGGACTATATATGTATGAGTGAGCTTCTAATAAGGGATCCCCTATTTTGCTACGGTGTGGACCTCCTACTTCTTGAGCAAATTATGATGATCTGAACCGTTCAATGTGTTTAAAACGTGTTTTTAAGGGTACCCGTAAGAGATCGGCTCAAAATAATATCCGGAAAGTCTTTGATCCGTTCAATTTTTCATAAAGCTGTTCCTGTCAGCATTTATCAAAAACTGTTTAGATCAACCTCTTCTCGATATTATTTCGAGCCGATTTCTTGCAGGTACCCTTAAAAACATGTTTTAAACATAATGAACGGTTCAGATCATCAAAATAAAGGATCCCTCATTAGAAGCGCGGACTATATATGTATGAGTGAGCTTCTAATAAGGGATCCCCTATTTTGCTACGGTGTGGACCTCCTACTTCTTGATCAAATTATGATGATCTGAACCGTTCAATGTGTTTAAAACGTGTTTTTAAGGGTACCCGTAAGAGATCGGCTCAAAATAATATCCGGAAAGTCTTTGATCCGTTCAATTCTTCATAAAGCTGTTCCTGTCAGCATTTATCAAAAACTGTTTAGATCAACCTCTTCTCGATATTATTTCGAGCCGATTTCTTGCAGGTACCCTTAAAAACATGTTTTAAACATAATGAACGGTTCAGATCATCAAAATAAAGGATCCCTCATTAGAAGCGCGGACTATATATGTATGAGTGAGCTTCTAATAAGGGATCCCCTATTTTGCTACGGTGTGGACCTCCTACTTCTTGATCAAATTATGATGATCTGAACCGTTCAATGTGTTTAAAACGTGTTTTTAAGGGTACCCGTAAGAGATCGGCTCAAAATAACATCCGGAAAGTCTTTGATCCGTTCAATTTTTCATAAAGCTGTTCCTGTCAGCATTTATCAAAAACTGTTTAGATCAAGCTCTTCTCGATATTATTTCGAGCCGATTTCTTGCAGGTACCCTTAAAAACATGTTTTAAACATAATGAACGGTTCAGATCATCAAAATAAAGGATCCCTCATTAGAAGCGCGGACTATATATGTATGAGTGAGCTTCTAATAAGGGATCCCCTATTTTGCTACGGTGTGGACCTCCTACTTCTTGATCAAATTATGATGATCTGAACCGTTCAATGTGTTTAAAACGTGTTTTTAAGGGTACCCGTAAGAGATCGGCTCAAAATAATATCCGGAAAGTCTTTGATCCGTTCAATTTTTCATAAAGCTGTTCCTGTCAGCATTTATCAAAAACTGTTTAGATCAAGCTCTTCTCGATATTATTTCGAGCCGATTTCTTGCAGGTACCCTTAAAAACATGTTTTAAACATAATGAACGGTTCAGATCATCAAAATAAAGGATCCCTCATTAGAAGCGCGGACTATATATGTATGAGTGAGCTTCTAATAAGGGATCCCCTATTTTGCTACGGTGTGGACCTCCTACTTCTTGATCAAATTATGATGATCTGAACCGTTCAATGTGTTTAAAACGTGTTTTTAAGGGTACCCGTAAGAGATCGGCTCAAAATAATATCCGGAAAGTCTTTGATCCGTTCAATTTTTCATAAAGCTGTTCCTGTCAGCATTTATCAAAAACTGTTTAGATCAAGCTCTTCTCGATATTATTTCGAGCCGATTTCTTGCAGGTACCCTTAAAAACATGTTTTAAACATAATGAACGGTTCAGATCATCAAAATAAAGGATCCCTCATTAGAAGCGCGGACTATATATGTATGAGTGAGCTTCTAATAAGGGATCCCCTATTTTGCTACGGTGTGGACCTCCTACTTCTTGATCAAATTATGATGATCTGAACCGTTCAATGTGTTTAAAACGTGTTTTTAAGGGTACCCGTAAGAGATCGGCTCAAAATAATATCCGGAAAGTCTTTGATCCGTTCAATTTTTCATAAAGCTGTTCCTGTCAGCATTTATCAAAAACTGTTTAGATCAAGCTCTTCTCGATATTATTTCGAGCCGATTTCTTGCAGGTACCCTTAAAAACATGTTTTAAACATAATGAACGGTTCAGATCATCAAAATAAAGGATCCCTCATTAGAAGCGCGGACTATATATGTATGAGTGAGCTTCTAATAAGGGATCCCCTATTTTGCTACGGTGTGGACCTCCTACTTCTTGATCAAATTATGATGATCTGAACCGTTCAATGTGTTTAAAACGTGTTTTTAAGGGTACCCGTAAGAGATCGGCTCAAAATAATATCCGGAAAGTCTTTGATCCGTTCAATTTTTCATAAAGCTGTTCCTGTCAGCATTTATCAAAAACTGTTTAGATCAAGCTCTTCTCGATATTATTTCGAGCCGATTTCTTGCAGGTACCCTTAAAAACATGTTTTAAACATAATGAACGGTTCAGATCATCAAAATAAAGGATCCCTCATTAGAAGCGCGGACTATATATGTATGAGTGAGCTTCTAATAAGGGATCCCCTATTTTGCTACGGTGTGGACCTCCTACTTCTTGATCAAATTATGATGATCTGAACCGTTCAATGTGTTTAAAACGTGTTTTTAAGGGTACCCGTAAGAGATCGGCTCAAAATAATATCCGGAAAGTCTTTGATCCGTTCAATTTTTCATAAAGTGTTCCTGTCAGCATTTATCAAAAACTGTTTAGATCAAGCTCTTCTCGATATTATTTCGAGCCGATTTCTCGCAGGTACCCTTAAAAACATGTTTTAAACATATTGAACGGTTCAGATCATCAAAATTAAAGGATCCCTCATTAGATGCGCGGACTATATATGTATGAGTGAGCTTCTAATAAGGGATCCCCTATTTTGCTACGGTGTGGACCTCCTACTTCTTGATCAAATTATGATGATCTGAACCGTTCAATGTGTTTAAAACGTGTTTTTTAAGGGTACCCGTAAGAGATCGGCTCAAAATAATATCCGGAAAGTCTTTGATCCGTTCAATTTTTCATAAAGCTGTTCCTGTCAGCATTTATCAAAAACTGTTTAGATCAAGCTCTTCTCGATATTATTTCGAGCCGATTTCTCGCAGGGTACCCTTAAAAACATGTTTTAAACATAATGAACGGTTCAGATCATCAAAATAAAGGATCCCTCATTAGAAGCGCGGACTATATATGTATGAGTGAGCTTCTAATAAGGGATCCCCTATTTTGCTACGGTGTGGACCTCCTACTTCTTGATCAAATTATGATGATCTGAACCGTTCAATGTGTTTAAAACGTGTTTTTTAAGGGTACCCGTAAGAGATCGGCTCAAAATAATATCCGGAAAGTCTTTGATCCGTTCATTTTTCATAAAGCTGTTCCTGTCAGCATTTATCAAAAACTGTTTAGATCAAGCTCTTCTCGATATTATTTCGAGCCGATTTCTTGCAGGGTACCCTTAAAAACCATGTTTTTAAACATAATGAACGGTTCAGATCATCAAAATAAAGGATCCCTCATTAGAAGCGCGGACTATATATGTATGAGTGAGCTTCTAATAAGGGATCCCCTATTTTGCTACGGTGTGGACCTCCTACTTCTTGATCAAATTATGATGATCTGAACCGTTCAATGTGTTTAAAACGTGTTTTTAAGGGTACCCGTAAGAGATCGGCTCAAAATAATATCCGGAAAGTCTTTGATCCGTTCAATTTTTCATAAAGCTGTTCCTGTCAGCATTTATCAAAAACTGTTTAGATCAAGCTCTTCTCGATATTATTTCGAGCCGATTTCTTGCAGGTACCCTTAAAAACATGTTTTAAACATAATGAACGGTTCAGATCATCAAAATAAAGGATCCCTCATTAGAAGCGCGGACTATATATGTATGAGTGAGCTTCTAATAAGGATCCCCTATTTTGCTACGGTGTGGACCTCCTACTTCTTGATCAAATTATGATGATCTGAACCGTTCAATGTGTTTAAAACGTGTTTTTAAAGGGTACCCGTAAGAGATCGGCTCAAAATAATATCCGGAAAGTCTTTGATCCGTTCAATTTTTCATAAAGCTGTTCCTGTCAGCATTTATCAAAAACTATTTAGATCAAGCTCTTCTCGATATTATTTCGAGCCGATTTCTTGCAGGTACCCTTAAAAAACATGTTTTAAACATAATGAACGGTTCAGATCATCAAAATAAAGGATCCCTCATTAGAAGCGCGGACTATATATGTATGAGTGAGCTTCTAATAAGGGATCCCTATTTTGCTACGGTGTGGACCTCCTACTTCTTGATCAAATTATGATGATCTGAACCGTTCAATGTGTTTAAAACGTGTTTTTAATGGGTACCCCGTAAGAGATCGGCTCAAAATAATATCCGGAAAGTCTTTGATCCGTTCAATTTTTCATAAAGCTGTTCCTGTCAGCATTTATCAAAAACTGTTTAGATCAAGCTCTTCTCGATATTATTTCGAGCCGATTTCTTGCAGGTACCCTTAAAAAACATGTTTTAAACATAATGAACGGTTCAGTCATCAAAATAAAGGATCCCTCATTAGAAGCGCGGACTATATATGTATGAGTGAGCTTCTAATAAGGGATCCCCTATTTTGCCACGGTGTGGACCTCCTACTTCTGGATCAAATTATGATGATCTGAACCGTTCAATGTGTTTAAAACGTGTTTTTAAGGGTACCCGTAAGAGATCGGCTCAAAATAATATCCGGGAAAGTCTTTGATCCGTTCAATTTTTCATAAAGCTGTTCCTGTCAACATTTATCAAAAACTGTTTAGATCAAGCTCTTCTCGATATTATTTCGAGCCGATTTCTTGCAGGTACCCTTAAAAACATGTTTTAAACATAATGAACGGTTCAGATCATCAAAATAAAGGATCCCTCATAAGAAGCGCGGACTATATATGTATGAGTGAGCTTCTAATAAGGGATCCCCTATTTTGCTACGGTGTGGACCTCCTACTTCTTGATCAAATTATGATGAATCTGAACCGTTCAATGTGTTTAAAACGTGTTTCTAAAGGGTACCCGTAAGAGATCGGCTCAAAATAATATCCGGAAAGTCTTTGATCCGTTCAATTTTTCATAAAGCTGTTCCTGTCAGCATTTATCAAAAACTGTTTAGATCAAGCTCTTCTCGATATTATTTCGAGCCGATTTCTTGCAGGTACCCTTAAAAACATGTTTTAAACATAATGAACGGTTCAGATCATCAAAATAAAGGATCCCTCATTAGAAAGCGCGGACTATATATGTATGAGTGAGCTTCTAATAAGGGATCCCCTATTTTGCTACGGTGTGGACCTCCTACTTCTTGATCAAATTATGATGATCTGAACCGTTCAATGTGTTTAAAACGTGTTTTTAAGGGTACCGTTAAGAGATCGGCTCAAAATAATATCCGGAAAGTCTTTGATCGTTCAATTTTTCATAAAGCTGTTCCTGTCAGCATTTATCAAAAACTATTTAGATCAAGCTCTTCTCGATATTATTTCGAGCCGATTTCTTGCAGGTACCCTTAAAAACATGTTTTAAACATAATGAACGGTTCAGATCATCAAAATAAAGGATCCTCATTAGAAGCGCGGACTATATATGTATGAGTGAGCTTCTAATAAGGGATCCCCTATTTGCTACGGTGTGGACCTCCTACTTCTTGATCAAATTATGATGATCTGAACCGTTCAATGTGTTTAAAACGTGTTTTTAAGGGTACCCGTAAGAGATCGGCTCAAAATAATATCCGGAAAGTCTTTGATCCGTTCAATTTTTCATAAAGCTGTTCCTGTCAGCATTTATCAAAAAACTGTTTAGATCAAGCTCTTCTCGATATTATTTCGAGCCGATTTCTTGCAGGTACCCTTAAAAACAGTTTTTAAACATAATGAACGGTTCAGATCATCAAAATAAAGGATCCCTCATTAGAAGCGCGGACTATATATGTATGAGTGAGCTTCTAATAAGGGATCCCCTATTTTGCTACGGTGTGGACCTCCTACTTCTTGATCAAATTATGATGATCTGAACCGTTCAATGTGTTTAAAACGTGTTTTTAAGGGTACCCGTAAGAGATCGGCTCAAAATAATATCCGGAAAGTCTTTGATCCGTTCAATTTTTCATAAAGCTGTTCCTGTCAGCATTTATCAAAAACTGTTTAGATCAAGCTCTTCTCGATATTATTTCGAGGCCGATTTCTTGCAGGTACCCTTAAAAACATGTTTTAAACATAATGAACGGTTCAGATCATCAAAATAAAGGATCCCTCATTAGAAGCGCGGACTATATATGTATGAGTGAGCTTCTAATAAGGGATCCCCTATTTTGCTACGGTGTGGACCTTCCTACTTCTTGATCAAATTATGATGATCTGAACCGTTCAATGTGTTTTAAAACGTGTTTTTAAGGGTACCCGTAAGAGATCGGCTCAAAATAATATCCGGAAAGTCTTTGATCCGTTCAATTTTTCATAAAGCTGTTCCTGTCAGCATTTATCAAAAACTGTTTAGATCAAGCTCTTCTCGATATTATTTCGAGCCGATTTCTTGCAGGTACCCTTAAAAACATGTTTTTAAACATAATGAACGGATTCAGATCATCAAAATAAAGGATCCCTCATTAGAAGCGCGGACTATATATGTATGAGTGAGCTTCTAATAAGGGATCCCCTATTTTGCTACGGTGTGGACCCTCCTACTTCTTGAGCAAATTATGATGATCTGAACCGTTCAATGTGTTTAAAACGTGTTTTTAAAGGGTACCCGTAAGAGATCGGCTCAAAATAATATCCGAAAAGTCTTTGATCCGTTCAATTTTTCATAAAGCTGTTCCTGTCAGCATTTATCAAAAACTGTTTAGATCAAGCTCTTCTCGATATTATTTCGAGCGATTTCTTGCAGGTACCCTTAAAAACATGTTTTAAACATAATGAACGGTTCAGATCATCAAAATAAAGGATCCCTCAATAGAAGCGCGGACTATATATGTATGAGTGAGGTTCTAATAAGGGATCCCCTATTTTGCTACGGTGTGGACCTCCTACTTCTTGAGCAAATTATGATGATCTGAACCGTTCAATGTGTTTAAAACGTGTTTTTAAGGGTACCCGTAAGAGATCGGCTCAAAATAATATCCGGAAAGTCTTTGATCCGTTCAATTTTTCATAAAGCTGTTCCTGTCAGCATTTATCAAAAACTGTTTAGATCAAGCTCTTCTCGATATTATTTCGAGCCGATTTCTTGCAGGTACCCTTAAAAACATGTTTTAAACATAATGAACGGTTCAGATCATCAAAATAAAGGATCCCTCATTAGAAGCGCGGACTATATATGTATGAGTGAGGTTATAATAAGGGATCCCCTATTTTGCTACGGTGTGGACCTCCTACTTCTTGATCAAATTATGATGATCTGAACCGTTCAATGTGTTTAAAACGTGTTTTTAAGAGTACCCGTAAGAGATCGGCTCAAAATAATATCCGGAAAGTCTTTGATCCGTTCAATTTTTCATAAAGCTGTTCCTGTCAGCATTTATCAAAAACTGTTTAGATCAAGCTCTCTCGATATTATTTCGAGCCGATTTCTTGCAGGTACCCTTAAAAACATGTTTTAAACATAATGAATGGTTCAGATCATCAAAATAAAGGATCCCCTCATTAGAAGCGCGGACTATATATGTATGAGTGAGCTTCTAATAAGGGATCCCCTATTTTGCTACGGTGTGGACCTCCTACTTCTTGATCAAATTATGATGATCTGAACCGTTCAATGTGTTTAAAACGTGGTTTTTAAAGGGTACCCGTAAGAGATCGCTCAAAATAATATCCGGAAAGTCTTTGATCCGTTCAATTTTTCATAAAACTGTTCCTGTCAGCATTTATCAAAAACTGTTTAGATCAAGCTCTTCTCGATATTATTTCGAGCCGATTTCTTGCAGGTACCCTTAAAAAACATGTTTTAAACATAATGAACGGTTCAGATCATCAAAATAAAGGATCCCTCATTAGAAGCGCGGACTATATATGTATGAGTGAGCTTCTAATAAGGGATCCCCTATTTTGCCTCGGTGTGGACCTCCTACTTCTTGATCAAATTATGATGATCTGAACCGTTCAATGTGTTTTTAAAACGTGTTTTTATAAGGGTACCCGTAAGAGATCGGCTCAAATAATATCCGGAAAGTCTTTGATCCGTTCAATTTTTCATAAAGCTGTTCCTGTCAACATTTATCAAAAACTGTTTAGATCAAGCTCTTCTCGATATTATTTCGAGCCGATTTCTTGCAGGTACCCTTAAAAACATGTTTTAAACATAATGAACCGGTTCAGATCATCAAAATAAAGGATCCCTCATAAGAAGCTGCGGGACTATATATGTATGAGTGAGCTTCTAATAAGGGATCCCCTATTTTGCTACGGTGTGGACCTCCTACTTCTTGATCAAATTATGATGATCTGAACCGTTTCAATGTGTTTAAAACGTGTTTTTAAGGGTACCCGTAAGAGATCGGCTCAAAATAATATCCGGAAAGTCTTTGATCCGTTCAATTTTTCATAAAGCTGTTCCTGTCAGCATTTATCAAAAACTGTTTAGATCAAGCTCTTCTCGATATTATTTCGAGCCGATTTCTTGCAGGTACCCTTAAAAACATGTTTTAAACATAATGAACGGTTCAGATCATCAAAATAAAGGATCCCTCATTAGAAGCGCTGAAATATATGTATGAGTGAGCTTCTAATAAGGGATCCCCTATTTTGCTACGGTGTGGACCTTCCTACTTCTTGATCAAATTATGATGATCTGAACCGTTCAATGTGTTTAAAACGTGTTTTTAAGGGTACCCGTAAGAGATCGGCTCAAAATAATATCCGGAAAGTCTTTGATCCGTTCAATTTTTCATAAAGCGTTTCCTGTCAACATTTATCAAAAACTGTTTAGATCAAGCTCTTCTCGATATATTTCGAGCCGATTTCTTGCAGGTACCCTTATAAAACATGTTTTAAACATAATGAACGGTTCAGATCATCAAAATAAAGGATCCCTCATAAGAAGCGGCGGACTATATATGTATGAGTGAGCTTCTAATAAGGGATCCCCTATTTTGCTACGGTGTGGACCTCCTACTTCTTGATCCAAATTATGATGATCTGAACCGTTCAATGTGTTTAAAACGTGTTTTTAAGGGTACCCGTAAGAGATCGGCTCAAAATAATATCCGGAAAGTCTTTGATCCGTTCAATTTTTCATAAAGCTGTTCCTGTCAGCATTTATCAAAAACTGTTTAGATCAAGCTCTTCTCGATATTATTTCGAGCCGATTTCATGCAGGTACCCTTAAAAAACATGTTTTAAACATAATGAACGGTTCAAATCATCAAAATAAAGGATCCCTCATTAGAAGCGCGGACTATATATGTATGAGTGAGCTCTAATAAGGGATCCCCTATTTTGCTACGGTGTGGACCTCCTACTTCTTGATCAAATTATGATGATCTGAACCGTTCAAATGTGTTTAAAACGTGTTTTTAAAAGGGTACCCGTAAGAGATCGGCTCAAAATAATATCTCGGAAAGTCTTTGATCCGTTCAATTTTTCATAAAGCTGTTCCTGTCAGCATTTATCAAAAACTATTTAGATCAAGCTCTTCTCGATATTATTTCGAGCCGATTTCTTGCAGGTACCCTTAAAAACATGTTTTAAACATATTGAACGGTTCAGATCATCAAAATAAAGATCCCTCATTAGAAGCGCGGACTATATATGTATGAGTGAGCTTCTAATAAGGGATCCCCTATTTTGCTACGGTGTGGACCTCCTACTTCTTGATCAAATTATGATGATCTGAACCGTTCAATGTGTTTAAAAACGTGTTTTTAAGGGTACCCGTAAGAGGATCGGCTCAAAATAATATCCGGAAAGTCTTTGATCCGTTCAATTTTTCATAAAGCTGTTCCTGTCAGCATTTATCCAAAAAACTGTTTAGATCAAGCTCTTCTCGATATTATTTCGAGCCGATTTCTTGCAGGTACCCTTAAAAACATGTTTTAACATAATGAACGGTTCAGATCATCAAAATAAAGGATCCCTCATTAGAAGCGCGGACTATATATGTATGAGTGAGCTTCTAATAAGGGATCCCCTATTTTGCTACGGTGTGGACCTCCTACTTCTTGATCAAATTATGATGATCTGAACCGTTCAATGTGTTTTAAAACGTGTTTTATAAGGGTACCCGTAAGAGATCGGCTCAAAATAATATCCGGGAAAGTCTTTGATCCGTTCAATTTTTCATAAAGCTAGTCCTGTCAGCATTTATCAAAAACTGTTTAGATCAAGCTCTTCTCGATATTATTTCGAGCCGATTTCTTGCAGGTACCCTTAAAAACATGTTTTAAACATAATGAACGGTTCAGATCATCAAAATAAAGGATCCCTCATTAGAAGCGCGGACTATATATGTATGAGTGAGCTTCTAATAAGGGATCCCCTATTTTGCTACGGTGTGGACCTCATACTTCTTGATCAAATTATGATGATCTGAACCGTTCAATGTGTTTAAAACGTGTTTTATAAGGGTACCCGTAAGAGATCGGCTCAAAATAATATCCGGAAAGTCTTTGATCCGTTCAATTTTTCATAAAGCTGTTCCTGTCAGCATTTATCAAAAACTGTTTAGATCAAGCTCTTCTCGATATTATTTCGAGCCGATTTCTTGCAGGTACCCTTAAAAACATGTTTTAAACCTAATGAACGGTTCAGATCATCAAAATAAGGATCTCCTCATTAGAAGCGCGGACTATATATGTATGAGTGAGCTTCTAATAAGGGATCCCTATTTTGCTACGGTGTGGACCTCCTACTTCTTGAGCAAATTATGATGATCTGAACCGTTCAATGTGTTTAAAAACGTGTTTTTAAGGGTACCCGTAAGAGATCGGCTCAAAATAATATCCGAAAAGTCTTTGATCCGTTCAATTTTTCATAAAGCTGTTTCCTGTCAGCATTTACAAAAACTGTTTAGATCAAGCTCTTCTCGATATTATTTTCGAGCCCGATTTCTTGCAGGTACCCTTAAAAAACATGTTTTAAACATAATGAACGGTTCAGATCATCAAAATAAAGGATCCCTCATTAGAAGCGCGGACTATATATGTATGAGTGAGGTTCTAATAAGGGATCCCCCTATTTTGCTACGGTGTGGACCTCCTACTTCTTGAGCAAATATGATGATCTGAACCGTTCAATGTGTTTTAAAACGTGTTTTTAAGGGTTACCCGTAAGAGATCGGCTCAAAATAATATCCGGAAAGTCCTGTTCCTGTCAGCATTTATCAAAAACTGTTTAGATCAAGCTCTTCTCGATATTATTTCGAGCCGATTTCTTGCAGGTACCCTTAAAAACATGTTTTAAACATAATGAACGGTTCAGATCATCAAAATAAAGGATCCCTCATTAGAAGCGCGGACTATATATGTATGAGTGAGGTTCTAATAAGGGATCCCCTATTTTGCTACGGTGTGGACCTCCTACTTCTTGATCAAATTATGATGATCTGAACCGTTCAATGTGTTTAAAACGTGTTTTTAAGAGTACCCGTAAGAGATCGGCTCAAAATAATATCCGGAAAGTCTTTGATCCGTTCAATTTTTCATAAAGCTGTTCCTGTCAGCATTTATCAAAAACTGTTTAGATCAAGCTCTTCTCGATATTATTTCGAGCCGATTTCTTGCAGGTACCCTTAAAAACATGTTTTAAACATAATGAATGGTTCAGATCATCAAAATAAAGGATCCCTCATTAGAAGCGCGGACTATATATGTATGAGTGAGCTTCTAATAAGGGATCCCCTATTTTGCTACGGTGTGGACCTCCTACTTCTTGATCAAATTATGATGATCTGAACCGTTCAATGTGTTTAAAACGTGTTTTTAAGGGTACCCGTAAGAGATCGGCTCAAAATAATATCCGGAAAGTCTTTGATCCGTTCAATTTTTCATAAAGCTGTTCCTGTCAGCATTTATCAAAAACTGTTTAGATCAAGCTCTTCTCGATATTATTTCGAGCCGATTTCTTGCAGGTACCCTTAAAAACATGTTTTAAACATAATGAACGGTTCAGATCATCAAAATAAAGGATCCCTCATTAGAAGCGCGGACTATATATGTATGAGTGAGCTTCTAATAAGGGATCCCCTATTTTGCTACGGTGTGGACCTCCTACTTCTTGATCAAATTATGATGATCTGAACCGTTCAATGTGTTTAAAACGTGTTTTTAAGGGTACCCGTAAGAGATCGGCTCAAAATAATATCCGGAAAGTCTTTGATCCGTTCAATTTTTCATAAAACTGTTCCTGTCAGCATTTATCAAAAACTGTTTAGATCAAGCTCTTCTCGATATTATTTCGAGCCGATTTCTTGCAGGTACCCTTAAAAACATGTTTTAAACATAATGAACGGTTCAGATCATCAAAATAAAGGATCCCTCATTAGAAGCGCGGACTATATATGTATGAGTGAGCTTCTAATAAGGGATCCCCTATTTTGCTACGGTGTGGACCTCCTACTTCTTGATCAAATTATGATGATCTGAACCGTTCAATGTGTTTAAAACGTGTTTTTAAGGGTACCCGTAAGAGATCGGCTCAAAATAATATCCGGAAAGTCTTTGATCCGTTCAATTTTTCATAAAGCTGTTCCTGTCAGCATTTATCAAAAACTGTTTAGATCAAGCTCTTCTCGATATTATTTCGAGCCGATTTCTTGCAGGTACCCTTAAAAACATGTTTTAAACATAATGAACGGTTCAGATCATCAAAATAAAGGATCCCTCATTAGAAGCGCGGACTATATATGTATGAGTGAGCTTCTAATAAGGGATCCCCTATTTTGCTACGGTGTGGACCTCCTACTTCTTGATCAAATTATGATGATCTGAACCGTTCAATGTGTTTAAAACGTGTTTTTAAGGGTACCCGTAAGAGATCGGCTCAAAATAATATCCGGAAAGTCTTTGATCCGTTCAATTTTTCATAAAGCTGTTCCTGTCAGCATTTATCAAAAACTGTTTAGATCAAGCTCTTCTCGATATTATTTCGAGCCGATTTCTTGCAGGTACCCTTAAAAACATGTTTTAAACATAATGAACGGTTCAGATCATCAAAATAAAGGATCCCTCATTAGAAGCGCGGACTATATATGTATGAGTGAGCTTCTAATAAGGGATCCCCTATTTTGCTACGGTGTGGACCTCCTACTTCTTGATCAAATTATGATGATCTGAACCGTTCAATGTGTTTAAAACGTGTTTTTAAGGGTACCCGTAAGAGATCGGCTCAAAATAATATCCGGAAAGTCTTTGATCCGTTCAATTTTTCATAAAGCTGTTCCTGTCAGCATTTATCAAAAACTGTTTAGATCAAGCTCTTCTCGATATTATTTCGAGCCGATTTCTTGCAGGTACCCTTAAAAACATGTTTTAAACATAATGAACGGTTCAGATCATCAAAATAAAGGATCCCTCATTAGAAGCGCGGACTATATATGTATGAGTGAGCTTCTAATAAGGGATCCCCTATTTTGCTACGGTGTGGACCTCCTACTTCTTGATCAAATTATGATGATCTGAACCGTTCAATGTGTTTAAAACGTGTTTTTAAGGGTACCCGTAAGAGATCGGCTCAAAATAATATCCGGAAAGTCTTTGATCCGTTCAATTTTTCATAAAGCTGTTCCTGTCAGCATTTATCAAAAACTGTTTAGATCAAGCTCTTCTCGATATTATTTCGAGCCGATTTCTTGCAGGTACCCTTAAAAACATGTTTTAAACATAATGAACGGTTCAGATCATCAAAATAAAGGATCCCTCATTAGAAGCGCGGACTATATATGTATGAGTGAGCTTCTAATAAGGGATCCCCTATTTTGCTACGGTGTGGACCTCCTACTTCTTGATCAAATTATGATGATCTGAACCGTTCAATGTGTTTAAAACGTGTTTTTAAGGGTACCCGTAAGAGATCGGCTCAAAATAATATCCGGAAAGTCTTTGATCCGTTCAATTTTTCATAAAGCTGTTCCTGTCAGCATTTATCAAAAACTGTTTAGATCAAGCTCTTCTCGATATTATTTCGAGCCGATTTCTTGCAGGTACCCTTAAAAACATGTTTTAAACATAATGAACGGTTCAGATCATCAAAATAAAGGATCCCTCATTAGAAGCGCGGACTATATATGTATGAGTGAGCTTCTAATAAGGGATCCCCTATTTTGCTACGGTGTGGACCTCCTACTTCTTGATCAAATTATGATGATCTGAACCGTTCAATGTGTTTAAAACGTGTTTTTAAGGGTACCCGTAAGAGATCGGCTCAAAATAATATCCGGAAAGTCTTTGATCCGTTCAATTTTTCATAAAGCTGTTCCTGTCAGCATTTATCAAAAACTGTTTAGATCAAGCTCTTCTCGATATTATTTCGAGCCGATTTCTTGCAGGTACCCTTAAAAACATGTTTTAAACATAATGAACGGTTCAGATCATCAAAATAAAGGATCCCTCATTACAAGCGCGGACTATATATGTATGAGTGAGCTTCTAATAAGGGATCCCCTATTTTGCTACGGTGTGGAACTCCTACTTCTTGATCAAATTATGATGATCTGAACCGTTCAATGTGTTTAAAACGTGTTTTTAAGGGTACCCGTAAGAGATCGGCTCAAAATAATATCCGGAAAGTCTTTGATCCGTTCAATTTTTCATAAAGCTGTTCCTGTCAGCATTTATCAAAAACTGTTTAGATCAAGCTCTTCTCGATATTATTTCGAGCCGATTTCTTGCAGGTACCCTTAAAAACATGTTTTAAACATAATGAACGGTTCAGATCATCAAAATAAAGGATCCCTCATTAGAAGCGCGGACTATATATGTATGAGTGAGCTTCTAATAAGGGATCCCCTATTTTGCTACGGTGTGGACCTCCTACTTCTTGATCAAATTATGATGATCTGAACCGTTCAATGTGTTTAAAACGTGTTTCTAAGGGTACCCGTAAGAGATCGGCTCAAAATAATATCCGGAAAGTCTTTGATCCGTTCAATTTTTCATAAAGCTGTTCCTGTCAGCATTTATCAAAAACTGTTTAGATCAAGCTCTTCTCGATATTATTTCGAGCCGATTTCTTGCAGGTACCCTTAAAAACATGTTTTAAACATAATGAACGGTTCAGATCATCAAAATAAAGGATCCCTCATTAGAAGCGCGGACTATATATGTATGAGTGAGCTTCTAATAAGGGATCCCCTATTTTGCTACGGTGTGGACCTCCTACTTCTTGATCAAATTATGATGATCTGAACCGTTCAATGTGTTTAAAACGTGTTTCTAAGGGTACCCGTAAGAGATCGGCTCAAAATAATATCCGGAAAGTCTTTGATCCGTTCAATTTTTCATAAAGCTGTTCCTGTCAGCATTTATCAAAAACTGTTTAGATCAAGCTCTTCTCGATATTATTTCGAGCCGATTTCTTGCAGGTACCCTTAAAAACATGTTTTAAACATAATGAACGGTTCAGATCATCAAAATAAAGGATCCCTCATTAGAAGCGCGGACTATATATGTATGAGTGAGCTTCTAATAAGGGATCCCCTATTTTGCTACGGTGTGGACCTCCTACTTCTTGATCAAATTATGATGATCTGAACCGTTCAATGTGTTTAAAACGTGTTTTTAAGGGTACCCGTAAGAGATCGGCTCAAAATAATATCCGGAAAGTCTTTGATCCGTTCAATTTTTCATAAAGCTGTTCCTGTCAGCATTTATCAAAAACTGTTTAGATCAAGCTCTTCTCGATATTATTTCGAGCCGATTTCTTGCAGGTACCCTTAAAAACATGTTTTAAACATAATGAACGGTTCAGATCATCAAAATAAAGGATCCCTCATTAGAAGCGCGGACTATATATGTATGAGTGAGCTTCTAATAAGGGATCCCCTATTTTGCTACGGTGTGGACCTCCTACTTCTTGATCAAATTATGATGATCTGAACCGTTCAATGTGTTTAAAACGTGTTTCTAAGGGTACCCGTAAGAGATCGGCTCAAAATAATATCCGGAAAGTCTTTGATCCGTTCAATTTTTCATAAAGCTGTTCCTGTCAGCATTTATCAAAAACTGTTTAGATCAAGCTCTTCTCGATATTATTTCGAGCCGATTTCTTGCAGGTACCCTTAAAAACATGTTTTAAACATAATGAACGGTTCAGATCATCAAAATAAAGGATCCCTCATTAGAAGCGCGGACTATATATGTATGAGTGAGCTTCTAATAAGGGATCCCCTATTTTGCTACGGTGTGGACCTCCTACTTCTTGATCAAATTATGATGATCTGAACCGTTCAATGTGTTTAAAACGTGTTTTTAAGGGTACCCGTAAGAGATCGGCTCAAAATAATATCCGGAAAGTCTTTGATCCGTTCAATTTTTCATAAAGCTGTTCCTGTCAGCATTTATCAAAAACTGTTTAGATCAAGCTCTTCTCGATATTATTTCGAGCCGATTTCTTGCAGGTACCCTTAAAAACATGTTTTAAACATAATGAACGGTTCAGATCATCAAAATAAAGGATCCCTCATTAGAAGCGCGGACTATATATGTATGAGTGAGCTTCTAATAAGGGATCCCCTATTTTGCTACGGTGTGGACCTCCTACTTCTTGATCAAATTATGATGATCTGAACCGTTCAATGTGTTTAAAACGTGTTTTTAAGGGTACCCGTAAGAGATCGGCTCAAAATAATATCCGGAAAGTCTTTGATCCGTTCAATTTTTCATAAAGCTGTTCCTGTCAGCATTTATCAAAAACTGTTTAGATCAAGCTCTTCTCGATATTATTTCGAGCCGATTTCTTGCAGGTACCCTTAAAAACATGTTTTAAACATAATGAACGGTTCAGATCATCAAAATAAAGGATCCCTCATTAGAAGCGCGGACTATATATGTATGAGTGAGCTTCTAATAAGGGATCCCCTATTTTGCTACGGTGTGGACCTCCTACTTCTTGATCAAATTATGATGATCTGAACCGTTCAATGTGTTTAAAACGTGTTTTTAAGGGTACCCGTAAGAGATCGGCTCAAAATAATATCCGGAAAGTCTTTGATCCGTTCAATTTTTCATAAAGCTGTTCCTGTCAGCATTTATCAAAAACTGTTTAGATCAAGCTCTTCTCGATATTATTTCGAGCCGATTTCTTGCAGGTACCCTTAAAAACATGTTTTAAACATAATGAACGGTTCAGATCATCAAAATAAAGGATCCCTCATTACAAGCGCGGACTATATATGTATGAGTGAGCTTCTAATAAGGGATCCCCTATTTTGCTACGGTGTGGAACTCCTACTTCTTGATCAAATTATGATGATCTGAACCGTTCAATGTGTTTAAAACGTGTTTTTAAGGGTACCCGTAAGAGATCGGCTCAAAATAATATCCGGAAAGTCTTTGATCCGTTCAATTTTTCATAAAGCTGTTCCTGTCAGCATTTATCAAAAACTGTTTAGATCAAGCTCTTCTCGATATTATTTCGAGCCGATTTCTTGCAGGTACCCTTAAAAACATATTTTAAACATAATGAACGGTTCAGATCATCAAAATAAAGGATCCCTCATTAGAAGCGCGGACTATATATGTATGAGTGAGCTTCTAATAAGGGATCCCCTATTTTGCTACGGTGTGGACCTCCTACTTCTTGATCAAATTATGATGATCTGAACCGTTCAATGTGTTTAAAACGTGTTTCTAAGGGTACCCGTAAGAGATCGGCTCAAAATAATATCCGGAAAGTCTTTGATCCGTTCAATTTTTCATAAAGCTGTTCCTGTCAGCATTTATCAAAAACTGTTTAGATCAAGCTCTTCTCGATATTATTTCGAGCCGATTTCTTGCAGGTACCCTTAAAAACATGTTTTAAACATAATGAACGGTTCAGATCATCAAAATAAAGGATCCCTCATTAGAAGCGCGGACTATATATGTATGAGTGAGCTTCTAAGAAGGGATCCCCTATTTTGCTACGGTGTGGACCTCCTACTTCTTGATCAAATTATGATGATCTGAACCGTTCAATGTGTTTAAAACGTGTTTCTAAGGGTACCCGTAAGAGATCGGCTCAAAATAATATCCGGAAAGTCTTTGATCCGTTCAATTTTTCATAAAGCTGTTCCTGTCAGCATTTATCAAAAACTGTTTAGATCAAGCTCTTCTCGATATTATTTCGAGCCGATTTCTTGCAGGTACCCTTAAAAACATGTTTTAAACATAATGAACGGTTCAGATCATCAAAATAAAGGATCCCTCATTAGAAGCGCGGACTATATATGTATGAGTGAGCTTCTAATAAGGGATCCCCTATTTTGCTACGGTGTGGACCTCCTACTTCTTGATCAAATTATGATGATCTGAACCGTTCAATGTGTTTAAAACGTGTTTTTAAGGGTACCCGTAAGAGATCGGCTCAAAATAATATCCGGAAAGTCTTTGATCCGTTCAATTTTTCATAAAGCTGTTCCTGTCAGCATTTATCAAAAACTGTTTAGATCAAGCTCTTCTCGATATTATTTCGAGCCGATTTCTTGCAGGTACCCTTAAAAACATGTTTTAAACATAATGAACGGTTCAGATCATCAAAATAAAGGATCCCTCATTAGAAGCGCGGACTATATATGTATGAGTGAGCTTCTAATAAGGGATCCCCTATTTTGCTACGGTGTGGACCTCCTACTTCTTGATCAAATTATGATGATCTGAACCGTTCAATGTGTTTAAAACGTGTTTCTAAGGGTACCCGTAAGAGATCGGCTCAAAATAATATCCGGAAAGTCTTTGATCCGTTCAATTTTTCATAAAGCTGTTCCTGTCAGCATTTATCAAAAACTGTTTAGATCAAGCTCTTCTCGATATTATTTCGAGCCGATTTCTTGCAGGTACCCTTAAAAACATGTTTTAAACATAATGAACGGTTCAGATCATCAAAATAAAGGATCCCTCATTAGAAGCGCGGACTATATATGTATGAGTGAGCTTCTAATAAGGGATCCCCTATTTTGCTACGGTGTGGACCTCCTACTTCTTGATCAAATTATGATGATCTGAACCGTTCAATGTGTTTAAAACGTGTTTTTAAGGGTACCCGTAAGAGATCGGCTCAAAATAATATCCGGAAAGTCTTTGATCCGTTCAATTTTTCATAAAGCTGTTCCTGTCAGCATTTATCAAAAACTGTTTAGATCAAGCTCTTCTCGATATTATTTCGAGCCGATTTCTTGCAGGTACCCTTAAAAACATGTTTTAAACATAATGAACGGTTCAGATCATCAAAATAAAGGATCCCTCATTAGAAGCGCGGACTATATATGTATGAGTGAGCTTCTAATAAGGGATCCCCTATTTTGCTACGGTGTGGACCTCCTACTTCTTGATCAAATTATGATGATCTGAACCGTTCAATGTGTTTAAAACGTGTTTCTAAGGGTACCCGTAAGAGATCGGCTCAAAATAATATCCGGAAAGTCTTTGATCCGTTCAATTTTTCATAAAACTGTTCCTGTCAGCATTTATCAAAAACTGTTTAGATCAAGCTCTTCTCGATATTATTTCGAGCCGATTTCTTGCAGGTACCCTTAAAAACATGTTTTAAACATAATGAACGGTTCAGATCATCAAAATAAAGGATCCCTCATTAGAAGCGCGGACTATATATGTATGAGTGAGCTTCTAATAAGGGATCCCCTATTTTGCTACGGTGTGGACCTCCTACTTCTTGATCAAATTATGATGATCTGAACCGTTCAATGTGTTTAAAACGTGTTTCTAAGGGTACCCGTAAGAGATCGGCTCAAAATAATATCCGGAAAGTCTTTGATCCGTTCAATTTTTCATAAAGCTGTTCCTGTCAGCATTTATCAAAAACTGTTTAGATCAAGCTCTTCTCGATATTATTTCGAGCCGATTTCTTGCAGGTACCCTTAAAAACATGTTTTAAACATAATGAACGGTTCAGATCATCAAAATAAAGGATCCCTCATTAGAAGCGCGGACTATATATGTATGAGTGAGCTTCTAATAAGGGATCCCCTATTTTGCTACAGTGTGGACCTCCTACTTCTTGATCAAATTATGATGATCTGAACCGTTCAATGTGTTTAAAACGTGTTTCTAAGGGTACCCGTAAGAGATCGGCTCAAAATAATATCCGGAAAGTCTTTGATCCGTTCAATTTTTCATAAAGCTGTTCCTGTCAGCATTTATCAAAAACTGTTTAGATCAAGCTTTTCTCGATATTATTTCGAGCCGATTTCTTGCAGGTACCCTTAAAAACATGTTTTAAACATAATGAACGGTTCAGATCATCAAAATAAAGGATCCCTCATTAGAAGCGCGGACTATATATGTATGAGTGAGCTTCTAATAAGGGATCCCCTATTTTGCTACGGTGTGGACCTCCTACTTCTTGATCAAATTATGATGATCTGAACCGTTCAATGTGTTTAAAACGTGTTTTTAAGGGTACCCGTAAGAGATCGGCTCAAAATAATATCCGGAAAGTCTTTGATCCGTTCAATTTTTCATAAAGCTGTTCCTGTCAGCATTTATCAAAAACTGTTTAGATCAAGCTCTTCTCGATATTATTTCGAGCCGATTTCTTGCAGGTACCCTTAAAAACATGTTTTAAACATAATGAACGGTTCAGATCATCAAAATAAAGGATCCCTCATTAGAAGCGCGGACTATATATGTATGAGTGAGCTTCTAATAAGGGATCCCCTATTTTGCTACGGTGTGGACCTCCTACTTCTTGATCAAATTATGATGATCTGAACCGTTCAATATGTTTAAAACGTGTTTCTAAGGGTACCCGTAAGAGATCGGCTCAAAATAATATCCGGAAAGTCTTTGATCCGTTCAATTTTTCATAAAGCTGTTCCTGTCAGCATTTATCAAAAACTGTTTAGATCAAGCTCTTCTCGATATTATTTCGAGCCGATTTCTTGCAGGTACCCTTAAAAACATGTTTTAAACATAATGAACGGTTCAGATCATCAAAATAAAGGATCCCTCATTAGAAGCGCGGACTATATATGTATGAGTGAGCTTCTAATAAGGGATCCCCTATTTTGCTACGGTGTGGACCTCCTACTTCTTGATCAAATTATGATGATCTGAACCGTTCAATGTGTTTAAAACGTGTTTCTAAGGGTACCCGTAAGAGATCGGCTCAAAATAATATCCGGAAAGTCTTTGATCCGTTCAATTTTTCATAAAGCTGTTCCTGTCAGCATTTATCAAAAACTGTTTAGATCAAGCTCTTCTCGATATTATTTCGAGCCGATTTCTTGCAGGTACCCTTAAAAACATGTTTTAAACATAATGAACGGTTCAGATCATCAAAATAAAGGATCCCTCATTAGAAGCGCGGACTATATATGTATGAGTGAGCTTCTAATAAGGGATCCCCTATTTTGCTATGGTGTGGACCTCCTACTTCTTGATCAAATTATGATGATCTCAACCGTTCAATGTGTTTAAAACGTGTTTCTAAGGGTACCCGTAAGAGATCGGCTCAAAATAATATCCGGAAAGTCTTTGATCCGTTCAATTTTTCATAAAGCTGTTCCTGTCAGCATTTATCAAAAACTGTTTAGATCAAGCTCTTCTCGATATTATTTCGAGCCGATTTCTTGCAGGTACCCTTAAAAACATGTTTTAAACATAATGAACGGTTCAGATCATCAAAATAAAGGATCCCTCATTAGAAGCGCGGACTATATATGTATGAGTGAGCTTCTAATAAGGGATCCCCTATTTTGCTACGGTGTGGACCTCCTACTTCTTGATCAAATTATGATGATCTCAACCGTTCAATGTGTTTAAAACGTGTTTCTAAGGGTACCCGTAAGAGATCGGCTCAAAATAATATCCGGAAAGTCTTTGATCCGTTCAATTTTTCATAAAGCTGTTCCTGTCAGCATTTATCAAAAACTGTTTAGATCAAGCTCTTCTCGATATTATTTCGAGCCGATTTCTTGCAGGTACCCTTAAAAACATGTTTTAAACATAATGAACAGTTCAGATCATCAAAATAAAGGATCCCTCATTAGAAGCGCGGACTATATATGTATGAGTGAGCTTCTAATAAGGGATCCCCTATTTTGCTACGGTGTGGACCTCCTACTTCTTGATCAAATTATGATGATCTGAACCGTTCAATGTGTTTAAAACGTGTTTTTAAGGGTACCCGTAAGAGATCGGCTCAAAATAATATCCGGAAAGTCTTTGATCCGTTCAATTTTTCATAAAGCTGTTCCTATCAGCATTTATCAAAAACTGTTTAGATCAAGCTCTTCTCGATATTATTTCGAGCCGATTTCTTGCAGGTACCCTTAAAAACATGTTTTAAACATTATGAACGGTTCAGATCATCAAAATAAAGGATCCCTCATTAGAAGCGCGGACTATATATGTATGAGTGAGCTTCTAATAAGGGATCCCCTATTTTGCTACGGTGTGGACCTCCTACTTCTTGATCAAATTATGATGATCTGAACCGTTCAATGTGTTTAAACCGTGTTTTTAAGGGTACCCGTAAGAGATCGGCTCAAAATAATATCCGGAAAGTCTTTGATCCGTTCAATTTTTCATAAAGCTGTTCCTGTCAGCATTTATCAAAAACTGTTTAGATCAAGCTCTTCTCGATATTATTTCGAGCCGATTTCTTGCAGGTACCCTTAAAAACATGTTTTAAACATAATGAACGGTTCAGATCATCAAAATAAAGGATCCCTCATTAGAAGCGCGGACTATATATGTATGAGTGAGCTTCTAATAAGGGATCCCCTATTTTGCTACGGTGTGGAACTCCTACTTCTTGATCAAATTATGATGATCTGAACCGTTCAATGTGTTTAAAACGTGTTTCTAAGGGTACCCGTAAGAGATCGGCTCAAAATAATATCCGGAAAGTCTTTGATCCGTTCAATTTTTCATAAAGCTGTTCCTGTCAGCATTTATCAAAAACTGTTTAGATCAAGCTCTTCTCGATATTATTTCGAGCCGATTTCTTGCAGGTACCCTTAAAAACATGTTTTAAACATAATGAACGGTTCAGATCATCAAAATAAAGGATCCCTCATTAGAAGCGCGGACTATATATGTATGAGTGAGCTTCTAATAAGGGATCCCCTATTTTGCTACGGTGTGGAACTCCTACTTCTTGATCAAATTATGATGATCTGAACCGTTCAATGTGTTTAAAACGTGTTTCTAAGGGTACCCATAAGAGATCGGCTCAAAATAATATCCGGAAAGTCTTCGATCCGTTCAATTTTTCATAAAGCTGTTCCTGTCAGCATTTATCAAAAACTGTTTAGATCAAGCTCTTCTCGATATTATTTCGAGCCGATTTCTTGCAGGTACCCTTAAAAACATGTTTTAAACATAATGAACGGTTCAGATCATCAAAATAAAGGATCCCTCATTAGAAGCGCGGACTATATATGTATGAGTGAGCTTCTAATAAGGGATCCCCTATTTTGCTACGGTGTGGACCTCCTACTTCTTGATCAAATTATGATGATCTGAACCGTTCAATGTGTTTAAAACGTGTTTCTAAGGGTACCCGTAAGAGATCGGCTCAAAATAATATCCGGAAAGTCTTTGATCCGTTCAATTTTTCATAAAGCTGTTCCTGTCAGCATTTATCAAAAACTGTTTAGATCAAGCTCTTCTCGATATTATTTCGAGCCGATTTCGTGCAGGTACCCTTAAAAACATGTTTTAAACATAATGAACGGTTCAGATCATCAAAATAAAGGATCCCTCATTAGAAGCGCGGACTATATATGTATGAGTGAGCTTCTAATAAGGGATCCCCTATTTTGCTACGGTGTGGACCTCCTACTTCTTGATCAAATTATGATGATCTGAACCGTTCAATGTGTTTAAAACGTGTTTCTAAGGGTACCCGTAAGAGATCGGCTCAAAATAATATCCGGAAAGTCTTTGATCCGTTCAATTTTTCATAAAGCTGTTCCTGTCAGCATTTATCAAAAACTGTTTAGATCAAGCTCTTCTCGATATTATTTCGAGCCGATTTCTTGCAGGTACCCTTAAAAACATGTTTTAAACATAATGAACGGTTCAGATCATCAAAATAAAGGATCCCTCATTAGAAGCGCGGACTATATATGTATGAGTGAGCTTCTAATAAGGGATCCCCTATTTTGCTACGGTGTGGACCTCCTACTTCTTGATCAAATTATGATGATCTGAACCGTTCAATGTGTTTAAAACGTGTTTCTAAGGGTACCCGTAAGAGATCGGCTCAAAATAATATCCGGAAAGTCTTTGATCCGTTCAATTTTTCATAAAGCTGTTCCTGTCAGCATTTATCAAAAACTGTTTAGATCAAGCTCTTCTCGATATTATTTCGAGCCGATTTCTTGCAGGTACCCTTAAAAACATGTTTTAAACATAATGAACGGTTCAGATCATCAAAATAAAGGATCCCTCATTAGAAGCGCGGACTATATAT
The DNA here is from genome assembly GCA_019985065.2 of Arctostaphylos glauca. NCBI lineage: Eukaryota > Viridiplantae > Streptophyta > Magnoliopsida > Ericales > Ericaceae > Arctostaphylos > Arctostaphylos glauca. The sequence continues at coordinate 23,495 of JAHSPW020000157.1, read as the reverse complement.
GTATGAGTGAGCTTCTAATAAGGGATCCCCTATTTTGCTACGGTGTGGACCTCCTACTTCTTGATCAAATTATGATGATCTGAACCGTTCAATGTGTTTAAAACGTGTTTCTAAGGGTACCCGTAAGAGATCGGCTCAAAATAATATCCGGAAAGTCTTTGATCCGTTCAATTTTTCATAAAGCTGTTCCTGTCAGCATTTATCAAAAACTGTTTAGATCAAGCTCTTCTCGATATTATTTCGAGCCGATTTCTTGCAGGTACCCTTAAAAACATGTTTTAAACATAATGAACGGTTCAGATCATCAAAATAAAGGATCCCTCATTAGAAGCGCGGACTATATATGTATGAGTGAGCTTCTAATAAGGGATCCCCTATTTTGCTACGGTGTGGACCTCCTATTTCTTGATCAAATTATGATGATCTGAACCGTTTAATGTGTTTAAAACGTGTTTCTAAGGGTACCCGTAAGAGATCGGCTCAAAATAATATCCGGAAAGTCTTTGATCCGTTCAATTTTTCATAAAGCTGTTCCTGTCAGCATTTATCAAAAACTGTTTAGATCAAGCTCTTCTCGATATTATTTCGAGCCGATTTCTTGCAGGTACCCTTAAAAACATGTTTTAAACATAATGAACGGTTCAGATCATCAAAATAAAGGATCCCTCATTAGAAGCGCGGACTATATATGTATGAGTGAGCTTCTAATAAGGGATCCCCTATTTTGCTACGGTGTGGACCTCCTACTTCTTGATCAAATTATGATGATCTGAACCGTTCAATGTGTTTAAAACGTGTTTCTAAGGGTACCCGTAAGAGATCGGCTCAAAATAATATCCGGAAAGTCTTTGATCCGTTCAATTTTTCATAAAGCTGTTCCTGTCAGCATTTATCAAAAACTGTTTAGATCAAGCTCTTCTCGATATTATTTCGAGCCGATTTCTTGCAGGTACCCTTAAAAACATGTTTTAAACATAATGAACGGTTCAGATCATCAAAATAAAGGATCCCTCATTAGAAGCGCGGACTATATATGTATGAGTGAGCTTCTAATAAGGGATCCCCTATTTTGCTACGGTGTGGACCTCCTACTTCTTGATCAAATTATGATGATCTGAACCGTTCAATGTGTTTAAAACGTGTTTCTAAGGGTACCCGTAAGAGATCGGCTCAAAATAATATCCGGAAAGTCTTTGATCCGTTCAATTTTTCATAAAGCTGTTCCTGTCAGCATTTATCAAAAACTGTTTAGATCAAGCTCTTCTCGATATTATTTCGAGCCGATTTCTTGCAGGTACCCTTAAAAACATGTTTTAAACATAATGAATGGTTCAGATCATCAAAATAAAGGATCCCTCATTAGAAGCGCGGACTATATATGTATGAGTGAGCTTCTAATAAGGGATCCCCTATTTTGCTACGGTGTGGACCTCCTACTTCTTGATCAAATTATGATGATCTGAACCGTTCAATGTGTTTAAAACGTGTTTCTAAGGGTACCCGTAAGAGATCGGCTCAAAATAATATCCGGAAAGTCTTTGATCCGTTCAATTTTTCATAAAGCTGTTCCTGTCAGCATTTATCAAAAACTGTTTAGATCAAGCTCTTCTCGATATTATTTCGAGCCGATTTCTTGCAGGTACCCTTAAAAACATGTTTTCAACATAATGAACGGTTCAGATCATCAAAATAAAGGATCCCTCATTAGAAGCGCGGACTATATATGTATGAGTGAGCTTCTAATAAGGGATCCCCTATTTTGCTACGGTGTGGACCTCCTACTTCTTGATCAAATTATGATGATCTGAACCGTTCAATGTGTTTAAAACGTGTTTCTAAGGGTACCCGTAAGAGATCGGCTCAAAATAATATCCGGAAAGTCTTTGATCCGTTCAATTTTTCATAAAGCTGTTCCTGTCAGCATTTATCAAAAACTATTTAGATCAAGCTCTTCTCGATATTATTTCGAGCCGATTTCTTGCAGGTACCCTTAAAAACATGTTTTCAACATAATGAACGGTTCAGATCATCAAAATAAAGGATCCCTCATTAGAAGCGCGGACTATATATGTATGAGTGAGCTTCTAATAAGGGATCCCCTATTTTGCTACGGTGTGGACCTCCTACTTCTTGATCAAATTATGATGATCTGAACCGTTCAATGTGTTTAAAACGTGTTTCTAAGGGTACCCGTAAGAGATCGGCTCAAAATAATATCCGGAAAGTCTTTGATCCGTTCAATTTTTCATAAAGCTGTTCCTGTCAGCATTTATCAAAAACTGTTTAGATCAAGCTCTTCTCGATATTATTTCGAGCCGATTTCTTGCAGGTACCCTTAAAAACATGTTTTAAACATAATGAACGGTTTAGATCATCAAAATAAAGGATCCCTCATTAGAAGCGCGGACTATATATGTATGAGTGAGCTTCTAATAAGGGATCCCCTATTTTGCTACGGTGTGGACCTCCTACTTCTTGATCAAATTATGATGATCTGAACCGTTCAATGTGTTTAAAACGTGTTTCTAAGGGTACCCGTAAGAGATCGGCTCAAAATAATATCCGGAAAGTCTTTGATCCGTTCAATTTTTCATAAAGCTGTTCCTGTCAGCATTTATCAAAAACTGTTTAGATCAAGCTCTTCTCGATATTATTTCGAGCCGATTTCTTGCAGGTACCCTTAAAAACATGTTTTAAACATAATGAATGGTTCAGATCATCAAAATAAAGGATCCCTCATTAGAAGCGCGGACTATATATGTATGAGTGAGCTTCTAATAAGGGATCCCCTATTTTGCTACGGTGTGGACCTCCTACTTCTTGATCAAATTATGATGATCTGAACCGTTCAATGTGTTTAAAACGTGTTTCTAAGGGTACCCGTAAGAGATCGGCTCAAAATAATATCCGGAAAGTCTTTGATCCGTTCAATTTTTCATAAAGCTGTTCCTGTCAGCATTTATCAAAAACTGTTTAGATCAAGCTCTTCTCGATATTATTTCGAGCCGATTTCTTGCAGGTACCCTTAAAAACATGTTTTCAACATAATGAACGGTTCAGATCATCAAAATAAAGGATCCCTCATTAGAAGCGCGGACTATATATGTATGAGTGAGCTTCTAATAAGGGATCCCCTATTTTGCTACGGTGTGGACCTCCTACTTCTTGATCAAATTATGATGATCTGAACCGTTCAATGTGTTTAAAACGTGTTTCTAAGGGTACCCGTAAGAGATCGGCTCAAAATAATATCCGGAAAGTCTTTGATCCGTTCAATTTTTCATAAAGCTGTTCCTGTCAGCATTTATCAAAAACTATTTAGATCAAGCTCTTCTCGATATTATTTCGAGCCGATTTCTTGCAGGTACCCTTAAAAACATGTTTTCAACATAATGAACGGTTCAGATCATCAAAATAAAGGATCCCTCATTAGAAGCGCGGACTATATATGTATGAGTGAGCTTCTAATAAGGGATCCCCTATTTTGCTACGGTGTGGACCTCCTACTTCTTGATCAAATTATGATGATCTGAACCGTTCAATGTGTTTAAAACGTGTTTCTAAGGGTACCCGTAAGAGATCGGCTCAAAATAATATCCGGAAAGTCTTTGATCCGTTCAATTTTTCATAAAGCTGTTCCTGTCAGCATTTATCAAAAACTGTTTAGATCAAGCTCTTCTCGATATTATTTCGAGCCGATTTCGTGCAGGTACCCTTAAAAACATGTTTTAAACATAATGAACGGTTCAGATCATCAAAATAAAGGATCCCTCATTAGAAGCGCGGACTATATATGTATGAGTGAGCTTCTAATAAGGGATCCCCTATTTTGCTACGGTGTGGACCTCCTACTTCTTGATCAAATTATGATGATCTGAACCGTTCAATGTGTTTAAAACGTGTTTCTAAGGGTACCCGTAAGAGATCGGCTCAAAATAATATCCGGAAAGTCTTTGATCCGTTCAATTTTTCATAAAACTGTTCCTGTCAGCATTTATCAAAAACTGTTTAGATCAAGCTCTTCTCGATATTATTTCGAGCCGATTTCTTGCAGGTACCCTTAAAAACATGTTTTAAACATAATGAACGGTTCAGATCATCAAAATAAAGGATCCCTCATTAGAAGCGCGGACTATATATGTATGAGTGAGCTTCTAATAAGGGATCCCCTATTTTGCTACGGTGTGGACCTCCTACTTCTTGATCAAATTATGATGATCTGAACCGTTCAATGTGTTTAAAACGTGTTTCTAAGGGTACCCGTAAGAGATCGGCTCAAAATAATATCCGGAAAGTCTTTGATCCGTTCAATTTTTCATAAAGCTGTTCCTGTCAGCATTTATCAAAAACTGTTTAGATCAAGCTCTTCTCGATATTATTTCGAGCCGATTTCTTGCAGGTACCCTTAAAAACATGTTTTAAACATAATGAACGGTTCAGATCATCAAAATAAAGGATCCCTCATTAGAAGCGCGGACTATATATGTATGAGTGAGCTTCTAATAAGGGATCCCCTATTTTGCTACGGTGTGGACCTCCTACTTCTTGATCAAATTATGATGATCTGAACCGTTCAATGTGTTTAAAACGTGTTTCTAAGGGTACCCGTAAGAGATCGGCTCAAAATAATATCCGGAAAGTCTTTGATCCGTTCAATTTTTCATAAAGCTGTTCCTGTCAGCATTTATCAAAAACTGTTTAGATCAAGCTCTTCTCGATATTATTTCGAGCCGATTTCTTGCAGGTACCCTTAAAAACATGTTTTAAACATAATGAACGGTTCAGATCATCAAAATAAAGGATCCCTCATTAGAAGCGCGGACTATATATGTATGAGTGAGCTTCTAATAAGGGATCCCCTATTTTGCTACGGTGTGGACCTCCTACTTCTTGATCAAATTATGATGATCTGAACCGTTCAATGTGTTTAAAACGTGTTTCTAAGGGTACCCGTAAGAGATCGGCTCAAAATAATATCCGGAAAGTCTTTGATCCGTTCAATTTTTCATAAAGCTGTTCCTGTCAGCATTTATCAAAAACTGTTTAGATCAAGCTCTTCTCGATATTATTTCGAGCCGATTTCTTGCAGGTACCCTTAAAAACATGTTTTCAACATAATGAACGGTTCAGATCATCAAAATAAAGGATCCCTCATTAGAAGCGCGGACTATATATGTATGAGTGAGCTTCTAATAAGGGATCCCCTATTTTGCTACGGTGTGGACCTCCTACTTCTTGATCAAATTATGATGATCTGAACCGTTCAATGTGTTTAAAACGTGTTTCTAAGGGTACCCGTAAGAGATCGGCTCAAAATAATATCCGGAAAGTCTTTGATCCGTTCAATTTTTCATAAAGCTGTTCCTGTCAGCATTTATCAAAAACTGTTTAGATCAACCTCTTCTCGATATTATTTCGAGCCGATTTCTTGCAGGTACCCTTAAAAACATGTTTTAAACATAATGAACAGTTCAGATCATCAAAATAAAGGATCCCTCATTAGAAGCGCGGACTATATATGTATGAGTGAGCTTCTAATAAGGGATCCCCTATTTTGCTACGGTGTGGACCTCCTACTTCTTGATCAAATTATGATGATCTGAACCGTTCAATGTGTTTAAAACGTGTTTTTAAGGGTACCCGTAAAAGATCGGCTCAAAATAATATCCGGAAAGTCTTTGATCCGTTCAATTTTTCATAAAACTGTTCCTGTCAGCATTTATCAAAAACTGTTTAGATCAAGCTCTTCTCGATATTATTTCGAGCCGATTTCTTGCAGGTACCCTTAAAAACATGTTTTAAACATAATGAACGGTTCAGATCATCAAAATAAAGGATCCCTCATTAGAAGCGCGGACTATATATGTATGAGTGAGCTTCTAATAAGGGATCCCCTATTTTGCTACGGTGTGGACCTCCTACTTCTTGATCAAATTATGATGATCTGAACCGTTCAATGTGTTTAAAACGTGTTTTTAAGGGTACCCGTAAGAGATCGGCTCAAAATAATATCCGGAAAGTCTTTGATCCGTTCAATTTTTCATAAAACTGTTCCTGTCAGCATTTATCAAAAACTGTTTAGATCAAGCTCTTCTCGATATTATTTCGAGCCGATTTCTTGCAGGTACCCTTAAAAACATGTTTTAAACATAATGAACGGTTCAGATCATCAAAATAAAGGATCCCTCATTAGAAGCGCGGACTATATATGTATGAGTGAGCTTCTAATAAGGGATCCCCTATTTTGCTACGGTGTGGACCTCCTACTTCTTGATCAAATTATGATGATCTGAACCGTTCAATGTGTTTAAAACGTGTTTTTAAGGGTTCCCGTAAGAGATCGGCTCAAAATAATATCCGGAAAGTCTTTGATCCGTTCAATTTTTCATAAAACTGTTCCTGTCAGCATTTATCAAAAACTGTTTAGATCAAGCTCTTCTCGATATTATTTCGAGCCGATTTCTTGCAGGTACCCTTAAAAACATGTTTTAAACATAATGAACGGTTCAGATCATCAAAATAAAGGATCCCTCATTAGAAGCGCGGACAATATATGTATGAGTGAGCTTCTAATAAGGGATCCCCTATTTTGCTACGGTGTGGACCTCCTACTTCTTGATCAAATTATGATGATCTGAACCGTTCAATGTGTTTAAAACGTGTTTTTAAGGGTACCCGTAAGAGATCGGCTCAAAATAATATCCGGAAAGTCTTTGATCCGTTCAATTTTTCATGAAACTGTTCCTGACAGCATTTATCAAAAACTGTTTAGATCGAGCTCTTCTCGATATTATTTCGAGCCGATTTCTTGCAGGTACCCTTAAAAACATGTTTTAAACATAATGAACGGTTCAGATCATCAAAATAAAGGATCCCTCATTAGAAGCGCGGACTATATATGTATGAGTGAGTTTCTAATAAGGGATCCCCTATTTTGCTACGGTGTGGACCTCCTACTTGTTGATCAAATTATGATGATCTGAACCGTTCAATGTGTTTAAAACGTGTTTTTAAGGGTACCCGTAAGAGATCGGCTCAAAATAATATCCGGAAAGTCTTTGATCCGTTCAATTTTTCATAAAACTGTTCCTGTCAGCATTTATCAAAAACTGTTTAGATCAAGCTCTTCTCGATATTATTTCGAGCCGATTTCTTGCAGGTACCCCTAAAAACATGTTTTAAACATAATGAACGGTTCAGATCATCAAAATAAAGGATCCCTCATTAGAAGCGCGGACTATATATGTATGAGTGAGCTTCTAATAAGGGATCCCCTATTTTGCTACGGTGTGGACCTCCTACTTCTTGATCAAATTATGATGATCTGAACCGTTCAATGTGTTTAAAACGTGTTTTTAAGGGTACCCGTAAGAGATCGGCTCAAAATAATATCCGGAAAGTCTTTGATCCGTTCAATTTTTCATAAAACTGTTCCTGTCAGCATTTATCAAAAACTGTTTAGATCAAGCTCTTCTCGATATTATTTCGAGCCGATTTCTTGCAGGTACCCTTAAAAACATGTTTTAAACATAATGAACGGTTCAGATAATCAAAATAAAGGATCCCTCATTAGAAGCGCGGACTATATATGTATGAGTGAGCTTCTAATAAGGGATCCCCTATTTTGCTACGGTGTGGACCTCCTACTTCTTGATCAAATTATGATGATCTGAACCGTTCAATGTGTTTAAAACGTGTTTTTAAGGGTACCCGTAAGAGATCGGCTCAAAATAATATCCGGAAAGTCTTTGATCCGTTCAATTTTTCATAAAACTGTTCCTGTCAGCATTTATCAAAAACTGTTTAGATCGAGCTCTTCTCGATATTATTTCGAGCCGATTTCTTGCAGGTACCCTTAAAAACATGTTTTAAACATAATGAACGGTTCAGATCATCAAAATAAAGGATCCCTCATTAGAAGCGCGGACTATATATGTATGAGTGAGCTTCTAATAAGGGATCCCCTATTTTGCTACGGTGTGGACCTCCTACTTCTTGATCAAATTATGATGATCTGAACCGTTCAATGTGTTTAAAACGTGTTTTTAAGGGTACCCGTAAGAGATCGGCTCAAAATAATATCCGGAAAGTCTTTGATCCGTTCAATTTTTCATAAAACTGTTCCTGTCAGCATTTATCAAAAACTGTTTAGATCAAGCTCTTCTCGATATTATTTCGAGCCGATTTCTTGCAGGTACCCTTAAAAACATGTTTTAAACATAATGAACGGTTCAGATCATCAAAATAAAGGATCCCTCATTAGAAGCGCGGACTATATATGTATGAGTGAGCTTCTAATAAGGGATCCCCTATTTTGCTACGGTGTGGACCTCCTACTTCTTGATCAAATTATGATGATCTGAACCGTTCAATGTGTTTAAAACGTGTTTTTAAGGGTACCCGTAAGAGATCGGCTCAAAATAATATCCGGAAAGTCTTTGATCCGTTCAATTTTTCATAAAACTGTTCCTGACAGCATTTATCAAAAACTGTTTAGATCAAGCTCTTCTCGATATTATTTCGAGCCGATTTCTTGCAGGTACCCTTAAAAACATGTTTTAAACATAATGAACGGTTCAGATCATCAAAATAAAGGATCCCTCATTAGAAGCGCGGACTATATATGTATGAGTGAGCTTCTAATAAGGGATCCCCTATTTTGCTACGGTGTGGACCTCCTACTTCTTGATCAAATTATGATGATCTGAACCGTTCAATGTGTTTAAAACGTGTTTTTAAGGGTACCCGTAAGAGATCGGCTCAAAATAATATCCGGAAAGTCTTTGATCCGTTCAATTTTTCATAAAACTGTTCCTGTCAGCATTTATCAAAAACTGTTTAGATCAAGCTCTTCATAAAACTGTTCCTGTCAGCATTTATCAAAAACTGTTTAGATCAAGCTCTTCTCGATATTATTTCGAGCCGATTTCTTGCAGGTACCCTTAAAAACATGTTTTAAACATAATGAACGGTTCAGATCATCAAAATAAAGGATCCCTCATTAGAAGCGCGGACTATATATGTATGAGTGAGCTTCTAATAAGGGATCCCCTATTTTGCTACGGTGTGGACCTCCTACTTCTTGATCAAATTATGATGATCTGAACCGTTCAATGTGTTTAAAACGTGTTTTTAAGGGTACCCGTAAGAGATCGGCTCAAAATAATATCCGGAAAGTCTTTGATCCGTTCAATTTTTCATAAAACTGTTCCTGTCAGCATTTATCAAAAACTGTTTAGATCAAGCTCTTCTCGATATTATTTCGAGCCGATTTCTTGCAGGTACCCTTAAAAACATGTTTTAAACATAATGAACGGTTCAGATCATCAAAATAAAGGATCCCTCATTAGAAGCGCGGACTATATATGTATGAGTGAGCTTCTAATAAGGGATCCCCTATTTTGCTACGGTGTGGACCTCCTACTTCTTGATCAAATTATGATGATCTGAACCGTTCAATGTGTTTAAAACGTGTTTTTAAGGGTACCCGTAAGAGATCGGCTCAAAATAATATCCGGAAAGTCTTTGATCCGTTCAATTTTTCATAAAACTGTTCCTGTCAGCATTTATCAAAAACTGTTTAGATCAAGCTCTTCTCGATATTATTTCGAGCCGATTTCTTGCAGGTACCCTTAAAAACATGTTTTAAACATAATGAACGGTTCAGATCATCAAAATAAAGGATCCCTCATTAGAAGCGCGGACTATATATGTATGAGTGAGCTTCTAATAAGGGATCCCCTATTTTGCTACGGTGTGGACCTCCTACTTCTTGATCAAATTATGATGATCTGAACCGTTCAATGTGTTTAAAACGTGTTTTTAAGGGTACCCGTAAGAGATCGGCTCAAAATAATATCCGGAAAGTCTTTGATCCGTTCAATTTTTCATAAAACTGTTCCTGTCAGCATTTATCAAAAACTGTTTAGATCAAGCTCTTCTCGATATTATTTCGAGCCGATTTCTTGCAGGTACCCTTAAAAACATGTTTTAAACATAATGAACGGTTCAGATCATCAAAATAAAGGATCCCTCATTAGAAGCGCGGACTATATATGTATGAGTGAGCTTCTAATAAGGGATCCCCTATTTTGCTACGGTGTGGACCTCCTACTTCTTGATCAAATTATGATGATCTGAACCGTTCAATGTGTTTAAAACGTGTTTTTAAGGGTACCCGTAAGAGATCGGCTCAAAATAATATCCGGAAAGTCTTTGATCCGTTCAATTTTTCATAAAACTGTTCCTGTCAGCATTTATCAAAAACTGTTTAGATCAAGCTCTTCTCGATAATATTTCGAGCCGATTTCTTGCAGGTACCCTTAAAAACATGTTTTAAACATAATGAACGGTTCAGATCATCAAAATAAAGGATCCCTCATTAGAAGCGCGGACTATATATGTATGAGTGAGCTTCTAATAAGGGATCCCCTATTTTGCTACGGTGTGGACCTCCTACTTCTTGATCAAATTATGATGATCTGAACCGTTCAATGTGTTTAAAACGTGTTTTTAAGGGTACCCGTAAGAGATCGGCTCAAAATAATATCCGGAAAGTCTTTGATCCGTTCAATTTTTCATAAAACTGTTCCTGTCAGCATTTATCAAAAACTGTTTAGATCAAGCTCTTCTCGATATTATTTCGAGCCGATTTTTTGCAGGTACCCTTAAAAACATGTTTTAAACATAATGAACGGTTCAGATCATCAAAATAAAGGATCCCTCATTAGAAGCGCGGACTATATATGTATGAGTGAGCTTCTAATAAGGGATCCCCTATTTTGCTACGGTGTGGACCTCCTACTTCTTGATCAAATTATGATGACCTGAACCGTTCAATGTGTTTAAAACGTGTTTTTAAGGGTACCCGTAAGAGATCGGCTCAAAATAATATCCGGAAAGTCTTTGATCCGTTCAATTTTTCATAAAACTGTTCCTGTCAGCATTTATCAAAAACTGTTTAGATCAAGCTCTTCTCGATATTATTTCGAGCCGATTTCTTGCAGGTACCCTTAAAAACATGTTTTAAACATAATGAACGGTTCAGATCATCAAAATAAAGGATCCCTCATTAGAAGCGCGGACTATATATGTATGAGTGAGCTTCTAATAAGGGATCCCCTATTTTGCTACGGTGTGGACCTCCTACTTCTTGATCAAATTATGATGATCTGAACCGTTCAATGTGTTTAAAACGTGTTTTTAAGGGTACCCGTAAGAGATCGGCTCAAAATAATATCCGGAAAGTCTTTGATCCGTTCAATTTTTCATAAAACTGTTCCTGTCAGCATTTATCAAAAACTGTTTAGATCAAGCTCTTCTCGATATTATTTCGAGCCGATTTCTTGCAGGTACCCTTAAAAACATGTTTTAAACATAATGAACGGTTCAGATCATCAAAATAAAGGATCCCTCATTAGAAGCGCGGACTATATATGTATGAGTGAGCTTCTAATAAGGGATCCCCTATTTTGCTACGGTGTGGACCTCCTACTTCTTGATCAAATTATGATGACCTGAACCGTTCAATGTGTTTAAAACGTGTTTTTAAGGGTACCCGTAAGAGATCGGCTCAAAATAATATCCGGAAAGTCTTTGATCCGTTCAATTTTTCATAAAACTGTTCCTGTCAGCATTTATCAAAAACTGTTTAGATCAAGCTCTTCTCGATATTATTTCGAGCCGATTTCTTGCAGGTACCCTTAAAAACATGTTTTAAACATAATGAACGGTTCAGATCATCAAAATAAAGGATCCCTCATTAGAAGCGCGGACTATATATGTATGAGTGAGCTTCTAATAAGGGATCCCCTATTTTGCTACGGTGTGGACCTCCTACTTCTTGATCAAATTATGATGATCTGAACCGTTCAATGTGTTTAAAACGTGTTTTTAAGGGTACCCGTAAGAGATCGGCTCAAAATAATATCCGGAAAGTCTTTGATCCGTTCAATTTTTCATAAAACTGTTCCTGTCAGCATTTATCAAAAACTGTTTAGATCAAGCTCTTCTCGATATTATTTCGAGCCGATTTCTTGCAGGTACCCTTAAAAACATGTTTTAAACATAATGAACGGTTCAGATCATCAAAATAAAGGATCCCTCATTAGAAGCGCGGACTATATATGTATGAGTGAGCTTCTAATAAGGGATCCCCTATTTTGCTACGGTGTGGACCTCCTACTTCTTGATCAAATTATGATGATCTGAACCGTTCAATGTGTTTAAAACGTGTTTTTAAGGGTACCCGTAAGAGATCGGCTCAAAATAATATCCGGAAAGTCTTTGATCCGTTCAATTTTTCATAAAACTGTTCCTGTCAGCATTTATCAAAAACTGTTTAGATCAAGCTCTTCTCGATATTATTTCGAGCCGATTTCTTGCAGGTACCCTTAAAAACATGTTTTAAACATAATGAACGGTTCAGATCATCAAAATAAAGGATCCCTCATTAGAAGCGCGGACTATATATGTATGAGTGAGCTTCTAATAAGGGATCCCCTATTTTGCTACGGTGTGGACCTCCTACTTCTTGATCAAATTATGATGACCTGAACCGTTCAATGTGTTTAAAACGTGTTTTTAAGGGTACCCGTAAGAGATCGGCTCAAAATAATATCCGGAAAGTCTTTGATCCGTTCAATTTTTCATAAAACTGTTCCTGTCAGCATTTATCAAAAACTGTTTAGATCAAGCTCTTCTCGATATTATTTCGAGCCGATTTCTTGCAGGTACCCTTAAAAACATGTTTTAAACATAATGAACGGTTCAGATCATCAAAATAAAGGATCCCTCATTAGAAGCGCGGACTATATATGTATGAGTGAGCTTCTAATAAGGGATCCCCTATTTTGCTACGGTGTGGACCTCCTACTTCTTGATCAAATTATGATGATCTGAACCGTTCAATGTGTTTAAAACGTGTTTTTAAGGGTACCCGTAAGAGATCGGCTCAAAATAATATCCGGAAAGTCTTTGATCCGTTCAATTTTTCATAAAACTGTTCCTGTCAGCATTTATCAAAAACTGTTTAGATCAAGCTCTTCTCGATATTATTTCGAGCCGATTTCTTGCAGGTACCCTTAAAAACATGTTTTAAACATAATGAACGGTTCAGATCATCAAAATAAAGGATCCCTCATTAGAAGCGCGGACTATATATGTATGAGTGAGCTTCTAATAAGGGATCCCCTATTTTGCTACGGTGTGGACCTCCTACTTCTTGATCAAATTATGATGATCTGAACCGTTCAATGTGTTTAAAACGTGTTTTTAAGGGTACCCGTAAGAGATCGGCTCAAAATAAATATCCGGAAAGTCTTTGATCCGTTCAATTTTTCATAAAACTGTTCCTGTCAGCATTTATCAAAAACTGTTTAGATCAAGCTCTTCTCGATATTATTTTGAGCCGATTTCTTGCAGGTACCCTTAAAAACATGTTTTAAACATAATGAACGGTTCAGATCATCAAAATAAAGGATCCCTCATTAGAAGCGCGGACTATATATGTATGAGTGAGCTTCTAATAAGGGATCCCCTATTTTGCTACGGTGTGGACCTCCTACTTCTTGATCAAATTATGATGATCTGAACCGTTCAATGTGTTTAAAACGTGTTTTTAAGGGTACCCGTAAGAGATCGGCTCAAAATAACATCCGGAAAGTCTTTGATCCGTTCAATTTTTCATAAAACTGTTCCTGTCAGCATTTATCAAAAACTGTTTAGATGAAGCTCTTCTCGATATTATTTCGAGCCGATTTCTTGCAGGTACCCTTAAAAACATGTTTTAAACATAATGAACGGTTCAGATCATCAAAATAAAGGATCCCTCATTAGAAGCGCGGACTATATATGTATGAGTGAGCTTCTAATAAGGGATCCCCTATTTTGCTACGGTGTGGACCTCCTACTTCTTGATCAAATTATGATGATCTGAACCGTTCAATGTGTTTAAAACGTGTTTTTAAGGGTACCCGTAAGAGATCGGCTCAAAATAATATCCGAAAGTCTTTGATCCGTTCAATTTTTCATAAAACTGTTCCTGTCAGCATTTATCAAAAACTGTTTAGATCAAGCTCTTCTCGATATTATTTCGAGCCGATTTCTTGCAGGTACCCTTAAAAACATGTTTTAAACATAATGAACGGTTCAGATCATCAAAATAAAAGATCCCTCATTAGAAGCGCGAACTATATATGTATGAGTGAGCTTCTAATAAGGGATCCCCTATTTTGCTACGGTGTGGACCTCCTACTTCTTGATCAAATTATGATGATCTGAACCGTTCAATGTGTTTAAAACGTGTTTTTAAGGGTACCCGTAAGAGATCGGCTCAAAATTATATCCGGAAAGTCTTTGATCCGTTCAATTTTTCATAAAACTGTTCCTGTCAGCATTTATCAAAAACTGTTTAGATCAAGCTCTTCTCGATGTTATTTCGAGCCGATTTCTTGCAGGTACCCTTAAAAACATGTTTTAAACATAATGAACGGTTCAGATCATCAAAATAAAGGATCCCTCATTAGAAGCGCGGACTATATATGTATGAGTGAGCTTCTAATAAGGGATCCCCTATTTTGCTACGGTGTGGACCTCCTACTTCTTGATCAAATTATGATGATCTGAACCGTTCAATGTGTTTAAAACGTGTTTTTAAGGGTACCCGTAAGAGATCGGCTCAAAATAATATCCGGAAAGTCTTTGATCCGTTCAATTTTTCATAAAACTGTTCCTGTCAGCATTTATCAAAAACTGTTTAGATCAAGCTCTTCACGATATTATTTCGAGCCGATTTCTTGCAGGTACCCTTAAAAACATGTTTTAAACATAATGAACGGTTCAGATCATCAAAATAAAGGATCCCTCATTAGAAGCGCGGACTATATATGTATGAGTGAGCTTCTAATAAGGGATCCCCTATTTTGCTACGGTGTGGACCTCCTACTTCTTGATCAAATTATGATGATCTGAACCGTTCAATGTGTTTAAAACGTGTTTTTAAGGGTACCCGTAAGAGATCGGCTCAAAATAATATCCGGAAAGTCTTTGATCCGTTCAATTTTTCATAAAACTGTTCCTGTCAGCATTTATCAAAAACTGTTTAGATCAAGCTCTTCTCGATATTATTTCGAGCCGATTTCTTGCAGGTACCCTTAAAAACATGTTTTAAACATAATGAACGGTTCAGATCATCAAAATAAAGGATCCCTCATTAGAAGCGCGGACTATATATGTATGAGTGAGCTTCTAATAAGGGATCCCCTATTTTGCTACGGTGTGGACCTCCTACTTCTTGATCAAATTATGATGATCTGAACCGTTCAATGTGTTTAAAACGTGTTTTTAAGGGTACCCGTAAGAGATCGGCTCAAAATAATATCCGGAAAGTCTTTGATCCGTTCAATTTTTCATAAAACTGTTCCTGTCAGCATTTATCAAAAACTGTTTAGATCAAGCTCTTCTCGATATTATTTCGAGCCGATTTCTTGCAGGTACCCTTAAAAACATGTTTTAAACATAATGAACGGTTCAGATCATCAAAATAAAGGATCCCTTATTAGAAGCGCGGACTATATATGTATGAGTGAGATTCTAATAAGGGATCCCCTATTTTGCTACGGTGTGGACCTCCTACTTCTTGATCAAATTATGATGATCTGAACCGTTCAATGTGTTTAAAACGTGTTTTTAAGGGTACCCGTAAGAGATCGGCTCAAAATAATATCCGGAAAGTCTTTGATCCGTTCAATTTTTCATAAAACTGTTCCTGTCAGCATTTATCAAAAACTGTTTAGATCAAGCTCTTCTCGATATTATTTCGAGCCGATTTCTTGCAGGTACCCTTAAAAACATGTTTTAAACATAATGAACGGTTCAGATCATCAAAATAAAGGATCCCTCATTAGAAGCGCGGACTATATATGTATGAGTGAGCTTCTAATAAGGGATCCCCTATTTTGCTACGGTGTGGACCTCCTACTTCTTGATCAAATTATGATGATCTGAACCGTTCAATGTGTTTAAAACGTGTTTTTAAGGGTACCCGTAAGAGATCGGCTCAAAATAATATCCGGAAAGTCTTTGATCCGTTCAATTTTTCATAAAACTGTTCCTGTCAGCATTTATCAAAAACTGTTTAGATCAAGCTCTTCTCGATGTTATTTCGAGCCGATTTCTTGCAGGTACCCTTAAAAACATGTTTTAAACATAATGAACGGTTCAGATCATCAAAATAAAGGATCCCTCATTAGAAGCGCGGACTATATATGTATGAGTGAGCTTCTAATAAGGGATCCCCTATTTTGCTACGGTGTGGACCTCCTACTTCTTGATCAAATTATGATGATCTGAACCGTTCAATGTGTTTAAAACGTGTTTTTAAGGGTACCCGTAAGAGATCGGCTCAAAATAATATCCGGAAAGTCTTTGATCCGTTCAATTTTTCATAAAACTGTTCCTGTCAGCATTTATCAAAAACTGTTTAGATCAAGCTCTTCTCGATATTATTTCGAGCCGATTTCTTGCAGGTACCCTTAAAAACATGTTTTAAACATAATGAACGGTTCAGATCATCAAAATAAAGGATCCCTCATTAGAAGCGCGGACTATATATGTATGAGTGAGCTTCTAATAAGGGATCCCCTATTTTGCTACGGTGTGGACCTCCTACTTCTTGATCAAATTATGATGATCTGAACCGTTCAATGTGTTTAAAACGTGTTTTTAAGGGTACCCGTAAGAGATCGGCTCAAAATAATATCCGGAAAGTCTTTGATCCGTTCAATTTTTCATAAAACTGTTCCTGTCAGCATTTATCAAAAACTGTTTAGATGAAGCTCTTCTCGATATTATTTCGAGCCGATTTCTTGCAGGTACCCTTAAAAACATGTTTTAAACATAATGAACGGTTCAGATCATCAAAATAAAGGATCCCTCATTAGAAGCGCGGACTATATATGTATGAGTGAGCTTCTAATAAGGGATCCCCTATTTTGCTACGGTGTGGACCTCCTACTTCTTGATCAAATTATGATGATCTGAACCGTTCAATGTGTTTAAAACGTGTTTTTAAGGGTACCCGTAAGAGATCGGCTCAAAATAATATCCGGAAAGTCTTTGATCCGTTCAATTTTTCATAAAACTGTTCCTGTCAGCATTTATCAAAAACTGTTTAGATCAAGCTCTTCTCGATATTATTTCGAGCCGATTTCTTGCAGGTACCCTTAAAAACATGTTTTAAACATAATGAACGGTTCAGATCATCAAAATAAAGGATCCCTCATTAGAAGCGCGGACTATATATGTATGAGTGAGCTTCTAATAAGGGATCCCCTATTTTGCTACGGTGTGGACCTCCTACTTCTTGATCAAATTATGATGATCTGAACCGTTCAATGTGTTTAAAACGTGTTTTTAAGGGTACCCGTAAGAGATCGGCTCAAAATAATATCCGGAAAGTCTTTGATCCGTTCAATTTTTCATAAAACTGTTCCTGTCAGCATTTATCAAAAACTGTTTAGATCAAGCTCTTCTCGATGTTATTTCGAGCCGATTTCTTGCAGGTACCCTTAAAAACATGTTTTAAACATAATGAACGGTTCAGATCATCAAAATAAAGGATCCCTCATTAGAAGCGCGGACTATATATGTATGAGTGAGCTTCTAATAAGGGATCCCCTATTTTGCTACGGTGTGGACCTCCTACTTCTTGATCAAATTATGATGATCTGAACCGTTCAATGTGTTTAAAACGTGTTTTTAAGGGTACCCGTAAGAGATCGGCTCAAAATAATATCCGGAAAGTCTTTGATCCGTTCAATTTTTCATAAAACTGTTCCTGTCAGCATTTATCAAAAACTGTTTAGATCAAGCTCTTCTCGATATTATTTCGAGCCGATTTCTTGCAGGTACCCTTAAAAACATGTTTTAAACATAATGAACGGTTCAGATCATCAAAATAAAGGATCCCTCATTAGAAGCGCGGACTATATATGTATGAGTGAGCTTCTAATAAGGGATCCCCTATTTTGCTACGGTGTGGACCTCCTACTTCTTGATCAAATTATGATGATCTGAACCGTTCAATGTGTTTAAAACGTGTTTTTAAGGGTACCCGTAAGAGATCGGCTCAAAATAATATCCGGAAAGTCTTTGATCCGTTCAATTTTTCATAAAACTGTTCCTGTCAGCATTTATCAAAAACTGTTTAGATCAAGCTCTTCTCGATGTTATTTCGAGCCGATTTCTTGCAGGTACCCTTAAAAACATGTTTTAAACATAATGAACGGTTCAGATCATCAAAATAAAGGATCCCTCATTAGAAGCGCGGACTATATATGTATGAGTGAGCTTTTAATAAGGGATCCCCTATTTTGCTACGGTGTGGACCTCCTACTTCTTGATCAAATTATGATGATCTGAACCGTTCAATGTGTTTAAAACGTGTTTTTAAGGGTACCCGTAAGAGATCGGCTCAAAATAATATCCGGAAAGTCTTTGATCCGTTCAATTTTTCATAAAACTGTTCCTGTCAGCATTTATCAAAAACTGTTTAGATCAAGCTCTTCTCGATATTATTTCGAGCCGATTTCTTGCAGGTACCCTTAAAAACATGTTTTAAACATAATGAACGGTTCAGATCATCAAAATAAAGGATCCCTCATTAGAAGCGCGGACTATATATGTATGAGTGAGCTTCTAATAAGGGATCCCCTATTTTGCTACGGTGTGGACCTCCTACTTCTTGATCAAATTATGATGATCTGAACCGTTCAATGTGTTTAAAACGTGTTTTTAAGGGTACCCGTAAGAGATCGGCTCAAAATAATATCCGGAAAGTCTTTGATCCGTTCAATTTTTCATAAAACTGTTCCTGTCAGCATTTATCAAAAACTGTTTAGATCAAGCTCTTCTCGATATTATTTCGAGCCGATTTCTTGCAGGTACCCTTAAAAACATGTTTTAAACATAATGAACGGTTCAGATCATCAAAATAAAGGATCCCTCATTAGAAGCGCGGACTATATATGTATGAGTGAGCTTCTAATAAGGGATCCCCTATTTTGCTACGGTGTGGACCTCCTACTTCTTGATCAAATTATGATGATCTGAACCGTTCAATGTGTTTAAAACGTGTTTTTAAGGGTACCCGTAAGAGATCGGCTCAAAATAATATCCGGAAAGTCTTTGATCCGTTCAATTTTTCATAAAACTGTTCCTGTCAGCATTTATAAAAAACTGTTTAGATCAAGCTCTTCTCGATATTATTTCGAGCCGATTTCTTGCAGGTACCCTTAAAAACATGTTTTAAACATAATGAACGGTTCAGATCATCAAAATAAAGGATCCCTCATTAGAAGCGCGGACTATATATGTATGAGTGAGCTTCTAATAAGGGATCCCCTATTTTGCTACGGTGTGGACCTCCTACTTCTTGATCAAATTATGATGATCTGAACCGTTCAATGTGTTTAAAACGTGTTTTTAAGGGTACCCGTAAGAGATCGGCTCAAAATAATATCCGGAAAGTCTTTGATCCGTTCAATTTTTCATAAAACTGTTCCTGTCAGCATTTATCAAAAACTGTTTAGATGAAGCTCTTCTCGATATTATTTCGAGCCGATTTCTTGCAGGTACCCTTAAAAACATGTTTTAAACATAATGAACGGTTCAGATCATCAAAATAAAGGATCCCTCATTAGAAGCGCGGACTATATATGTATGAGTGAGCTTCTAATAAGGGATCCCCTATTTTGCTACGGTGTGGACCTCCTACTTCTTGATCAAATTATGATGATCTGAACCGTTCAATGTGTTTAAAACGTGTTTTTAAGGGTACCCGTAAGAGATCGGCTCAAAATAATATCCGGAAAGTCTTTGATCCGTTCAATTTTTCATAAAACTGTTCCTGTCAGCATTTATCAAAAACTGTTTAGATCAAGCTCTTCTCGATATTATTTCGAGCCGATTTCTTGCAGGTACCCTTAAAAACATGTTTTAAACATAATGAACGGTTCAGATCATCAAAATAAAGGATCCCTCATTAGAAGCGCGGACTATATATGTATGAGTGAGCTTCTAATAAGGGATCCCCTATTTTGCTACGGTGTGGACCTCCTACTTCTTGATCAAATTATGATGATCTGAACCGTTCAATGTGTTTAAAACGTGTTTTTAAGGGTACCCGTAAGAGATCGGCTCAAAATAATATCCGGAAAGTCTTTGATCCGTTCAATTTTTCATAAAACTGTTCCTGTCAGCATTTATCAAAAACTGTTTAGATCAAGCTCTTCTCGATATTATTTCGAGCCGATTTCTTGCAGGTACCCTTAAAAACATGTTCTAAACATAATGAACGGTTCAGATCATCAAAATAAAGGATCCCTCATTAGAAGCGCGGACTATATATGTATGAGTGAGCTTCTAATAAGGGATCCCCTATTTTGCTACGGTGTGGACCTCCTACTTCTTGATCAAATTATGATGATCTGAACCGTTCAATGTGTTTAAAACGTGTTTTTAAGGGTACCCGTAAGAGATCGGCTCAAAATAATATCCGGAAAGTCTTTGATCCGTTCAATTTTTCATAAAACTGTTCCTGTCAGCATTTATCAAAAACTGTTTAGATCAAGCTCTTCTCGATATTATTTCGAGCCGATTTCTTGCAGGTACCCTTAAAAACATGTTTTAAACATAATGAACGGTTCAGATCATCAAAATAAAGGATCCCTCATTAGAAGCGCGGACTATATATGTATGAGTGAGCTTCTAATAAGGGATCCCCTATTTTGCTACGGTGTGGACCTCCTACTTCTTGATCAAATTATGATGATCTGAACCGTTCAATGTGTTTAAAACGTGTTTTTAAGGGTACCCGTAAGAGATCGGCTCAAAATAATATCCGGAAAGTCTTTGATCCGTTCAATTTTTCATAAAACTGTTCCTGTCAGCATTTATCAAAAACTGTTTAGATCAAGCTCCTCTCGATATTATTTCGAGCCGATTTCTTGCAGGTACCCTTAAAAACATGTTTTAAACATAATGAACGGTTCAGATCATCAAAATAAAGGATCCCTCATTAGAAGCGCGGACTATATATGTATGAGTGAGTTTCTAATAAGGGATCCCCTATTTTGCTACGGTGTGGACCTCCTACTTCTTGATCAAATTATGATGATCTGAACCGTTCAATGTGTTTAAAACGTGTTTTTAAGGGTACCCGTAAGAGATCGGCTCAAAATAATATCCGGAAAGTCTTTGATCCGTTCAATTTTTCATAAAACTGTTCCTGTCAGCATTTATCAAAAACTGTTTAGATCAAGCTCTTCTCGATATTATTTCGAGCCGATTTCTTGCAGGTACCCTTAAAAACATGTTTTAAACATAATGAACGGTTCAGATCATCAAAATAAAGGATCCCTCATTAGAAGCGCGGACTATATATGTATGAGTGAGCTTCTAATAAGGGATCCCCTATTTTGCTACGGTGTGGACCTCCTACTTCTTGATCAAATTATGATGATCTGAACCGTTCAATGTGTTTAAAACGTGTTTTTAAGGGTACCCGTAAGAGATCGGCTCAAAATAATATCCGGAAAGTCTTTGATCCGTTCAATTTTTCATAAAACTGTTCCTGTCAGCATTTATCAAAAACTGTTTAGATCAAGCTCCTCTCGATGTTATTTCGAGCCGATTTCTTGCAGGTACCCTTAAAAACATGTTTTAAACATAATGAACGGTTCAGATCATCAAAATAAAGGATCCCTCATTAGAAGCGCGGACTATATATGTATGAGTGAGCTTCTAATAAGGGATCCCCTATTTTGCTACGGTGTGGACCTCCTACTTCTTGATCAAATTATGATGATCTGAACCGTTCAATGTGTTTAAAACGTGTTTTTAAGGGTACCCGTAAGAGATCGGCTCAAAATAATATCCGGAAAGTCTTTGATCCGTTCAATTTTTCATAAAACTGTTCCTGTCAGCATTTATCAAAAACTGTTTAGATCAAGCTCTTCTCGATATTATTTCGAGCCGATTTCTTGCAGGTACCCTTAAAAACATGTTTTAAACATAATGAACGGTTCAGATCATCAAAATAAAGGATCCCTCATTAGAAGCGCGGACTATATATGTATGAGTGAGCTTCTAATAAGGGATCCCCTATTTTGCTACGGTGTGGACCTCCTACTTCTTGATCAAATTATGATGATCTGAACCGTTCAATGTGTTTAAAACGTGTTTTTAAGGGTACCCGTAAGAGATCGGCTCAAAATAATATCCGGAAAGTCTTTGATCCGTTCAATTTTTCATAAAACTGTTCCTGTCAGCATTTATCAAAAACTGTTTAGATCAAGCTCCTCTCGATGTTATTTCGAGCCGATTTCTTGCAGGTACCCTTAAAAACATGTTTTAAACATAATGAACGGTTCAGATCATCAAAATAAAGGATCCCTCATTAGAAGCGCGGACTATATATGTATGAGTGAGCTTCTAATAAGGGATCCCCTATTTTGCTACGGTGTGGACCTCCTACTTCTTGATCAAATTATGATGATCTGAACCGTTCAATGTGTTTAAAACGTGTTTTTAAGGGTACCCGTAAGAGATCGGCTCAAAATAATATCCGGAAAGTCTTTGATCCGTTCAATTTTTCATAAAACTGTTCCTGTCAGCATTTATCAAAAACTGTTTAGATTAAGCTCTTCTCGATATTATTTCGAGCCGATTTCTTGCAGGTACCCTTAAAAACATGTTTTAAACATAATGAACGGTTCAGATCATCAAAATAAAGGATCCCTCATTAGAAGCGCGGACTATATATGTATGAGTGAGCTTCTAATAAGTGATCCCCTATTTTGCTACGGTGTGGACCTCCTACTTCTTGATCAAATTATGATGATCTGAACCGTTCAATGTGTTTAAAACGTGTTTTTAAGGGTACCCGTAAGAGATCGGCTCAAAATAATATCCGGAAAGTCTTTGATCCGTTCAATTTTTCATAAAACTGTTCCTGTCAGCATTTATCAAAAACTGTTTAGATCAAGCTCCTCTCGATGTTATTTCGAGCCGATTTCTTGCAGGTACCCTTAAAAACATGTTTTAAACATAATGAACGGTTCAGATCATCAAAATAAAGGATCCCTCATTAGAAGCGCGGACTATATATGTATGAGTGAGCTTCTAATAAGGGATCCCCTATTTTGCTACGGTGTGGACCTCCTACTTCTTGATCAAATTATGATGATCTGAACCGTTCAATGTGTTTAAAACGTGTTTTTAAGGGTACCCGTAAGAGATCGGCTCAAAATAATATCCGGAAAGTCTTTGATCCGTTCAATTTTTCATAAAACTGTTCCTGTCAGCATTTATCAAAAACTGTTTAGATCAAGCTCTTCTCGATATTATTTCGAGCCGATTTCTTGCAGGTACCCTTAAAAACATGTTTTAAACATAATGAACGGTTCAGATCATCAAAATAAAGGATCCCTCATTAG
>JAHSPW020000156.1:82500-87332 GCA_019985065.2 Arctostaphylos glauca | reverse complement strand
TCAAGTTGCTCACGTTTCATGGGTTTTTTGCACGTTGACACCCAAGTCCTGCACGTTTCTAGGCAGCGACATGGTTTTTGCCCGGAAACTTGCCATGTCGTGCACGTTTCTAGGCAGCGACATGGTTTTCCCCCAGCCGTTTCTCAAGTTGCTCACGTTTCATGGGTTTTTTGCACGTTCACACCCAAGTCCTGCACGTTTCTAGGCAGCGACATGGTTTTTGCCCGGAAACATGCCATGTCGTTCACGTTTCTAGGCAGCGACATGGTTTTGCCCCCGCCGTTTCTCAAGTCGTTCACGTTTCATGGGTTTTTTGCACGTTGACACCCAAGTCCTGCACGTTTCTAGGCAGCGACATGGTTTTTGCCCGGAAACATGCCATGTCGTTCACGTTTCTAGGCAGCGACATGGTTTTGCCCCAGGCGTTTCTCAAGTTGCTCACGTTTCATGGGTTTTTTGCACGTTGACACCCAAGTCCTGCACGTTTCTAGGCAGCGACATGGTTTTTGCCCGGAAACATGCCATGTCGTTCACGTTTCTAGGCAGCGACATGGTTTTGCCTAGCCGTTTCTCAAGTTGCTCACGTTTCATGGGTTTTTTGCACGTTGACACCCAAGTCCTGCACGTTTCTAGGCAGCCACATGGTTTTTGCCCGGAAACATGCCATGTCGTTCACGTTTCTAGGCAGCGACATGGTTTTACCCCAGCCGTTTCTCAAGTTGCTCACGTTTCATGGGTTTTTTGCACGTTGACACCCAAGTCGTGCACGTTTCTAGGCAGCGACATGGTTTTTGCCCGGAAACTTGCCATGTCGTTCACGTTTCTAGGCAGCGACATGGTTTTCCCCCAGCCGTTTCTCAAGTCGGTCACGTTTCATGGGTTTTATGCACGTTGACACCCAAGTCCTGCACGTTTCTAGGCAGCGACATGGTTTTTGCCCGGAAACATGCCATGTCGTGCACGTTTCTAGGCAGCGACATGGTTTTGGCCCAGCCGTTTCTCAAGTTGCTCACGTTTCATGGGTTTTTTGCACGTTGACACCCAAGTCCTGCACGTTTCTAGGCAGCGACATGGTTTTTGCCCGGAAACATGCCATGTCGTTCACGTTTCTAGGCAGCGACATGGTTTTACCCCAGCCGTTTCTCAAGTTGCTCACGTTTCATGGGTTTTTTGCACGTTGACACCCAAGTCCTGCACGTTTCTAGGCAGCCACATGGTTTTTGCCCGGAAACATGCCATGTCGTTCACGTTTCTAGGCAGCGACATGGTTTTACCCCAGCCGTTTCTCAAGTTGCTCACGTTTCATGGGTTTTTTGCACGTTGACACCCAAGTCCTGCACGTTTCTAGGCAGCCACATGGTTTTTGCCCGGAAACATGCCATGTCGTTCACGTTTCTAGGCAGCGACATGGTTTTACCCCAGCCGTTTCTCAAGTTGCTCACGTTTCATGGGTTTTTTGCACGTTGACACCCAAGTCCTGCACGTTTCTAGGCAGCGACATGGTTTTTGCCCGGAAACTTGCCATGTCGTTCACGTTTCTAGGCAGCGACATGGTTTTGCCCCAGCCGTTTCTCAAGTCGGTCACGTTTCATGGGTTTTATGCACGTTGACACCCAAGTCGTGCACGTTTCTAGGCAGCGACATGGTTTTTGCCCGGAAACTTGCCATGTCGTGCACGTTTCTAGGCAGCGACATGGTTTTCCCCCAGCCGTTTCTCAAGTTGCTCACGTTTCATGGGTTTTTTGCACGTTGACACCCAAGTCCTGCACGTTTCTAGGCAGCGACATGGTTTTTGCCCGGAAACATGCCATGTCGTTCACGTTTCTAGGCAGCGACATGGTTTTGCCCCAGGCGTTTCTCAAGTTGCTCACGTTTCATGGGTTTTTTGCACGTTGACACCCAAGTCCTGCACGTTTCTAGGCAGCGACATGGTTTTTGCCCGGAAACATGCCATGTCGTTCACGTTTCTAGGCAGCGACATGGTTTTGCCTAGCCGTTTCTCAAGTTGCTCACGTTTCATGGGTTTTTTGCACGTTGACACCCAAGTCCTGCACGTTTCTAGGCAGCCACATGGTTTTTGCCCGGAAACATGCCATGTCGTTCACGTTTCTAGGCAGCGACATGGTTTTACCCCAGCCGTTTCTCAAGTTGCTCACGTTTCATGGGTTTTTTGCACGTTGACACCCAAGTCGTGCACGTTTCTAGGCAGCGACATGGTTTTTGCCCGGAAACTTGCCATGTCGTTCACGTTTCTAGGCAGCGACATGGTTTTCCCCCAGCCGTTTCTCAAGTCGGTCACGTTTCATGGGTTTTATGCACGTTGACACCCAAGTCCTGCACGTTTCTAGGCAGCGACATGGTTTTTGCCCGGAAACATGCCATGTCGTGCACGTTTCTAGGCAGCGACATGGTTTTGGCCCAGCCGTTTCTCAAGTTGCTCACGTTTCATGGGTTTTTTGCACGTTGACACCCAAGTCCTGCACGTTTCTAGGCAGCGACATGGTTTTTGCCCGGAAACATGCCATGTCGTTCACGTTTCTAGGCAGCGACATGGTTTTACCCCAGCCGTTTCTCAAGTTGCTCACGTTTCATGGGTTTTTTGCACGTTGACACCCAAGTCCTGCACGTTTCTAGGCAGCCACATGGTTTTTGCCCGGAAACATGCCATGTCGTTCACGTTTCTAGGCAGCGACATGGTTTTACCCCAGCCGTTTCTCAAGTTGCTCACGTTTCATGGGTTTTTTGCACGTTGACACCCAAGTCCTGCACGTTTCTAGGCAGCCACATGGTTTTTGCCCGGAAACATGCCATGTCGTTCACGTTTCTAGGCAGCGACATGGTTTTACCCCAGCCGTTTCTCAAGTTGCTCACGTTTCATGGGTTTTTTGCACGTTGACACCCAAGTCCTGCACGTTTCTAGGCAGCGACATGGTTTTTGCCCGGAAACTTGCCATGTCGTTCACGTTTCTAGGCAGCGACATGGTTTTGCCCCAGCCGTTTCTCAAGTCGGTCACGTTTCATGGGTTTTATGCACGTTGACACCCAAGTCGTGCACGTTTCTAGGCAGCGACATGGTTTTTGCCCGGAAACTTGCCATGTCGTGCACGTTTCTAGGCAGCGACATGGTTTTCCCCCAGCCGTTTCTCAAGTTGCTCACGTTTCATGGGTTTTTTGCACGTTGACACCCAAGTCCTGCACGTTTCTAGGCAGCGACATGGTTTTTGCCCGGAAACATGCCATGTCGTTCACGTTTCTAGGCAGCGACATGGTTTTGCCCCAGCCGTTTCTCAAGTTGCTCACGTTTCATGGGTTTTTTGCACGTTGACACCCAAGTCCTGCACGTTTCTAGGCAGCGACATGGTTTTTGCCCGGAAACATGCCATGTCGTTCACGTTTCTAGGCAGCGACATGGTTTTGCCCCAGCCGTTTCTCAAGTTGCTCACGTTTCATGGGTTTTTTGCACGTTGACACCCAAGTCCTGCACGTTTCTAGGCAGCGACATGGTTTTTGCCCGGAAACATGCCATGTCGTTCACGTTTCTAGGCAGCGACATGGTTTTGCCCCAGCCGTTTCTCAAGTTCCTCACGTTTCATGGGTTTTTTGCACGTTGACACCCAAGTCCTGCACGTTTCTAGGCAGCGACATGGTTTTTGCCCGGAAACTTGCCATGTCGTTCACGTTTCTAGGCAGCGACATGGTTTTCCCCCAGCCGTTTCTCAAGTTGCTCACGTTTCATGGGTTTTTTGCACGTTGACACCCAAGTCCTGCACGTTTCTAGGCAGCCACATGGTTTTTGCCCGGAAACATGCCATGTCGTTCACGTTTCTAGGCAGCGACATGGTTTTACCCCAGCCGTTTCTCAAGTTGCTCACGTTTCATGGGTTTTTTGCACGTTGACACCCAAGTCCTGCACGTTTCTAGGCAGCCACATGGTTTTTGCCCGGAAACATGCCATGTCGTTCACGTTTCTAGGCAGCGACATGGTTTTACCCCAGCCTTTTCTCAAGTTGCTCACGTTTCATGGGTTTTTTGCACGTTGACACCCAAGTCCTGCACGTTTCTAGGCAGCCACATGGTTTTTGCCCGGAAACTTGCCATGTCGTGCACGTTTCTAGGCAGCGACATGGTTTTGCCCCAGCCGTTTCTCAAGTTGCTCACGTTTCATGGGTTTTTTGCACGTTGACACCCAAGTCCTGCACGTTTCTAGGCAGCCACATGGTTTTTGCCCGGAAACTTGCCATGTCGTTCACGTTTCTAGGCAGCGACATGGTTTTACCCCAGCCGTTTCTCAAGTTGCTAACGTTTCATGGGTTTTTTGCACGTTGACACCCAAGTCCTGCACGTTTCTAGGCAGCGACATGGTTTTTGCCCGGAAACTTGCCATGTCGTTCACGTTTCTAGGCAGCGACATGGTTTTGCCCCAGCCGTTTCTCAAGTTGCTCACGTTTCATGGGTTTTTTGCACGTTGACACCCAAGTCGTGCACGTTTCTAGGCAGCGACATGGTTTTTGCCCGGAAACATGCCATGTCGTTCACGTTTCTAGGCAGCGACATGGTTTTGCCCCAGCCGTTTCTCAAGTTGCTCACGTTTCATGGGTTTTTTGCACGTTGACACCCAAGTCCTGCACGTTTCTAGGCAGCAACATGGTTTTTGCCCGGAAACATGCCATGTCGTTCACGTTTCTAGGCAGCGACATGGTTTTACCCCAGCCGTTTCTCAAGTTGCTCACGTTTCATCGGTTTTTTGCACGTTGACACCCAAGTCCTGCACGTTTCTAGGCAGCGACATGATTTTGCCCCGGAAACATGCCATGTCGTTCACGTTTCTAGGC
>JAHSPW020000156.1:60000-72500 GCA_019985065.2 Arctostaphylos glauca | reverse complement strand
GAAGGGGGGGGGGGGGGGGCGCTCGGCAAGGAGGCATCCGGACATAGCTTGGCATGGTTAGTGTCTTACTTCTTGGAAGCCATTCACTAACCATGCCAAGCCATGTGGGGATGCCAATGTATCATCGAGGGTGGCCACTTTTGGTTGCCAAGCCATGCAAACCGACTTGTTGGTGAGCCCATCATTGGTAACATGAACAAAGGAGTAGGCAATCCAAGCAAAACAAATGGTTTTTTTTTTTTTTTTTTTTGGGGGGGTGGGGATTGCCCAGCAAAGAAGGGAGGTGTCAAGAAAGGGGGTAAGACATCATGATTTAGGGAGGGGGGATTGTATAGCAAAGAGGCGGGTGTCAAGAAAGGGGGTAAGGACATCACGCCATACATTTTGCGCATCGCACCTTTAATGCTTTGCACCGAAGTGCTCCGCACCGCAAGTACTACTGCACAAATTTCCCGCATATGATGGTTACCCGCCAAGTGACACCCTTGGCATTATGAACAAAGGACTAGGCAATCCAAGCAAAGCAACGATTTAGGGAGGGGGATTGTCAAGCAAAGAGGGGGGGGTGTCAAGAAAGGGGGTAAGGAAAGGGGGGATTGTCAAGCAAAGAGGGGGGTGTCAAGAAAGGGGGTAGGCAATATGAACACAAGACTAGGCAATCTAAGCAAAGCAACGATTTTTTTTTTTTTTTTTTTGGGGTGGGGGGGGGGGGGGGGGGAAGGAAGCACTACTACCTCTCAACAAAGAGACATCCCCTGGGCACATGCTGTAGATTTTAGGCTTTAAATACCATTAGCTAAGCATGCAAAGCCGTTCGGGGCTGACAATGCGTCCTCGAGGGCAGTTACATTTCCAATATTTCCATGCAAAAAACGGGGAGGAGCGGGGGGAAGGGGGGGGGGGGGGGGGCGCTCGGCAAGGAGGCATCCGGACATAGCTTGGCATGGTTAGTGTCTTACTTCTTGGAAGCCATTCACTAACCATGCCAAGCCATGTGGGGATGCCAATGTATCATCGAGGGTGGCCACTTTTGGTTGCCAAGCCATGCAAACCGACTTGTTGGTGAGCCCATCATTGGTAACATGAACAAAGGAGTAGGCAATCCAAGCAAAACAAATGGTTTTTTTTTTTTTTTTTTTTGGGGGGGGGGGGGGGGGATTGCCCAGCAAAGAAGGGAGGTGTCAAGAAAGGGGGTAAGACATCATGATTTAGGGAAGGGGGATTGTATAGCAAAGAGGGGGGTGTCAAGAAAGGGGGTAAGGACATCACGCCATACATTTTGCGCATCGCACCTTTAATGCTTTGCACCGAAGTGCTCCGCACCGCAAGTACTACTGCACAAATTTCCCGCATATGATGGTTACCCGCCAAGTGACACCCTTGGCATTATGAACACAGGACTAGGCAATCCAAGCAAAGCTACGATTTAAGGAGCGGGATTGTCAAGCAAAGAGGGGGGTGTCAAGAAAGGGGGTAAGACAGGGGGGATTGTCAAGCAAAGAGGGGGGTGTCAAGGAAGGGGGTAAGGACATCACGCCATACATTTTGCGCATCGCACCTTTAATGCTTTGCACCGAAGTGCTCCGCACCGCAAGTACTACTGCACAAATTTCCCGCATATGATGGTTACCCGCCAAGTGACACCCTTGGCAATATGAACAAAGGACTAGGCAATCCAAGAAAATCAACGATTTGAGAAGGGGGGGAGGGTGGGGTGGGGGGAGGGGGGCTCTCAGCATGGAGGCATCCGAACATAGCTTGGCATGATCAGTGTCTGACTTCTTGGGAAGCCGTTCACTAATCATGCCAAGCCATGTCGGGATGCCAATGCTTCGAGGGTGGCCACTTTTTGGTTGCCAAGCCATGCCAACCGACTGTTGGCAACCCCTCTCAACAAGAGGCATCCGAACATAGCTTGGCATGGTTAGTGTCTGACTTCTTGGGAAGCCGTTCACTAATCATGCCAAGCCATGTGGGGATGCCAATGCTTCGAGGGTGGCCACTTTATGGTTGCCAAGCCAAGCCATGCCAACCGACTGTTGGCGACCCCTCTCAGCACGAGGCATCCGAACATATCTTGGCATGGTCAGTGTCTGTCTTCTTAGGAAGCCGTTCACTAATCATGCCAAGCCATGTGGGGATGCCAATGCTTCGAGGGTGGCCACTTTTTGGTTGCCAAGCCAAGCCATGCCAACCGACTGTTGGCGACCCCTCTCAGCAAGAGGCATCCGAACATATCTTGGCATGGTCAGTGTCTGACTTCTTAGGAAGCCGTTCACTAATCATGCCAAGCCATGTGGGGATGCCAATGCTCCGAGGGTGGCCACTTCTTGGTTGCCAAGCCATGCCAACCGACTGTTGGCGACCCCTCTCAGCAAGAGGCATCCGAACATAGCTTGGCATGGTCAGTGTCTGACTTCTTGGGAAGCCGTTCACTAATCATGCCAAGCCATGTGGGGATGCCAATGCATCATCGAGGGTGGCCACTTATGGTTGCCAAGCCAAAAACGATGCCAACCGACATGTCGGCAAGCCTTCCGAAGGAACACATCGTTGCCAAGGCTTGGCCGAGGCATGTGCATGCACTAGGCCCACCCACGTAGGCCGTTTTGGGGTGCCCATGCCCAAAACAATGCCAACAAGCCTTCCAACCCGACCGGGGGTATTATTTCGATCATTTTTTCAGGCATTACCCTGGGCAAGGTGCCCGAGTTCGTTTTTGGTTGCTCAAGCCAAAATGGCATGCCAAGCACGTCTTGTGGGCATGCCCACGTGGTTGCCAAGTCTATTGCGTGCACTAGTCCGCCCGCGTTGGCCATTTTGGGGTGCCCAAGCCCAAGACAGAGCCAAGAATCCTTCCGGGACGGGTGTCCGACTTCATTTTTTGTTGCTCAAGCCAAAATGGCATGCCAAGCACGTCTTGTGGGCATGCCCACGTGGTTGCCGGGTCTCTTGCATGCACTAGTCCGCTCACGTTGGCCGTTTTGGGGTGCCCAAGCCCAAGACGAAGCCAATAATCCTTCCGGGACGGGTGTCCGAGTTCGTTTTTGGTTGCCCAAGCCAAAATGGCATGCCAAGCACGTCTTGTGGGCATGCCCACGTGGTTACCGAGTCTCTTGCGTGCACTAGTCCGCCCACGTTGGCCGTTTTGGGGTGCCCAAGCCCAAGACGGTGCCAAGAATCCTTCCGGGACGACCGGGGGTATTTCGGTCATTTTTCGGGGCATTACCCCGGGCATGGTGTCCGACTTCGTTTTTGGTTGGCAAAGCCAAAATGGCATGCCAACCGTGTCTTGGTGGCAAGCAATGTCGCACCAAGGCATGGGTAAGCCTTGGCAGCGACACCCCAGGAGGGACACCACCCCCCCCTAATATAGCATTCTAAGCCCTTCTCCTAGTGACAGGAGGAGACATTGCCTATGCTCGAGGAGTCATAATGGGGTTTTTTGAAGAAATACGATTTATTTATGCCATAAAATCAATGTAACCACCAAGATAATAAATAAACCCACCTATAAAAAATATTTTTTTAATTTTTTTTTCGGTTGGAATATTTTTAATTAATTAATTACTTAAAAATAGCTTAAAAATTATTAAAAAATACGAAAAAAATACGAAAAATCATGGAAAAATTATGGTTGACTTGGGAAAGCTATTCATGTATTTTAGAAAATATTGAGGCGAGTAGAATTGAAGAAGAATGCACAAAGTGGAATTTACAAAGCGTAAAAATAATAAAACGCGAGGATGATAAATAGTGCATGAACTCCAACATGTGGGAACCATTGAGTAATACTTTTGGGGTGTGTGATTCACTCCCATTGTGTTGAACAATCATGCCTTGCCTTCCTTACTACTTCTTTGCGTTCCGTTACGCATGCTCCTGCTACGCGGCTTGTAAGCTGTCTTTTCTTGGTTAGCCGAGCGTTGCCCTTTCGCAAGTTCATCCGAGAGCAATGTCTTTTCGGTAGTTCATGTGCCCTTTCGCAAGTTCATGTGCCGTTACTTGCCTCGCTATATCGTGTCGAGGGTGCACTTCTATTCCGGTATCAAGCATAAAAGCAAACTTAACCTCGTTTTTTATTTCGTGCTCGTTTTATTTGGGATTCCTCCACATGCCATTTGCCCGTTTGTAGGTAGCGAGCCAAGTCGTGCACATTTGTTGGAATCGGCATGGTTTTTGCACGTCGACATGCCAAGTCGATCGTATTTCTAGGTAGCAACATCCGTTTTTGGCCCACCCGACATGAAACCCTTGCACGTTTCTAGCTACAAACCTCGTTTTTGGCACGTACGCATGCTGAGTTATGCACGTTTCTAGGCAGCGGCGTCCGTTTTGGCACGTCGTCGTGCCAAGGCGTGCACGTTTCTAGGCAGCGACATGGTTTTGGCCCAGCCGTTTCTCAAGTCGTTCACGTTTCATGGGTTTTATGCACGTTGACACCCAAGTCCTGCACGTTTCTAGGCAGCGACATGGTTTTTGCCCGGAAACATGCCATGTCGTTCACGTTTCTAGGCAGCGACATGGTTTTTGCCCGGAAACATGCCATGTCGTTCACGTTTCTAGGCAGCGACATGGTTTTGGCCCAGCCGTTTCTCAAGTCGTTCACGTTTCATGGGTTTTATGCACGTTGACACCCAAGTCCTGCACGTTTCTAGGCAGCGACATGGTTTTTGCCCGGAAACTTGCCATGTCGTGCACGTTTCTAGGCAGCGACATGGTTTTGCCCCAGCCGTTTCTCAAGTTGCTCACGTTTCATGGGTTTTTTGCACGTTGACACCCAAGTCCTGCACGTTTCTAGGCAGCGACATGGTTTTTGCCCGGAAACATGCCATGTCGTTCACGTTTCTAGGCAGCGACATGGTTTTACCCCAGCCGTTTCTCAAGTTGCTCACGTTTCATGGGTTTTTTGCACGTTGACACCCAAGTCGTGCACGTTTCTAGGCAGCGACATGGTTTTTGCCCGGAAACTTGCCATGTCGTTCACGTTTCTAGGCAGCGACATGGTTTTACCCCAGCCGTTTCTCAAGTTGCTCACGTTTCATGGGTTTTTTGCACGTTGACACCCAAGTCCTGCACGTTTCTAGGCAGCGACATGGTTTTTGCCCGGAAACTTGCCATGTCGTTCACGTTTCTAGGCAGCGACATGGTTTTGCCCCAGCCGTTTCTCAAGTCGGTCACGTTTCATGGGTTTTATGCACGTTGACACCCAAGTCCTGCACGTTTCTAGGCAGCGACATGGTTTTTGCCCGGAAACTTGCCATGTCGTGCACGTTTCTAGGCAGCGACATGGTTTTCCCCCAGCCGTTTCTCAAGTTGCTCACGTTTCATGGGTTTTTTGCACGTTGACACCCAAGTCCTGCACGTTTCTAGGCAGCGACATGGTTTTTGCCCGGAAACATGCCATGTCGTTCACGTTTCTAGGCAGCGACATGGTTTTTGCCCGGAAACATGCCATGTCGTTCACGTTTCTAGGCAGCGACATGGTTTTGGCCCAGCCGTTTCTCAAGTCGTTCACGTTTCATGGGTTTTATGCACGTTGACACCCAAGTCCTGCACGTTTCTAGGCAGCGACATGGTTTTTGCCCGGAAACTTGCCATGTCGTGCACGTTTCTAGGCAGCGACATGGTTTTGCCCCAGCCGTTTCTCAAGTTGCTCACGTTTCATGGGTTTTTTGCACGTTGACACCCAAGTCCTGCACGTTTCTAGGCAGCGACATGGTTTTTGCCCGGAAACATGCCATGTCGTTCACGTTTCTAGGCAGCGACATGGTTTTACCCCAGCCGTTTCTCAAGTTGCTCACGTTTCATGGGTTTTTTGCACGTTGACACCCAAGTCCTGCACGTTTCTAGGCAGCGACATGGTTTTTGCCCGGAAACTTGCCATGTCGTTCACGTTTCTAGGCAGCGACATGGTTTTGCCCCAGCCGTTTCTCAAGTCGGTCACGTTTCATGGGTTTTATGCACGTTGACACCCAAGTCGTGCACGTTTCTAGGCAGCGACATGGTTTTTGCCCGGAAACTTGCCATGTCGTGCACGTTTCTAGGCAGCGACATGGTTTTCCCCCAGCCGTTTCTCAAGTTGCTCACGTTTCATGGGTTTTTTGCACGTTGACACCCAAGTCCTGCACGTTTCTAGGCAGCGACATGGTTTTTGCCCGGAAACATGCCATGTCGTTCACGTTTCTAGGCAGCGACATGGTTTTTGCCCGGAAACATGCCATGTCGTTCACGTTTCTAGGCAGCGACATGGTTTTGGCCCAGCCGATTCTCAAGTCGTTCACGTTTCATGGGTTTTATGCACGTTGACACCCAAGTCGTGCACGTTTCTAGGCAGCGACATGGTTTTGCCCCAGCCGTTTCTCAAGTTGCTCACGTTTCATGGGTTTTTTGCACGTTGACACCCAAGTCCTGCACGTTTCTAGGCAGCGACATGGTTTTTGCCCGGAAACATGCCATGTCGTTCACGTTTCTAGGCAGCGACATGGTTTTGCCCTAGCCGTTTCTCAAGTTGCTCACGTTTCATGGGTTTTTTGCACGTTGACACCCAAGTCGTGCACGTTTCTAGGCAGCCACATGGTTTTTGCCCGGAAACATGCCATGTCGTTCACGTTTCTAGGCAGCGACATGGTTTTACCCCAGCCGTTTCTCAAGTTGCTCACGTTTCATGGGTTTTTTGCACGTTGACACCCAAGTCGTGCACGTTTCTAGGCAGCGACATGGTTTTTGCCCGGAAACTTGCCATGTCGTTCACGTTTCTAGGCAGCGACATGGTTTTCCCCCAGCCGTTTCTCAAGTCGGTCACGTTTCATGGGTTTTATGCACGTTGACACCCAAGTCCTGCACGTTTCTAGGCAGCGACATGGTTTTTGCCCGGAAACATGCCATGTCGTGCACGTTTCTAGGCAGCGACATGGTTTTGGCCCAGCCGTTTCTCAAGTTGCTCACGTTTCATGGGTTTTTTGCACGTTGACACCCAAGTCCTGCACGTTTCTAGGCAGCGACATGGTTTTTGCCCGGAAACATGCCATGTCGTTCACGTTTCTAGGCAGCGACATGGTTTTACCCCAGCCGTTTCTCAAGTTGCTCACGTTTCATGGGTTTTTTGCACGTTGACACCCAAGTCCTGCACGTTTCTAGGCAGCCACATGGTTTTTGCCCGGAAACATGCCATGTCGTTCACGTTTCTAGGCAGCGACATGGTTTTACCCCAGCCGTTTCTCAAGTTGCTCACGTTTCATGGGTTTTTTGCACGTTGACACCCAAGTCCTGCACGTTTCTAGGCAGCCACATGGTTTTTGCCCGGAAACATGCCATGTCGTTCACGTTTCTAGGCAGCGACATGGTTTTACCCCAGCCGTTTCTCAAGTTGCTCACGTTTCATGGGTTTTTTGCACGTTGACACCCAAGTCCTGCACGTTTCTAGGCAGCGACATGGTTTTTGCCCGGAAACTTGCCATGTCGTTCACGTTTCTAGGCAGCGACATGGTTTTGCCCCAGCCGTTTCTCAAGTCGGTCACGTTTCATGGGTTTTATGCACGTTGACACCCAAGTCGTGCACGTTTCTAGGCAGCGACATGGTTTTTTCCCGGAAACTTGCCATGTCGTGCACGTTTCTAGGCAGCGACATGGTTTTCCCCCAGCCGTTTCTCAAGTTGCTCACGTTTCATGGGTTTTTTGCACGTTGACACCCAAGTCCTGCACGTTTCTAGGCAGCGACATGGTTTTTGCCCGGAAACATGCCATGTCGTTCACGTTTCTAGGCAGCGACATGGTTTTGCCCCAGCCGTTTCTCAAGTCGTTCACGTTTCATGGGTTTTTTGCACGTTGACACCCAAGTCCTGCACGTTTCTAGGCAGCGACATGGTTTTTGCCCGGAAACATGCCATGTCGTTCACGTTTCTAGGCAGCGACATGGTTTTGCCCCAGCCGTTTCTCAAGTTGCTCACGTTTCATGGGTTTTTTGCACGTTGACACCCAAGTCCTGCACGTTTCTAGGCAGCGACATGGTTTTTGCCCGGAAACATGCCATGTCGTTCACGTTTCTAGGCAGCGACATGGTTTTGCCCTAGCCGTTTCTCAAGTTGCTCACGTTTCATGGGTTTTTTGCACGTTGACACCCAAGTCCTGCACGTTTCTAGGCAGCCACATGGTTTTTGCCCGGAAACATGCCATGTCGTTCACGTTTCTAGGCAGCGACATGGTTTTACCCCAGCCGTTTCTCAAGTTGCTCACGTTTCATGGGTTTTTTGCACGTTGACACCCAAGTCGTGCACGTTTCTAGGCAGCGACATGGTTTTTGCCCGGAAACTTGCCATGTCGTTCACGTTTCTAGGCAGCGACATGGTTTTCCCCCAGCCGTTTCTCAAGTCGGTCACGTTTCATGGGTTTTATGCACGTTGACACCCAAGTCCTGCACGTTTCTAGGCAGCGACATGGTTTTTGCCCGGAAACATGCCATGTCGTGCACGTTTCTAGGCAGCGACATGGTTTTGGCCCAGCCGTTTCTCAAGTTGCTCACGTTTCATGGGTTTTTTGCACGTTGACACCCAAGTCCTGCACGTTTCTAGGCAGCGACATGGTTTTTGCCCGGAAACATGCCATGTCGTTCACGTTTCTAGGCAGCGACATGGTTTTACCCCAGCCGTTTCTCAAGTTGCTCACGTTTCATGGGTTTTTTGCACGTTGACACCCAAGTCCTGCACGTTTCTAGGCAGCCACATGGTTTTTGCCCGGAAACATGCCATGTCGTTCACGTTTCTAGGCAGCGACATGGTTTTACCCCAGCCGTTTCTCAAGTTGCTCACGTTTCATGGGTTTTTTGCACGTTGACACCCAAGTCCTGCACGTTTCTAGGCAGCCACATGGTTTTTGCCCGGAAACATGCCATGTCGTTCACGTTTCTAGGCAGCGACATGGTTTTACCCCAGCCGTTTCTCAAGTTGCTCACGTTTCATGGGTTTTTTGCACGTTGACACCCAAGTCCTGCACGTTTCTAGGCAGCGACATGGTTTTTGCCCGGAAACTTGCCATGTCGTTCACGTTTCTAGGCAGCGACATGGTTTTGCCCCAGCCGTTTCTCAAGTCGGTCACGTTTCATGGGTTTTATGCACGTTGACACCCAAGTCGTGCACGTTTCTAGGCAGCGACATGGTTTTTGCCCGGAAACTTGCCATGTCGTGCACGTTTCTAGGCAGCGACATGGTTTTCCCCCAGCCGTTTCTCAAGTTGCTCACGTTTCATGGGTTTTTTGCACGTTCACACCCAAGTCCTGCACGTTTCTAGGCAGCGACATGGTTTTTGCCCGGAAACATGCCATGTCGTTCACGTTTCTAGGCAGCGACAAGGTTTTGCCCCAGCCGTTTCTCAAGTCGTTCACGTTTCATGGGTTTTTTGCACGTTGACACCCAAGTCCTGCACGTTTCTAGGCAGCGACATGGTTTTTGCCCGGAAACATGCCATGTCGTTCACGTTTCTAGGCAGCGACATGGTTTTGCCCCAGCCGTTTCTCAAGTTGCTCACGTTTCATGGGTTTTTTGCACGTTGACACCCAAGTCCTGCACGTTTCTAGGCAGCGACATGGTTTTTGCCCGGAAACATGCCATGTCGTTCACGTTTCTAGGCAGCGACATGGTTTTGCCTAGCCGTTTCTCAAGTTGCTCACGTTTCATGGGTTTTTTGCACGTTGACACCCAAGTCCTGCACGTTTCTAGGCAGCCACATGGTTTTTGCCCGGAAACATGCCATGTCGTTCACGTTTCTAGGGAGCGACATGGTTTTACCCCAGCCGTTTCTCAAGTTGCTCACGTTTCATGGGTTTTTTGCACGTTGACACCCAAGTCGTGCACGTTTCTAGGCAGCGACATGGTTTTTGCCCGGAAACTTGCCATGTCGTTCACGTTTCTAGGCAGCGACATGGTTTTCCCCCAGCCGTTTCTCAAGTCGGTCACGTTTCATGGGTTTTATGCACGTTGACACCCAAGTCCTGCACGTTTCTAGGCAGCGACATGGTTTTTGCCCGGAAACATGCCATGTCGTGCACGTTTCTAGGCAGCGACATGGTTTTGGCCCAGCCGTTTCTCAAGTTGCTCACGTTTCATGGGTTTTTTGCACGTTGACACCCAAGTCCTGCACGTTTCTAGGCAGCGACATGGTTTTTGCCCGGAAACATGCCATGTCGTTCACGTTTCTAGGCAGCGACATGGTTTTACCCCAGCCGTTTCTCAAGTTGCTCACGTTTCATGGGTTTTTTGCACGTTGACACCCAAGTCCTGCACGTTTCTAGGCAGCCACATGGTTTTTGCCCGGAAACATGCCATGTCGTTCAAGTTTCTAGGCAGCGACATGGTTTTACCCCAGCCGTTTCTCAAGTTGCTCACGTTTCATGGGTTTTTTGCACGTTGACACCCAAGTCCTGCACGTTTCTAGGCAGCCACATGGTTTTTGCCCGGAAACATGCCATGTCGTTCACGTTTCTAGGCAGCGACATGGTTTTACCCCAGCCGTTTCTCAAGTTGCTCACGTTTCATGGGTTTTTTGCACGTTGACACCCAAGTCCTGCACGTTTCTAGGCAGCGACATGGTTTTTGCCCGGAAACTTGCCATGTCGTTCACGTTTCTAGGCAGCGACATGGTTTTGCCCCAGCCGTTTCTCAAGTCGGTCACGTTTCATGGGTTTTATGCACGTTGACACCCAAGTCGTGCACGTTTCTAGGCAGCGACATGGTTTTTGCCCGGAAACTTGCCATGTCGTGCACGTTTCTAGGCAGCGACATGGTTTTCCCCCAGCCGTTTCTCAAGTTGCTCACGTTTCATGGGTTTTTTTGCACGTTGACACCCAAGTCCTGCACGTTTCTAGGCAGCGACATGGTTTTTGCCCGGAAACATGCCATGTCGTTCACGTTTCTAGGCAGCGACATGGTTTTGCCCCAGCCGTTTCTCAAGTTGCTCACGTTTCATGGGTTTTTTGCACGTTGACACCCAAGTCCTGCACGTTTCTAGGCAGCGACATGGTTTTTGCCCGGAAACATGCCATGTCGTTCACGTTTCTAGGCAGCGACATGGTTTTGCCCCAGCCGTTTCTCAAGTTGCTCACGTTTCATGGGTTTTTTGCACGTTGACACCCAAGTCCTGCACGTTTCTAGGCAGCGACATGGTTTTTGCCCGGAAACATGCCATGTCGTTCACGTTTCTAGGCAGCGACATGGTTTTGCCCCAGCCGTTTCTCAAGTTGCTCACGTTTCATGGGTTTTTTGCACGTTGACACCCAAGTCCTGCACGTTTCTAGGCAGCGACATGGTTTTTGCCCGGAAACATGCCATGTCGTTCACGTTTCTTTGCAGCGACATGGTTTTAGCCCAGCCGTTTCTCAAGTTGCTCACGTTTCATGGGTTTTTTGCACGTTGACACCCAAGTCCTGCACGTTTCTAGGCAGCGACATGGTTTTTGCCCGGAAACTTGCCATGTCGTGCACGTTTCTAGGCAGCGACAAGGTTTTGCCCCAGCCGTTTCTCAAGTTCCTCACGTTTCATGGGTTTTTTGCACGTTGACACCCAAGTCCTGCACGTTTCTAGGCAGCGACATGGTTTTTGCCCGGAAACTTGCCATGTCGTTCACGTTTCTAGGCAGCGACATGGTTTTCCCCCAGCCGTTTCTCAAGTTGCTCACGTTTCATGGGTTTTTTGCACGTTGACACCCAAGTCCTGCACGTTTCTAGGCAGCCACATGGTTTTTGCCCGGAAACATGCCATGTCGTTCACGTTTCTAGGCAGCGACATGGTTTTACCCCAGCCGTTTCTCAAGTTGCTCACGTTTCATGGGTTTTTTGCACGTTGACACCCAAGTCCTGCACGTTTCTAGGCAGCCACATGGTTTTTTGCCCGGAAACATGCCATGTCGTTCACGTTTCTAGGCAGCGACATGGTTTTACCCCAGCCTTTTCTCAAGTTGCTCACGTTTCATGGGTTTTTTGCACGTTGACACCCAAGTCCTGCACGTTTCTAGGCAGCCACATGGTTTTTGCCCGGAAACTTGCCATGTCGTGCACGTTTCTAGGCAGCGACATGGTTTTGCCCCAGCCGTTTCTCAAGTTGCTCACGTTTCATGGGTTTTTTGCACGTTGACACCCAAGTCCTGCACGTTTCTAGGCAGCCACATGGTTTTTGCCCGGAAACTTGCCATGTCGTTCACGTTTCTAGGCAGCGACATGGTTTTACCCCAGCCGTTTCTCAAGTTGCTAACGTTTCATGGGTTTTTTGCACGTTGACACCCAAGTCCTGCACGTTTCTAGGCAGCGACATGGTTTTTGCCCGGAAACTTGCCATGTCGTTCACGTTTCTAGGCAGCGACATGGTTTTGCCCCAGCCGTTTCTCAAGTTGCTCACGTTTCATGGGTTTTTTGCACGTTGACACCCAAGTCGTGCACGTTTCTAGGCAGCGACATGGTTTTTGCCCGGAAACATGCCATGTCGTTCACGTTTCTAGGCAGCGACATGGTTTTG
>JAHSPW020000156.1:37500-50000 GCA_019985065.2 Arctostaphylos glauca | reverse complement strand
AAAGGGGGGATTGTCAAGCAAAGAGGGGGGTGTCAAGAAAGGGGGTAGGCAATATGAACACAGACTAGGCAATCTAAGCAAAGCAACGATTTTTTTTTTTTTTTTGGGGTGGGGGGGGGGGGGGGGGGAAGGAAGCACTACTACCTCTCAACAAAGAGACATCCCCTGGGCACATGCTGTAGATTTTAGGCTTTAAATACCATTAGCTAAGCATGCAAAGCCGTTCGGGGGTGACAATGCGTCCTCGAGGGCAGTTACATTTCCAATATTTCCATGCAAAAAACGGGGAGGAGCGGGGGGAAGGGGGGGGGGGGGGGGGCGCTCGGCAAGGAGGCATCCGGACATAGCTTGGCATGGTTAGTGTCTTACTTCTTGGAAGCCATTCACTAACCATGCCAAGCCATGTGGGGATGCCAATGTATCATCGAGGGTGGCCACTTTTGGTTGCCAAGCCATGCAAACCGACTTGTTGGTGAGCCCATCATTGGTAACATGAACAAAGGAGTAGGCAATCCAAGCAAACAAATGGTTTTTTTT
This sequence comes from Arctostaphylos glauca, assembly GCA_019985065.2. Lineage (NCBI taxonomy): Eukaryota > Viridiplantae > Streptophyta > Magnoliopsida > Ericales > Ericaceae > Arctostaphylos > Arctostaphylos glauca. The sequence goes on along the minus strand of JAHSPW020000156.1, from coordinate 49,463 downwards.
TTTTTTTTTTTGGGGGGGGTGGGGAATTGCCCAGCAAAGAAGGGAGGTGTCAAGAAAGGGGGTAAGACATCATGATTTAGGGAGGGGGGGATTGTATAGCAAAGAGGGGGGGTGTCAAGAAAGGGGGTAAGGACATCACGCCATACATTTTGCGCATCGCACCTTTAATGCTTTGCACCGAAGTGCTCCGCACCGCAAGTACTACTGCACAAATTTCCCGCATATGATGGTTACCCGCCAAGTGACACCCTTGGCATTATGAACAAAGGACTAGGCAATCCAAGCAAAGCAACGATTTAGGGAGGGGGATTGTCAAGCAAAGAGGGGGGGTGTCAAGAAAGGGGGTAAGGAAAGGGGGGGATTGTCAAGCAAAGAGGGGGGGTGTCAAGAAAGGGGGTAGGCAATATGAACACAAGACTAGGCAATCTAAGCAAAGCAACGATTTTTTTTTTTTTTTTTTTGGGGTGGGGGGGGGGGGGGGGGGGGGAAGGAAGCACTACTACCTCTCAACAAAGAGACATCCCCTGGGCACATGCTGTAGATTTTAGGCTTTAAATACCATTAGCTAAGCATGCAAAGCCGTTCGGGGCTGACAATGCGTCCTCGAGGGCAGTTACATTTCCAATATTTCCATGCAAAAAACGGGGAGGAGCGGGGGGGAAGGGGGGGGGGGGGGGGCGCTCGGCAAGGAGGCATCCGGACATAGCTTGGCATGGTTAGTGTCTTACTTCTTGGAAGCCATTCACTAACCATGCCAAGCCATGTGGGGATGCCAATGTATCATCGAGGGTGGCCACTTTTGGTTGCCAAGCCATGCAAACCGACTTGTTGGTGAGCCCATCATTGGTAACATGAACAAAGGAGTAGGCAATCCAAGCAAAACAAATGGTTTTTTTTTTTTTTTTTTTTTTTTTGGGGGGGGGGGGGGGATTGCCCAGCAAAGAAGGGAGGTGTCAAGAAAGGGGGTAAGACATCATGATTTAGGGAAGGGGGATTGTGTAGCAAAGAGGGGGGGTGTCAAGAAAGGGGGTAAGGACATCACGCCATACATTTTGCGCATCGCACCTTTAATGCTTTGCACCGAAGTGCTCCGCACCGCAAGTACTACTGCACAAATTTCCCGCATATGATGGTTACCCGCCAAGTGACACCCTTGGCATTATGAACACAGGACTAGGCAATCCAAGCAAAGCTACGATTTAAGGAGCGGGATTGTCAAGCAAAGAGGGGGGTGTCAAGAAAGGGGGTAAGACAGGGGGGATTGTCAAGCAAAGAGGGGGGTGTCAAGGAAGGGGGTAAGGACATCACGCCATACATTTTGCGCATCGCACCTTTAATGCTTTGCACCGAAGTGCTCCGCACCGCAAGTACTACTGCACAAATTTCCCGCATATGATGGTTACCCGCCAAGTGACACCCTTGGCAATATGAACAAAGGACTAGGCAATCCAAGAAAATCAACGATTTGAGAAGGGGGGGAGGGTGGGGTGGGGGGAGGGGGGCTCTCAGCATGGAGGCATCCGAACATAGCTTGGCATGATCAGTGTCTGACTTCTTGGGAAGCCGTTCACTAATCATGCCAAGCCATGTCGGGATGCCAATGCTTCGAGGGTGGCCACTTTTTTGGTTGCCAAGCCATGCCAACCGACTGTTGGCAACCCCTCTCAACAAGAGGCATCCGAACATAGCTTGGCATGGTTAGTGTCTGACTTCTTGGGAAGCCGTTCACTAATCATGCCAAGCCATGTGGGGATGCCAATGCTTCGAGGGTGGCCACTTTATGGTTGCCAAGCCAAAGCCATGCCAGCGACCCCTCTCAGCACGAGGCATCCGAACATATCTTGGCATGGTCAGTGTCTGTCTTCTTAGGAAGCCGTTCACTAATCATGCCAAGCCATGTGGGGATGCCAATGCTTCGAGGGTGGCCACTTTTTGGTTGCCAAGCCAAGCCATGCCAACCGACTGTTGGCGACCCCTCTCAGCAAGAGGCATCCGAACATATCTTGGCATGGTCAGTGTCTGACTTCTTAGGAAGCCGTTCACTAATCATGCCAAGCCATGTGGGGATGCCAATGCTCCGAGGGTGGCCACTTCTTGGTTGCCAAGCCATGCCAACCGACTGTTGGCGACCCCTCTCAGCAAGAGGCATCCGAACATAGCTTGGCATGGTCAGTGTCTGACTTCTTGGGAAGCCGTTCACTAATCATGCCAAGCCATGTGGGGATGCCAATGCATCATCGAGGGTGGCCACTTATGGTTGCCAAGCCAAAAACGATGCCAACCGACATGTCGGCAAGCCTTCCGAAGGAACACATCGTTGCCAAGGCTTGGCCGAGGCATGTGCATGCACTAGGCCCACCCACGTAGGCCGTTTTGGGGTGCCCATGCCCAAAACAATGCCAACAAGCCTTCCAACCCGACCGGGGGTATTATTTCGATCATTTTTTCAGGCATTACCCTGGGCAAGGTGCCCGAGTTCGTTTTTGGTTGCTCAAGCCAAAATGGCATGCCAAGCACGTCTTGTGGGCATGCCCACGTGGTTGCCAAGTCTATTGCGTGCACTAGTCCGCCCGCGTTGGCCATTTTGGGGTGCCCAAGCCCAAGACAGAGCCAAGAATCCTTCCGGGACGGGTGTCCGACTTCATTTTTTGTTGCTCAAGCCAAAATGGCATGCCAAGCACGTCTTGTGGGCATGCCCACGTGGTTGCCGGGTCTCTTGCATGCACTAGTCCGCTCACGTTGGCCGTTTTGGGGTGCCCAAGCCCAAGACGAAGCCAATAATCCTTCCGGGACGGGTGTCCGAGTTCGTTTTTGGTTGCCCAAGCCAAAATGGCATGCCAAGCACGTCTTGTGGGCATGCCCACGTGGTTACCGAGTCTCTTGCGTGCACTAGTCCGCCCACGTTGGCCGTTTTGGGGTGCCCAAGCCCAAGACGGTGCCAAGAATCCTTCCGGGACGACCGGGGGTATTTCGGTCATTTTTCGGGGCATTACCCCGGGCATGGTGTCCGACTTCGTTTTTGGTTGGCCAAGCCAAAATGGCATGCCAACCGTGTCTTGGTGGCAAGCAATGTCGCACCAAGGCATGGGTAAGCCTTGGCAGCGACACCCCAGGAGGGACACCACCCCCCCCTAATATAGCATTCTAAGCCCTTCTCCTAGTGACAGGAGGAGACATTGCCTATGCTCGAGGAGTCATAATGGGGTTTTTTGAAGAAATACGATTTATTTATGCCATAAAATCAATGTAACCACCAAGATAATAAATAAACCCACCTATAAAAAATATTTTTTTAATTTTTTTTTCGGTTGGAATATTTTTAATTAATTAATTACTTAAAAATAGCTTAAAAATTATTAAAAAATACGAAAAAAATACGAAAAATCATGGAAAAATTATGGTTGACTTGGGAAAGCTATTCATGTATTTTAGAAAATATTGAGGCGAGTAGAATTGAAGAAGAATGCACAAAGTGGAATTTACAAAGCGTAAAAATAATAAAACGCGAGGATGATAAATAGTGCATGAACTCCAACATGTGGGAACCATTGAGTAATACTTTTGGGGTGTGTGATTCACTCCCATTGTGTTGAACAATCATGCCTTGCCTTCCTTACTACTTCTTTGCGTTCCGTTACGCATGCTCCTGCTACGCGGCTTGTAAGCTGTCTTTTCTTGGTTAGCCGAGCGTTGCCCTTTCGCAAGTTCATCCGAGAGCAATGTCTTTTCGGTAGTTCATGTGCCCTTTCGCAAGTTCATGTGCCGTTACTTGCCTCGCTATATCGTGTCGAGGGTGCACTTCTATTCCGGTATCAAGCATAAAAGCAAACTTAACCTCGTTTTTTATTTCGTGCTCGTTTTATTTGGGATTCCTCCACATGCCATTTGCCCGTTTGTAGGTAGCGAGCCAAGTCGTGCACATTTGTTGGAATCGGCATGGTTTTTGCACGTCGACATGCCAAGTCGATCGTATTTCTAGGTAGCAACATCCGTTTTTGGCCCACCCGACATGAAACCCTTGCACGTTTCTAGCTACAAACCTCGTTTTTGGCACGTACGCATGCTGAGTTATGCACGTTTCTAGGCAGCGGCGTCCGTTTTGGCACGTCGTCGTGCCAAGGCGTGCACGTTTCTAGGCAGCGACATGGTTTTGGCCCAGCCGTTTCTCAAGTCGTTCACGTTTCATGGGTTTTATGCACGTTGACACCCAAGTCCTGCACGTTTCTAGGCAGCGACATGGTTTTTGCCCGGAAACATGCCATGTCGTTCACGTTTCTAGGCAGCGACATGGTTTTTGCCCGGAAACATGCCATGTCGTTCACGTTTCTAGGCAGCGACATGGTTTTGGCCCAGCCGTTTCTCAAGTCGTTCACGTTTCATGGGTTTTATGCACGTTGACACCCAAGTCCTGCACGTTTCTAGGCAGCGACATGGTTTTTGCCCGGAAACTTGCCATGTCGTGCACGTTTCTAGGCAGCGACATGGTTTTGCCCCAGCCGTTTCTCAAGTTGCTCACGTTTCATGGGTTTTTTTGCACGTTGACACCCAAGTCCTGCACGTTTCTAGGCAGCGACATGGTTTTTGCCCGGAAACATGCCATGTCGTTCACGTTTCTAGGCAGCGACATGGTTTTACCCCAGCCGTTTCTCAAGTTGCTCACGTTTCATGGGTTTTTTTGCACGTTGACACCCAAGTCGTGCACGTTTCTAGGCAGCGACATGGTTTTTGCCCGGAAACTTGCCATGTCGTTCACGTTTCTAGGCAGCGACATGGTTTTACCCCAGCCGTTTCTCAAGTTGCTCACGTTTCATGGGTTTTTTTGCACGTTGACACCCAAGTCCTGCACGTTTCTAGGCAGCGACATGGTTTTTGCCCGGAAACTTGCCATGTCGTTCACGTTTCTAGGCAGCGACATGGTTTTGCCCCAGCCGTTTCTCAAGTCGGTCACGTTTCATGGGTTTTATGCACGTTGACACCCAAGTCCTGCACGTTTCTAGGCAGCGACATGGTTTTTGCCCGGAAACTTGCCATGTCGTGCACGTTTCTAGGCAGCGACATGGTTTTCCCCCAGCCGTTTCTCAAGTTGCTCACGTTTCATGGGTTTTTTGCACGTTGACACCCAAGTCCTGCACGTTTCTAGGCAGCGACATGGTTTTTGCCCGGAAACATGCCATGTCGTTCACGTTTCTAGGCAGCGACATGGTTTTTGCCCGGAAACATGCCATGTCGTTCACGTTTCTAGGCAGCGACATGGTTTTGGCCCAGCCGTTTCTCAAGTCGTTCACGTTTCATGGGTTTTATGCACGTTGACACCCAAGTCCTGCACGTTTCTAGGCAGCGACATGGTTTTTGCCCGGAAACTTGCCATGTCGTGCACGTTTCTAGGCAGCGACATGGTTTTGCCCCAGCCGTTTCTCAAGTTGCTCACGTTTCATGGGTTTTTTGCACGTTGACACCCAAGTCCTGCACGTTTCTAGGCAGCGACATGGTTTTTGCCCGGAAACATGCCATGTCGTTCACGTTTCTAGGCAGCGACATGGTTTTACCCCAGCCGTTTCTCAAGTTGCTCACGTTTCATGGGTTTTTTGCACGTTGACACCCAAGTCCTGCACGTTTCTAGGCAGCGACATGGTTTTTGCCCGGAAACTTGCCATGTCGTTCACGTTTCTAGGCAGCGACATGGTTTTGCCCCAGCCGTTTCTCAAGTCGGTCACGTTTCATGGGTTTTATGCACGTTGACACCCAAGTCGTGCACGTTTCTAGGCAGCGACATGGTTTTTGCCCGGAAACTTGCCATGTCGTGCACGTTTCTAGGCAGCGACATGGTTTTCCCCCAGCCGTTTCTCAAGTTGCTCACGTTTCATGGGTTTTTTTGCACGTTGACACCCAAGTCCTGCACGTTTCTAGGCAGCGACATGGTTTTTGCCCGGAAACATGCCATGTCGTTCACGTTTCTAGGCAGCGACATGGTTTTTGCCCGGAAACATGCCATGTCGTTCACGTTTCTAGGCAGCGACATGGTTTTGGCCCAGCCGATTCTCAAGTCGTTCACGTTTCATGGGTTTTATGCACGTTGACACCCAAGTCGTGCACGTTTCTAGGCAGCGACATGGTTTTTGCCCGGAAACTTGCCATGTCGTGCACGTTTCTAGGCAGCGACATGGTTTTGCCCCAGCCGTTTCTCAAGTTGCTCACGTTTCATGGGTTTTTTGCACGTTGACACCCAAGTCCTGCACGTTTCTAGGCAGCGACATGGTTTTTGCCCGGAAACATGCCATGTCGTTCACGTTTCTAGGCAGCGACATGGTTTTGTAGCCGTTTCTCAAGTTGCTCACGTTTCATGGGTTTTTTGCACGTTGACACCCAAGTCGTGCACGTTTCTAGGCAGCCACATGGTTTTTGCCCGGAAACATGCCATGTCGTTCACGTTTCTAGGCAGCGACATGGTTTTACCCCAGCCGTTTCTCAAGTTGCTCACGTTTCATGGGTTTTTTGCACGTTGACACCCAAGTCGTGCACGTTTCTAGGCAGCGACATGGTTTTTGCCCGGAAACTTGCCATGTCGTTCACGTTTCTAGGCAGCGACATGGTTTTCCCCCAGCCGTTTCTCAAGTCGGTCACGTTTCATGGGTTTTATGCACGTTGACACCCAAGTCCTGCACGTTTCTAGGCAGCGACATGGTTTTTGCCCGGAAACATGCCATGTCGTGCACGTTTCTAGGCAGCGACATGGTTTTGGCCCAGCCGTTTCTCAAGTTGCTCACGTTTCATGGGTTTTTTGCACGTTGACACCCAAGTCCTGCACGTTTCTAGGCAGCGACATGGTTTTTGCCCGGAAACATGCCATGTCGTTCACGTTTCTAGGCAGCGACATGGTTTTACCCCAGCCGTTTCTCAAGTTGCTCACGTTTCATGGGTTTTTTGCACGTTGACACCCAAGTCCTGCACGTTTCTAGGCAGCCACATGGTTTTTGCCCGGAAACATGCCATGTCGTTCACGTTTCTAGGCAGCGACATGGTTTTACCCCAGCCGTTTCTCAAGTTGCTCACGTTTCATGGGTTTTTTGCACGTTGACACCCAAGTCCTGCACGTTTCTAGGCAGCCACATGGTTTTTGCCCGGAAACATGCCATGTCGTTCACGTTTCTAGGCAGCGACATGGTTTTACCCCAGCCGTTTCTCAAGTTGCTCACGTTTCATGGGTTTTTTGCACGTTGACACCCAAGTCCTGCACGTTTCTAGGCAGCGACATGGTTTTTGCCCGGAAACTTGCCATGTCGTTCACGTTTCTAGGCAGCGACATGGTTTTGCCCCAGCCGTTTCTCAAGTCGGTCACGTTTCATGGGTTTTATGCACGTTGACACCCAAGTCGTGCACGTTTCTAGGCAGCGACATGGTTTTTTTCCCGGAAACTTGCCATGTCGTGCACGTTTCTAGGCAGCGACATGGTTTTCCCCCAGCCGTTTCTCAAGTTGCTCACGTTTCATGGGTTTTTTGCACGTTGACACCCAAGTCCTGCACGTTTCTAGGCAGCGACATGGTTTTTGCCCGGAAACATGCCATGTCGTTCACGTTTCTAGGCAGCGACATGGTTTTGCCCCAGCCGTTTCTCAAGTCGTTCACGTTTCATGGGTTTTTTTGCACGTTGACACCCAAGTCCTGCACGTTTCTAGGCAGCGACATGGTTTTTGCCCGGAAACATGCCATGTCGTTCACGTTTCTAGGCAGCGACATGGTTTTGCCCCAGCCGTTTCTCAAGTTGCTCACGTTTCATGGGTTTTTTGCACGTTGACACCCAAGTCCTGCACGTTTCTAGGCAGCGACATGGTTTTTGCCCGGAAACATGCCATGTCGTTCACGTTTCTAGGCAGCGACATGGTTTTGCCCTAGCCGTTTCTCAAGTTGCTCACGTTTCATGGGTTTTTTGCACGTTGACACCCAAGTCCTGCACGTTTCTAGGGCAGCCACATGGTTTTTTGCCCGGAAACATGCCATGTCGTTCACGTTTCTAGGCAGCGACATGGTTTTACCCCAGCCGTTTCTCAAGTTGCTCACGTTTCATGGGTTTTTTGCACGTTGACACCCAAGTCGTGCACGTTTCTAGGCAGCGACATGGTTTTTGCCCGGAAACTTGCCATGTCGTTCACTTCTAGGCAGCGACATGGTTTTCCCCCAGCCGTTTCTCAAGTCGGTCACGTTTCATGGGTTTTATGCACGTTGACACCCAAGTCCTGCACGTTTCTAGGCAGCGACATGGTTTTTGCCCGGAAACATGCCATGTCGTGCACGTTTCTAGGCAGCGACATGGTTTTGGCCCAGCCGTTTCTCAAGTTGCTCACGTTTCATGGGTTTTTTGCACGTTGACACCCAAGTCCTGCACGTTTCTAGGCAGCGACATGGTTTTTGCCCGGAAACATGCCATGTCGTTCACGTTTCTAGGCAGCGACATGGTTTTACCCCAGCCGTTTCTCAAGTTGCTCACGTTTCATGGGTTTTTTGCACGTTGACACCCAAGTCCTGCACGTTTCTAGGCAGCCACATGGTTTTTGCCCGGAAACATGCCATGTCGTTCACGTTTCTAGGCAGCGACATGGTTTTACCCCAGCCGTTTCTCAAGTTGCTCACGTTTCATGGGTTTTTTGCACGTTGACACCCAAGTCCTGCACGTTTCTAGGCAGCCACATGGTTTTTGCCCGGAAACATGCCATGTCGTTCACGTTTCTAGGCAGCGACATGGTTTTACCCCAGCCGTTTCTCAAGTTGCTCACGTTTCATGGGTTTTTTGCACGTTGACACCCAAGTCCTGCACGTTTCTAGGCAGCGACATGGTTTTTGCCCGGAAACTTGCCATGTCGTTCACGTTTCTAGGCAGCGACATGGTTTTGCCCCAGCCGTTTCTCAAGTCGGTCACGTTTCATGGGTTTTATGCACGTTGACACCCAAGTCGTGCACGTTTCTAGGCAGCGACATGGTTTTTGCCCGGAAACTTGCCATGTCGTGCACGTTTCTAGGCAGCGACATGGTTTTCCCCCAGCCGTTTCTCAAGTTGCTCACGTTTCATGGGTTTTTTGCACGTTCACACCCAAGTCCTGCACGTTTCTAGGCAGCGACATGGTTTTTGCCCGGAAACATGCCATGTCGTTCACGTTTCTAGGCAGCGACATGGTTTTGCCCCAGCCGTTTCTCAAGTCGTTCACGTTTCATGGGTTTTTTGCACGTTGACACCCAAGTCCTGCACGTTTCTAGGCAGCGACATGGTTTTTGCCCGGAAACATGCCATGTCGTTCACGTTTCTAGGCAGCGACATGGTTTTGCCCCAGCCGTTTCTCAAGTTGCTCACGTTTCATGGGTTTTTTGCACGTTGACACCCAAGTCCTGCACGTTTCTAGGCAGCGACATGGTTTTTGCCCGGAAACATGCCATGTCGTTCACGTTTCTAGGCAGCGACATGGTTTTGCCTAGCCGTTTCTCAAGTTGCTCACGTTTCATGGGTTTTTTGCACGTTGACACCCAAGTCCTGCACGTTTCTAGGCAGCCACATGGTTTTTGCCCGGAAACATGCCATGTCGTTCACGTTTCTAGGCAGCGACATGGTTTTACCCCAGCCGTTTCTCAAGTTGCTCACGTTTCATGGGTTTTTTGCACGTTGACACCCAAGTCGTGCACGTTTCTAGGCAGCGACATGGTTTTTGCCCGGAAACTTGCCATGTCGTTCACGTTTCTAGGCAGCGACATGGTTTTCCCCCAGCCGTTTCTCAAGTCGGTCACGTTTCATGGGTTTTATGCACGTTGACACCCAAGTCCTGCACGTTTCTAGGCAGCGACATGGTTTTTGCCCGGAAACATGCCATGTCGTGCACGTTTCTAGGCAGCGACATGGTTTTGGCCCAGCCGTTTCTCAAGTTGCTCACGTTTCATGGGTTTTTTGCACGTTGACACCCAAGTCCTGCACGTTTCTAGGCAGCGACATGGTTTTTGCCCGGAAACATGCCATGTCGTTCACGTTTCTAGGCAGCGACATGGTTTTACCCCAGCCGTTTCTCAAGTTGCTCACGTTTCATGGGTTTTTTGCACGTTGACACCCAAGTCCTGCACGTTTCTAGGCAGCCACATGGTTTTTGCCCGGAAACATGCCATGTCGTTCACGTTTCTAGGCAGCGACATGGTTTTACCCCAGCCGTTTCTCAAGTTGCTCACGTTTCATGGGTTTTTTGCACGTTGACACCCAAGTCCTGCACGTTTCTAGGCAGCCACATGGTTTTTGCCCGGAAACATGCCATGTCGTTCACGTTTCTAGGCAGCGACATGGTTTTACCCCAGCCGTTTCTCAAGTTGCTCACGTTTCATGGGTTTTTTGCACGTTGACACCCAAGTCCTGCACGTTTCTAGGCAGCGACATGGTTTTTGCCCGGAAACTTGCCATGTCGTTCACGTTTCTAGGCAGCGACATGGTTTTGCCCCAGCCGTTTCTCAAGTCGGTCACGTTTCATGGGTTTTATGCACGTTGACACCCAAGTCGTGCACGTTTCTAGGCAGCGACATGGTTTTTGCCCGGAAACTTGCCATGTCGTGCACGTTTCTAGGCAGCGACATGGTTTTCCCCCAGCCGTTTCTCAAGTTGCTCACGTTTCATGGGTTTTTTGCACGTTGACACCCAAGTCCTGCACGTTTCTAGGCAGCGACATGGTTTTTGCCCGGAAACATGCCATGTCGTTCACGTTTCTAGGCAGCGACATGGTTTTGCCCCAGCCGTTTCTCAAGTTGCTCACGTTTCATGGGTTTTTTGCACGTTGACACCCAAGTCCTGCACGTTTCTAGGCAGCGACATGGTTTTTGCCCGGAAACATGCCATGTCGTTCACGTTTCTAGGCAGCGACATGGTTTTGCCCCAGCCGTTTCTCAAGTTGCTCACGTTTCATGGGTTTTTTGCACGTTGACACCCAAGTCCTGCACGTTTCTAGGCAGCGACATGGTTTTTGCCCGGAAACATGCCATGTCGTTCACGTTTCTAGGCAGCGACATGGTTTTGCCCCAGCCGTTTCTCAAGTTCCTCACGTTTCATGGGTTTTTTGCACGTTGACACCCAAGTCCTGCACGTTTCTAGGCAGCGACATGGTTTTTGCCCGGAAACTTGCCATGTCGTTCACGTTTCTAGGCAGCGACATGGTTTTCCCCCAGCCGTTTCTCAAGTTGCTCACGTTTCATGGGTTTTTTGCACGTTGACACCCAAGTCCTGCACGTTTCTAGGCAGCCACATGGTTTTTGCCCGGAAACATGCCATGTCGTTCACGTTTCTAGGCAGCGACATGGTTTTACCCCAGCCGTTTCTCAAGTTGCTCACGTTTCATGGGTTTTTTGCACGTTGACACCCAAGTCCTGCACGTTTCTAGGCAGCCACATGGTTTTTGCCCGGAAACATGCCATGTCGTTCACGTTTCTAGGCAGCGACATGGTTTTACCCCAGCCTTTTCTCAAGTTGCTCACGTTTCATGGGTTTTTTGCACGTTGACACCCAAGTCCTGCACGTTTCTAGGCAGCCACATGGTTTTTGCCCGGAAACTTGCCATGTCGTGCACGTTTCTAGGCAGCGACATGGTTTTGCCCCAGCCGTTTCTCAAGTTGCTCACGTTTCATGGGTTTTTTGCACGTTGACACCCAAGTCCTGCACGTTTCTAGGCAGCCACATGGTTTTTGCCCGGAAACTTGCCATGTCGTTCACGTTTCTAGGCAGCGACATGGTTTTACCCCAGCCGTTTCTCAAGTTGCTAACGTTTCATGGGTTTTTTGCACGTTGACACCCAAGTCCTGCACGTTTCTAGGCAGCGACATGGTTTTTGCCCGGAAACTTGCCATGTCGTTCACGTTTCTAGGCAGCGACATGGTTTTGCCCCAGCCGTTTCTCAAGTTGCTCACGTTTCATGGGTTTTTTGCACGTTGACACCCAAGTCGTGCACGTTTCTAGG
>JAHSPW020000156.1:15000-27500 GCA_019985065.2 Arctostaphylos glauca | reverse complement strand
TGTCAAGAAAGGGGGTAAGACATCATGATTTAGGGAGGGGGGATTGTATAGCAAAGAGGGGGGTGTCAAGAAAGGGGGTAAGGACATCACGCCATACATTTTGCGCATCGCACCTTTAATGCTTTGCACCGAAGTGCTCCGCACCGCAAGTACTACTGCACAAATTTCCCGCATATGATGGTTACCCGCCAAGTGACACCCTTGGCATTATGAACAAAGGACTAGGCAATCCAAGCAAAGCAACGATTTAGGGAGGGGGATTGTCAAGCAAAGAGGGGGGGGTGTCAAGAAAGGGGGTAAGGAAAGGGGGGATTGTCAAGCAAAGAGGGGGGTGTCAAGAAAGGGGGTAGGCAATATGAACACAAGACTAGGCAATCTAAGCAAAGCAACGATTTTTTTTTTTTTTTGGGGTGGGGGGGGGGGGGGGGGGGGGAAGGAAGCACTACTACCTCTCAACAAAGAGACATCCCCTGGGCACATGCTGTAGATTTTAGGCTTTAAATACCATTAGCTAAGCATGCAAAGCCGTTCGGGGGTGACAATGCGTCCTCGAGGGCAGTTACATTTCCAATATTTCCATGCAAAAAACGGGGAGGAGCGGGGGGAAGGGGGGGGGGGGGGGGCGCTCGGCAAGGAGGCATCCGGACATAGCTTGGCATGGTTAGTGTCTTACTTCTTGGAAGCCATTCACTAACCATGCCAAGCCATGTGGGGATGCCAATGTATCATCGAGGGTGGCCACTTTTGGTTGCCAAGCCATGCAAACCGACTTGTTGGTGAGCCCATCATTGGTAACATGAACAAAGGAGTAGGCAATCCAAGCAAAACAAATGGTTTTTTTTTTTTTTTTTTTTGGGGGGTGGGGATTGCCCAGCAAAGAAGGGAGGTGTCGAGAAAGGGGGTAAGACATCATGATTTAGGGAGGGGGGATTGTATAGCAAAGAGGGGGGTGTCAAGAAAGGGGGTAAGGACATCACGCCATACATTTTGCGCATCGCACCTTTAATGCTTTGCACCGAAGTGCTCCGCACCGCAAGTACTACTGCACAAATTTCCCGCATATGATGGTTACCCGCCAAGTGACACCCTTGGCATTATGAACAAAGGACTAGGCAATCCAAGCAAAGCAACGATTTAGGGAGGGGGATTGTCAAGCAAAGAGGGGGGGTGTCAAGAAAGGGGGTAAGGAAAGGGGGGATTGTCAAGCAAAGAGGGGGGTGTCAAGAAAGGGGGTAGGCAATATGAACACAAGACTAGGCAATCTAAGCAAAGCAACGATTTTTTTTTTTTTTTTTTTGGGGTGGGGGGGGGGGGGGGGGGAAGGAAGCACTACTACCTCTCAACAAAGAGACATCCCCTGGGCACATGCTGTAGATTTTAGGCTTTAAATACCATTAGCTAAGCATGCAAAGCCGTTCGGGGCTGACAATGCGTCCTCGAGGGCAGTTACATTTCCAATATTTCCATGCAAAAAACGGGGAGGAGCGGGGGGAAGGGGGGGGGGGGGGGGGGCGCTCGGCAAGGAGGCATCCGGACATAGCTTGGCATGGTTAGTGTCTTACTTCTTGGAAGCCATTCACTAACCATGCCAAGCCATGTGGGGATGCCAATGTATCATCGAGGGTGGCCACTTTTGGTTGCCAAGCCATGCAAACCGACTTGTTGGTGAGCCCATCATTGGTAACATGAACAAAGGAGTAGGCAATCCAAGCAAAACAAATGGTTTTTTTTTTTTTTTTTTTGGGGGGGGGGGGGGGGATTGCCCAGCAAAGAAGGGAGGTGTCAAGAAAGGGGGTAAGACATCATGATTTAGGGAAGGGGGATTGTATAGCAAAGAGGGGGGTGTCAAGAAAGGGGGTAAGGACATCACGCCATACATTTTGCGCATCGCACCTTTAATGCTTTGCACCGAAGTGCTCCGCACCGCAAGTACTACTGCACAAATTTCCCGCATATGATGGTTACCCGCCAAGTGACACCCTTGGCATTATGAACACAGGACTAGGCAATCCAAGCAAAGCTACGATTTAAGGAGCGGGATTGTCAAGCAAAGAGGGGGGTGTCAAGAAAGGGGGTAAGACAGGGGGGATTGTCAAGCAAAGAGGGGGGTGTCAAGGAAGGGGGTAAGGACATCACGCCATACATTTTGCGCATCGCACCTTTAATGCTTTGCACCGAAGTGCTCCGCACCGCAAGTACTACTGCACAAATTTCCCGCATATGATGGTTACCCGCCAAGTGACACCCTTGGCAATATGAACAAAGGACTAGGCAATCCAAGAAAATCAACGATTTGAGAAGGGGGGGAGGGTGGGGTGGGGGGAGGGGGGCTCTCAGCATGGAGGCATCCGAACATAGCTTGGCATGATCAGTGTCTGACTTCTTGGGAAGCCGTTCACTAATCATGCCAAGCCATGTCGGGATGCCAATGCTTCGAGGGTGGCCACTTTTTGGTTGCCAAGCCATGCCAACCGACTGTTGGCAACCCCTCTCAACAAGAGGCATCCGAACATAGCTTGGCATGGTTAGTGTCTGACTTCTTGGGAAGCCGTTCACTAATCATGCCAAGCCATGTGGGGATGCCAATGCTTCGAGGGTGGCCACTTTATGGTTGCCAAGCCAAGCCATGCCAACCGACTGTTGGCGACCCCTCTCAGCACGAGGCATCCGAACATATCTTGGCATGGTCAGTGTCTGTCTTCTTAGGAAGCCGTTCACTAATCATGCCAAGCCATGTGGGGATGCCAATGCTTCGAGGGTGGCCACTTTTTGGTTGCCAAGCCAAGCCATGCCAACCGACTGTTGGCGACCCCTCTCAGCAAGAGGCATCCGAACATATCTTGGCATGGTCAGTGTCTGACTTCTTAGGAAGCCGTTCACTAATCATGCCAAGCCATGTGGGGATGCCAATGCTCCGAGGGTGGCCACTTCTTGGTTGCCAAGCCATGCCAACCGACTGTTGGCGACCCCTCTCAGCAAGAGGCATCCGAACATAGCTTGGCATGGTCAGTGTCTGACTTCTTGGGAAGCCGTTCACTAATCATGCCAAGCCATGTGGGGATGCCAATGCATCATCGAGGGTGGCCACTTATGGTTGCCAAGCCAAAAACGATGCCAACCGACATGTCGGCAAGCCTTCCGAAGGAACACATCGTTGCCAAGGCTTGGCCGAGGCATGTGCATGCACTAGGCCCACCCACGTAGGCCGTTTTGGGGTGCCCATGCCCAAAACAATGCCAACAAGCCTTCCAACCCGACCGGGGGTATTATTTCGATCATTTTTTCAGGCATTACCCTGGGCAAGGTGCCCGAGTTCGTTTTTGGTTGCTCAAGCCAAAATGGCATGCCAAGCACGTCTTGTGGGCATGCCCACGTGGTTGCCAAGTCTATTGCGTGCACTAGTCCGCCCGCGTTGGCCATTTTGGGGTGCCCAAGCCCAAGACAGAGCCAAGAATCCTTCCGGGACGGGTGTCCGACTTCATTTTTTGTTGCTCAAGCCAAAATGGCATGCCAAGCACGTCTTGTGGGCATGCCCACGTGGTTGCCGGGTCTCTTGCATGCACTAGTCCGCTCACGTTGGCCGTTTTGGGGTGCCCAAGCCCAAGACGAAGCCAATAATCCTTCCGGGACGGGTGTCCGAGTTCGTTTTTGGTTGCCCAAGCCAAAATGGCATGCCAAGCACGTCTTGTGGGCATGCCCACGTGGTTACCGAGTCTCTTGCGTGCACTAGTCCGCCCACGTTGGCCGTTTTGGGGTGCCCAAGCCCAAGACGGTGCCAAGAATCCTTCCGGGACGACCGGGGGTATTTCGGTCATTTTTCGGGGCATTACCCCGGGCATGGTGTCCGACTTCGTTTTTGGTTGGCCAAGCCAAAATGGCATGCCAACCGTGTCTTGGTGGCAAGCAATGTCGCACCAAGGCATGGGTAAGCCTTGGCAGCGACACCCCAGGAGGGACACCACCCCCCCCTAATATAGCATTCTAAGCCCTTCTCCTAGTGACAGGAGGAGACATTGCCTATGCTCGAGGAGTCATAATGGGGTTTTTTGAAGAAATACGATTTATTTATGCCATAAAATCAATGTAACCACCAAGATAATAAATAAACCCACCTATAAAAAATATTTTTTTAATTTTTTTTTCGGTTGGAATATTTTTAATTAATTAATTACTTAAAAATAGCTTAAAAATTATTAAAAAATACGAAAAAAATACGAAAAATCATGGAAAAATTATGGTTGACTTGGGAAAGCTATTCATGTATTTTAGAAAATATTGAGGCGAGTAGAATTGAAGAAGAATGCACAAAGTGGAATTTACAAAGCGTAAAAATAATAAAACGCGAGGATGATAAATAGTGCATGAACTCCAACATGTGGGAACCATTGAGTAATACTTTTGGGGTGTGTGATTCACTCCCATTGTGTTGAACAATCATGCCTTGCCTTCCTTACTACTTCTTTGCGTTCCGTTACGCATGCTCCTGCTACGCGGCTTGTAAGCTGTCTTTTCTTGGTTAGCCGAGCGTTGCCCTTTCGCAAGTTCATCCGAGAGCAATGTCTTTTCGGTAGTTCATGTGCCCTTTCGCAAGTTCATGTGCCGTTACTTGCCTCGCTATATCGTGTCGAGGGTGCACTTCTATTCCGGTATCAAGCATAAAAGCAAACTTAACCTCGTTTTTTATTTCGTGCTCGTTTTATTTGGGATTCCTCCACATGCCATTTGCCCGTTTGTAGGTAGCGAGCCAAGTCGTGCACATTTGTTGGAATCGGCATGGTTTTTGCACGTCGACATGCCAAGTCGATCGTATTTCTAGGTAGCAACATCCGTTTTTGGCCCACCCGACATGAAACCCTTGCACGTTTCTAGCTACAAACCTCGTTTTTGGCACGTACGCATGCTGAGTTATGCACGTTTCTAGGCAGCGGCGTCCGTTTTGGCACGTCGTCGTGCCAAGGCGTGCACGTTTCTAGGCAGCGACATGGTTTTGGCCCAGCCGTTTCTCAAGTCGTTCACGTTTCATGGGTTTTATGCACGTTGACACCCAAGTCCTGCACGTTTCTAGGCAGCGACATGGTTTTTTGCCCGGAAACATGCCATGTCGTTCACGTTTCTAGGCAGCGACATGGTTTTTGCCCGGAAACATGCCATGTCGTTCACGTTTCTAGGCAGCGACATGGTTTTGGCCCAGCCGTTTCTCAAGTCGTTCACGTTTCATGGGTTTTATGCACGTTGACACCCAAGTCCTGCACGTTTCTAGGCAGCGACATGGTTTTTGCCCGGAAACTTGCCATGTCGTGCACGTTTCTAGGCAGCGACATGGTTTTGCCCCAGCCGTTTCTCAAGTTGCTCACGTTTCATGGGTTTTTTGCACGTTGACACCCAAGTCCTGCACGTTTCTAGGCAGCGACATGGTTTTTGCCCGGAAACATGCCATGTCGTTCACGTTTCTAGGCAGCGACATGGTTTTACCCCAGCCGTTTCTCAAGTTGCTCACGTTTCATGGGTTTTTTGCACGTTGACACCCAAGTCGTGCACGTTTCTAGGCAGCGACATGGTTTTTGCCCGGAAACTTGCCATGTCGTTCACGTTTCTAGGCAGCGACATGGTTTTACCCCAGCCGTTTCTCAAGTTGCTCACGTTTCATGGGTTTTTTGCACGTTGACACCCAAGTCCTGCACGTTTCTAGGCAGCGACATGGTTTTTGCCCGGAAACTTGCCATGTCGTTCACGTTTCTAGGCAGCGACATGGTTTTGCCCCAGCCGTTTCTCAAGTCGGTCACGTTTCATGGGTTTTATGCACGTTGACACCCAAGTCCTGCACGTTTCTAGGCAGCGACATGGTTTTTGCCCGGAAACTTGCCATGTCGTGCACGTTTCTAGGCAGCGACATGGTTTTCCCCCAGCCGTTTCTCAAGTTGCTCACGTTTCATGGGTTTTTTGCACGTTGACACCCAAGTCCTGCACGTTTCTAGGCAGCGACATGGTTTTTGCCCGGAAACATGCCATGTCGTTCACGTTTCTAGGCAGCGACATGGTTTTTGCCCAGCCGTTTCTCAAGTCGTTCACGTTTCATGGGTTTTATGCACGTTGACACCCAAGTCCTGCACGTTTCTAGGCAGCGACATGGTTTTTGCCCGGAAACTTGCCATGTCGTGCACGTTTCTAGGCAGCGACATGGTTTTGCCCCAGCCGTTTCTCAAGTTGCTCACGTTTCATGGGTTTTTTGCACGTTGACACCCAAGTCCTGCACGTTTCTAGGCAGCGACATGGTTTTTGCCCGGAAACATGCCATGTCGTTCACGTTTCTAGGCAGCGACATGGTTTTACCCCAGCCGTTTCTCAAGTTGCTCACGTTTCATGGGTTTTTTGCACGTTGACACCCAAGTCCTGCACGTTTCTAGGCAGCGACATGGTTTTTGCCCGGAAACTTGCCATGTCGTTCACGTTTCTAGGCAGCGACATGGTTTTGCCCCAGCCGTTTCTCAAGTCGGTCACGTTTCATGGGTTTTATGCACGTTGACACCCAAGTCGTGCACGTTTCTAGGCAGCGACATGGTTTTTGCCCGGAAACTTGCCATGTCGTGCACGTTTCTAGGCAGCGACATGGTTTTCCCCCAGCCGTTTCTCAAGTTGCTCACGTTTCATGGGTTTTTTTGCACGTTGACACCCAAGTCCTGCACGTTTCTAGGCAGCGACATGGTTTTTGCCCGGAAACATGCCATGTCGTTCACGTTTCTAGGCAGCGACATGGTTTTTGCCCGGAAACATGCCATGTCGTTCACGTTTCTAGGCAGCGACATGGTTTTGGCCCAGCCGATTCTCAAGTCGTTCACGTTTCATGGGTTTTATGCACGTTGACACCCAAGTCGTGCACGTTTCTAGGCAGCGACATGGTTTTTGCCCGGAAACTTGCCATGTCGTGCACGTTTCTAGGCAGCGACATGGTTTTGCCCCAGCCGTTTCTCAAGTTGCTCACGTTTCATGGGTTTTTTGCACGTTGACACCCAAGTCCTGCACGTTTCTAGGCAGCGACATGGTTTTTGCCCGGAAACATGCCATGTCGTTCACGTTTCTAGGCAGCGACATGGTTTTGCCCTAGCCGTTTCTCAAGTTGCTCACGTTTCATGGGTTTTTTGCACGTTGACACCCAAGTCGTGCACGTTTCTAGGCAGCCACATGGTTTTTGCCCGGAAACATGCCATGTCGTTCACGTTTCTAGGCAGCGACATGGTTTTACCCCAGCCGTTTCTCAAGTTGCTCACGTTTCATGGGTTTTTTGCACGTTGACACCCAAGTCGTGCACGTTTCTAGGCAGCGACATGGTTTTTGCCCGGAAACTTGCCATGTCGTTCACGTTTCTAGGCAGCGACATGGTTTTCCCCCAGCCGTTTCTCAAGTCGGTCACGTTTCATGGGTTTTATGCACGTTGACACCCAAGTCCTGCACGTTTCTAGGCAGCGACATGGTTTTTGCCCGGAAACATGCCATGTCGTGCACGTTTCTAGGCAGCGACATGGTTTTGGCCCAGCCGTTTCTCAAGTTGCTCACGTTTCATGGGTTTTTTGCACGTTGACACCCAAGTCCTGCACGTTTCTAGGCAGCGACATGGTTTTTGCCCGGAAACATGCCATGTCGTTCACGTTTCTAGGCAGCGACATGGTTTTACCCCAGCCGTTTCTCAAGTTGCTCACGTTTCATGGGTTTTTTGCACGTTGACACCCAAGTCCTGCACGTTTCTAGGCAGCCACATGGTTTTTGCCCGGAAACATGCCATGTCGTTCACGTTTCTAGGCAGCGACATGGTTTTACCCCAGCCGTTTCTCAAGTTGCTCACGTTTCATGGGTTTTTTGCACGTTGACACCCAAGTCCTGCACGTTTCTAGGCAGCCACATGGTTTTTGCCCGGAAACATGCCATGTCGTTCACGTTTCTAGGCAGCGACATGGTTTTACCCCAGCCGTTTCTCAAGTTGCTCACGTTTCATGGGTTTTTTGCACGTTGACACCCAAGTCCTGCACGTTTCTAGGCAGCGACATGGTTTTTGCCCGGAAACTTGCCATGTCGTTCACGTTTCTAGGCAGCGACATGGTTTTGCCCCAGCCGTTTCTCAAGTCGGTCACGTTTCATGGGTTTTATGCACGTTGACACCCAAGTCGTGCACGTTTCTAGGCAGCGACATGGTTTTTTCCCGGAAACTTGCCATGTCGTGCACGTTTCTAGGCAGCGACATGGTTTTCCCCCAGCCGTTTCTCAAGTTGCTCACGTTTCATGGGTTTTTTGCACGTTGACACCCAAGTCCTGCACGTTTCTAGGCAGCGACATGGTTTTTGCCCGGAAACATGCCATGTCGTTCACGTTTCTAGGCAGCGACATGGTTTTGCCCCAGCCGTTTCTCAAGTCGTTCACGTTTCATGGGTTTTTTGCACGTTGACACCCAAGTCCTGCACGTTTCTAGGCAGCGACATGGTTTTTGCCCGGAAACATGCCATGTCGTTCACGTTTCTAGGCAGCGACATGGTTTTGCCCCAGCCGTTTCTCAAGTTGCTCACGTTTCATGGGTTTTTTGCACGTTGACACCCAAGTCCTGCACGTTTCTAGGCAGCGACATGGTTTTTGCCCGGAAACATGCCATGTCGTTCACGTTTCTAGGCAGCGACATGGTTTTGCCCTAGCCGTTTCTCAAGTTGCTCACGTTTCATGGGTTTTTTGCACGTTGACACCCAAGTCCTGCACGTTTCTAGGCAGCCACATGGTTTTTGCCCGGAAACATGCCATGTCGTTCACGTTTCTAGGCAGCGACATGGTTTTACCCCAGCCGTTTCTCAAGTTGCTCACGTTTCATGGGTTTTTTGCACGTTGACACCCAAGTCGTGCACGTTTCTAGGCAGCGACATGGTTTTTGCCCGGAAACTTGCCATGTCGTTCACGTTTCTAGGCAGCGACATGTTTTCCCCCAGCCGTTTCTCAAGTCGGTCACGTTTCATGGGTTTTATGCACGTTGACACCCAAGTCCTGCACGTTTCTAGGCAGCGACATGGTTTTTGCCCGGAAACATGCCATGTCGTGCACGTTTCTAGGCAGCGACATGGTTTTGGCCCAGCCGTTTCTCAAGTTGCTCACGTTTCATGGGTTTTTTGCACGTTGACACCCAAGTCCTGCACGTTTCTAGGCAGCGACATGGTTTTTGCCCGGAAACATGCCATGTCGTTCACGTTTCTAGGCAGCGACATGGTTTTACCCCAGCCGTTTCTCAAGTTGCTCACGTTTCATGGGTTTTTTGCACGTTGACACCCAAGTCCTGCACGTTTCTAGGCAGCCACATGGTTTTTGCCCGGAAACATGCCATGTCGTTCACGTTTCTAGGCAGCGACATGGTTTTACCCCAGCCGTTTCTCAAGTTGCTCACGTTTCATGGGTTTTTTGCACGTTGACACCCAAGTCCTGCACGTTTCTAGGCAGCCACATGGTTTTTGCCCGGAAACATGCCATGTCGTTCACGTTTCTAGGCAGCGACATGGTTTTACCCCAGCCGTTTCTCAAGTTGCTCACGTTTCATGGGTTTTTTGCACGTTGACACCCAAGTCCTGCACGTTTCTAGGCAGCGACATGGTTTTTGCCCGGAAACTTGCCATGTCGTTCACGTTTCTAGGCAGCGACATGGTTTTGCCCCAGCCGTTTCTCAAGTCGGTCACGTTTCATGGGTTTTATGCACGTTGACACCCAAGTCGTGCACGTTTCTTGGCAGCGACATGGTTTTTGCCCGGAAACTTGCCATGTCGTGCACGTTTCTAGGCAGCGACATGGTTTTCCCCCAGCCGTTTCTCAAGTTGCTCACGTTTCATGGGTTTTTTGCACGTTCACACCCAAGTCCTGCACGTTTCTAGGCAGCGACATGGTTTTTGCCCGGAAACATGCCATGTCGTTCACGTTTCTAGGCAGCGACATGGTTTTGCCCCAGCCGTTTCTCAAGTCGTTCACGTTTCATGGGTTTTTTGCACGTTGACACCCAAGTCCTGCACGTTTCTAGGCAGCGACATGGTTTTTGCCCGGAAACATGCCATGTCGTTCACGTTTCTAGGCAGCGACATGGTTTTGCCCCAGCCGTTTCTCAAGTTGCTCACGTTTCATGGGTTTTTTGCACGTTGACACCCAAGTCCTGCACGTTTCTAGGCAGCGACATGGTTTTTGCCCGGAAACATGCCATGTCGTTCACGTTTCTAGGCAGCGACATGGTTTTGCCTAGCCGTTTCTCAAGTTGCTCACGTTTCATGGGTTTTTTGCACGTTGACACCCAAGTCCTGCACGTTTCTAGGCAGCCACATGGTTTTTGCCCGGAAACATGACATGTCGTTCACGTTTCTAGGCAGCGACATGGTTTTACCCCAGCCGTTTCTCAAGTTGCTCACGTTTCATGGGTTTTTTGCACGTTGACACCCAAGTCGTGCACGTTTCTAGGCAGCGACATGGTTTTTGCCCGGAAACTTGCCATGTCGTTCACGTTTCTAGGCAGCGACATGGTTTTCCCCCAGCCGTTTCTCAAGTCGGTCACGTTTCATGGGTTTTATGCACGTTGACACCCAAGTCCTGCACGTTTCTAGGCAGCGACATGGTTTTTGCCCGGAAACATGCCATGTCGTGCACGTTTCTAGGCAGCGACATGGTTTTGGCCCAGCCGTTTCTCAAGTTGCTCACGTTTCATGGGTTTTTTGCACGTTGACACCCAAGTCCTGCACGTTTCTAGGCAGCGACATGGTTTTTGCCCGGAAACATGCCATGTCGTTCACGTTTCTAGGCAGCGACATGGTTTTACCCCAGCCGTTTCTCAAGTTGCTCACGTTTCATGGGTTTTTTGCACGTTGACACCCAAGTCCTGCACGTTTCTAGGCAGCCACATGGTTTTTGCCCGGAAACATGCCATGTCGTTCACGTTTCTAGGCAGCGACATGGTTTTACCCCAGCCGTTTCTCAAGTTGCTCACGTTTCATGGGTTTTTTGCACGTTGACACCCAAGTCCTGCACGTTTCTAGGCAGCCACATGGTTTTTGCCCGGAAACATGCCATGTCGTTCACGTTTCTAGGCAGCGACATGGTTTTACCCCAGCCGTTTCTCAAGTTGCTCACGTTTCATGGGTTTTTTGCACGTTGACACCCAAGTCCTGCACGTTTCTAGGCAGCGACATGGTTTTTGCCCGGAAACTTGCCATGTCGTTCACGTTTCTAGGCAGCGACATGGTTTTGCCCCAGCCGTTTCTCAAGTCGGTCACGTTTCATGGGTTTTATGCACGTTGACACCCAAGTCGTGCACGTTTCTAGGCAGCGACATGGTTTTTGCCCGGAAACTTGCCATGTCGTGCACATTTCTAGGCAGCGACATGGTTTTCCCCCAGCCGTTTCTCAAGTTGCTCACGTTTCATGGGTTTTTTGCACGTTGACACCCAAGTCCTGCACGTTTCTAGGCAGCGACATGGTTTTTGCCCGGAAACATGCCATGTCGTTCACGTTTCTAGGCAGCGACATGGTTTTGCCCCAGCCGTTTCTCAAGTTGCTCACGTTTCATGGGTTTTTTGCACGTTGACACCCAAGTCCTGCACGTTTCTAGGCAGCGACATGGTTTTTGCCCGGAAACATGCCATGTCGTTCACGTTTCTAGGCAGCGACATGGTTTTGCCCCAGCCGTTTCTCAAGTTGCTCACGTTTCATGGGTTTTTTGCACGTTGACACCCAAGTCCTGCACGTTTCTAGGCAGCGACATGGTTTTTGCCCGGAAACATGCCATGTCGTTCACGTTTCTAGGCAGCGACATGGTTTTGCCCCAGCCGTTTCTCAAGTTGCTCACGTTTCATGGGTTTTTTGCACGTTGACACCCAAGTCCTGCACGTTTCTAGGCAGCGACATGGTTTTTGCCCGGAAACATGCCATGTCGTTCACGTTTCTTTGCAGCGACATGGTTTTAGCCCAGCCGTTTCTCAAGTTGCTCACGTTTCATGGGTTTTTTGCACGTTGACACCCAAGTCCTGCACGTTTCTTGGCAGCGACATGGTTTTTGCCCGGAAACTTGCCATGTCGTGCACGTTTCTAGGCAGCGACAAGGTTTTGCCCCAGCCGTTTCTCAAGTTCCTCACGTTTCATGGGTTTTTTGCACGTTGACACCCAAGTCCTGCACGTTTCTAGGCAGCGACATGGTTTTTGCCCGGAAACTTGCCATGTCGTTCACGTTTCTAGGCAGCGACATGGTTTTCCCCCAGCCGTTTCTCAAGTTGCTCACGTTTCATGGGTTTTTTGCACGTTGACACCCAAGTCCTGCACGTTTCTAGGCAGCCACATGGTTTTTGCCCGGAAACATGCCATGTCGTTCACGTTTCTAGGCAGCGACATGGTTTTACCCCAGCCGTTTCTCAAGTTGCTCACGTTTCATGGGTTTTTTGCACGTTGACACCCAAGTCCTGCACGTTTCTAGGCAGCCACATGGTTTTTGCCCGGAAACATGCCATGTCGTT
>JAHSPW020000156.1:0-5000 GCA_019985065.2 Arctostaphylos glauca | reverse complement strand
TGGTTAGTGTCTTACTTCTTGGAAGCCATTCACTAACCATGCCAAGCCATGTGGGGATGCCAATGTATCATCGAGGGTGGCCACTTTTGGTTGCCAAGCCATGCAAACCGACTTGTTGGTGAGCCCATCATTGGTAACATGAACAAAGGAGTAGGCAATCCAAGCAGAACAAATGGTTTTTTTTTTTTTTTTTTTTTGGGGGGGGGGGGGATTGCCCAGCAAAGAAGGGAGGTGTCAAGAAAGGGGGTAAGACATCATGATTTAGGGAGGGGGGATTGTATAGCAAAGAGGGGGGTGTCAAGAAAGGGGGTAAGGACATCACGCCATACATTTTGCGCATCGCACCTTTAATGCTTTGCACCGAAGTGCTCCGCACCGCAAGTACTACTGCACAAATTTCCCGCATATGATGGTTACCCGCCAAGTGACACCCTTGGCATTATGAACAAAGGACTAGGCAATCCAAGCAAAGCAACGATTTAGGGAGGGGGATTGTCAAGCAAAGAGGGGGGGGTGTCAAGAAAGGGGGTAAGGAAAGGGGGGATTGTCAAGCAAAGAGGGGGGTGTCAAGAAAGGGGGTAGGCAATATGAACACAAGACTAGGCAATCTAAGCAAAGCAACGATTTTTTTTTTTTTTTTGGGGTGGGGGGGGGGGGGGGGGAAGGAAGCACTACTACCTCTCAACAAAGAGACATCCCCTGGGCACATGCTGTAGATTTTAGGCTTTAAATACCATTAGCTAAGCATGCAAAGCCGTTCGGGGGTGACAATGCGTCCTCGAGGGCAGTTACATTTCCAATATTTCCATGCAAAAAACGGGGAGGAGCGGGGGGAAGGGGGGGGGGGGGGGCGCTCGGCAAGGAGGCATCCGGACATAGCTTGGCATGGTTAGTGTCTTACTTCTTGGAAGCCATTCACTAACCATGCCAAGCCATGTGGGGATGCCAATGTATCATCGAGGGTGGCCACTTTTGGTTGCCAAGCCATGCAAACCGACTTGTTGGTGAGCCCATCATTGGTAACATGAACAAAGGAGTAGGCAATCCAAGCAAAACAAATGGTTTTTTTTTTTTTTTTTTTTGGGGGGGTGGGGATTGCCCAGCAAAGAAGGGAGGTGTCAAGAAAGGGGGTAAGACATCATGATTTAGGGAGGGGGGATTGTATAGCAAAGAGGGGGGTGTCAAGAAAGGGGGTAAGGACATCACGCCATACATTTTGCGCATCGCACCTTTAATGCTTTGCACCGAAGTGCTCCGCACCGCAAGTACTACTGCACAAATTTCCCGCATATGATGGTTACCCGCCAAGTGACACCCTTGGCATTATGAACAAAGGACTAGGCAATCCAAGCAAAGCAACGATTTAGGGAGGGGGATTGTCAAGCAAAGAGGGGGGGTGTCAAGAAAGGGGGTAAGGAAAGGGGGGATTGTCAAGCAAAGAGGGGGGTGTCAAGAAAGGGGGTAGGCAATATGAACACAAGACTAGGCAATCTAAGCAAAGCAACGATTTTTTTTTTTTTTTTTTGGGGTGGGGGGGGGGGGGGGGGGGGAAGGAAGCACTACTACCTCTCAACAAAGAGACATCCCCTGGGCACATGCTGTAGATTTTAGGCTTTAAATACCATTAGCTAAGCATGCAAAGCCGTTCGGGGCTGACAATGCGTCCTCGAGGGCAGTTACATTTCCAATATTTCCATGCAAAAAACGGGGAGGAGCGGGGGGAAGGGGGGGGGGGGGGGGGCGCTCGGCAAGGAGGCATCCGGACATAGCTTGGCATGGTTAGTGTCTTACTTCTTGGAAGCCATTCACTAACCATGCCAAGCCATGTGGGGATGCCAATGTATCATCGAGGGTGGCCACTTTTGGTTGCCAAGCCATGCAAACCGACTTGTTGGTGAGCCCATCATTGGTAACATGAACAAAGGAGTAGGCAATCCAAGCAAAACAAATGGTTTTTTTTTTTTTTTTTTTGGGGGGGGGGGGGGGGATTGCCCAGCAAAGAAGGGAGGTGTCAAGAAAGGGGGTAAGACATCATGATTTAGGGAAGGGGGATTGTATAGCAAAGAGGGGGGTGTCAAGAAAGGGGGTAAGGACATCACGCCATACATTTTGCGCATCGCACCTTTAATGCTTTGCACCGAAGTGCTCCGCACCGCAAGTACTACTGCACAAATTTCCCGCATATGATGGTTACCCGCCAAGTGACACCCTTGGCATTATGAACACAGGACTAGGCAATCCAAGCAAAGCTACGATTTAAGGAGCGGGATTGTCAAGCAAAGAGGGGGGTGTCAAGAAAGGGGGTAAGACAGGGGGGATTGTCAAGCAAAGAGGGGGGTGTCAAGGAAGGGGGTAAGGACATCACGCCATACATTTTGCGCATCGCACCTTTAATGCTTTGCACCGAAGTGCTCCGCACCGCAAGTACTACTGCACAAATTTCCCGCATATGATGGTTACCCGCCAAGTGACACCCTTGGCAATATGAACAAAGGACTAGGCAATCCAAGAAAATCAACGATTTGAGAAGGGGGGGAGGGTGGGGTGGGGGGAGGGGGGCTCTCAGCATGGAGGCATCCGAACATAGCTTGGCATGATCAGTGTCTGACTTCTTGGGAAGCCGTTCACTAATCATGCCAAGCCATGTCGGGATGCCAATGCTTCGAGGGTGGCCACTTTTTGGTTGCCAAGCCATGCCAACCGACTGTTGGCAACCCCTCTCAACAAGAGGCATCCGAACATAGCTTGGCATGGTTAGTGTCTGACTTCTTGGGAAGCCGTTCACTAATCATGCCAAGCCATGTGGGGATGCCAATGCTTCGAGGGTGGCCACTTTATGGTTGCCAAGCCAAGCCATGCCAACCGACTGTTGGCGACCCCTCTCAGCACGAGGCATCCGAACATATCTTGGCATGGTCAGTGTCTGTCTTCTTAGGAAGCCGTTCACTAATCATGCCAAGCCATGTGGGGATGCCAATGCTTCGAGGGTGGCCACTTTTTGGTTGCCAAGCCAAGCCATGCCAACCGACTGTTGGCGACCCCTCTCAGCAAGAGGCATCCGAACATATCTTGGCATGGTCAGTGTCTGACTTCTTAGGAAGCCGTTCACTAATCATGCCAAGCCATGTGGGGATGCCAATGCTCCGAGGGTGGCCACTTCTTGGTTGCCAAGCCATGCCAACCGACTGTTGGCGACCCCTCTCAGCAAGAGGCATCCGAACATAGCTTGGCATGGTCAGTGTCTGACTTCTTGGGAAGCCGTTCACTAATCATGCCAAGCCATGTGGGGATGCCAATGCATCATCGAGGGTGGCCACTTATGGTTGCCAAGCCAAAAACGATGCCAACCGACATGTCGGCAAGCCTTCCGAAGGAACACATCGTTGCCAAGGCTTGGCCGAGGCATGTGCATGCACTAGGCCCACCCACGTAGGCCGTTTTGGGGTGCCCATGCCCAAAACAATGCCAACAAGCCTTCCAACCCGACCGGGGGTATTATTTCGATCATTTTTTCAGGCATTACCCTGGGCAAGGTGCCCGAGTTCGTTTTTGGTTGCTCAAGCCAAAATGGCATGCCAAGCACGTCTTGTGGGCATGCCCACGTGGTTGCCAAGTCTATTGCGTGCACTAGTCCGCCCGCGTTGGCCATTTTGGGGTGCCCAAGCCCAAGACAGAGCCAAGAATCCTTCCGGGACGGGTGTCCGACTTCATTTTTTGTTGCTCAAGCCAAAATGGCATGCCAAGCACGTCTTGTGGGCATGCCCACGTGGTTGCCGGGTCTCTTGCATGCACTAGTCCGCTCACGTTGGCCGTTTTGGGGTGCCCAAGCCCAAGACGAAGCCAATAATCCTTCCGGGACGGGTGTCCGAGTTCGTTTTTGGTTGCCCAAGCCAAAATGGCATGCCAAGCACGTCTTGTGGGCATGCCCACGTGGTTACCGAGTCTCTTGCGTGCACTAGTCCGCCCACGTTGGCCGTTTTGGGGTGCCCAAGCCCAAGACGGTGCCAAGAATCCTTCCGGGACGACCGGGGGTATTTCGGTCATTTTTCGGGGCATTACCCCGGGCAT
Source organism: Arctostaphylos glauca (assembly GCA_019985065.2). NCBI lineage: Eukaryota > Viridiplantae > Streptophyta > Magnoliopsida > Ericales > Ericaceae > Arctostaphylos > Arctostaphylos glauca. Next base: position 932 of record JAHSPW020000156.1, on the reverse strand, counting down.
GGTGTCCGACTTCGTTTTTGGTTGGCCAAGCCAAAATGGCATGCCAACCGTGTCTTGGTGGCAAGCAATGTCGCACCAAGGCATGGGTAAGCCTTGGCAGCGACACCCCAGGAGGGACACCACCCCCCCCTAATATAGCATTCTAAGCCCTTCTCCTAGTGACAGGAGGAGACATTGCCTATGCTCGAGGAGTCATAATGGGGTTTTTTGAAGAAATACGATTTATTTATGCCATAAAATCAATGTAACCACCAAGATAATAAATAAACCCACCTATAAAAAATATTTTTTTAATTTTTTTTTCGGTTGGAATATTTTTAATTAATTAATTACTTAAAAATAGCTTAAAAATTATTAAAAAATACGAAAAAAATACGAAAAATCATGGAAAAATTATGGTTGACTTGGGAAAGCTATTCATGTATTTTAGAAAATATTGAGGCGAGTAGAATTGAAGAAGAATGCACAAAGTGGAATTTACAAAGCGTAAAAATAATAAAACGCGAGGATGATAAATAGTGCATGAACTCCAACATGTGGGAACCATTGAGTAATACTTTTGGGGTGTGTGATTCACTCCCATTGTGTTGAACAATCATGCCTTGCCTTCCTTACTACTTCTTTGCGTTCCGTTACGCATGCTCCTGCTACGCGGCTTGTAAGCTGTCTTTTCTTGGTTAGCCGAGCGTTGCCCTTTCGCAAGTTCATCCGAGAGCAATGTCTTTTCGGTAGTTCATGTGCCCTTTCGCAAGTTCATGTGCCGTTACTTGCCTCGCTATATCGTGTCGAGGGTGCACTTCTATTCCGGTATCAAGCATAAAAGCAAACTTAACCTCGTTTTTTATTTCGTGCTCGTTTTATTTGGGATTCCTCCACATGCCATTTGCCCGTTTGTAGGTAGCGAGCCAAGTCGTGCACATTTGTTGGAATCG
>JAHSPW020000155.1:85000-88627 GCA_019985065.2 Arctostaphylos glauca | reverse complement strand
AAGTTGCTCACGTTTCATGGGTTTTTTGCACGTTGACACCCAAGTCGTGCACGTTTCTAGGCAGCGACATGGTTTTTGCCCGGAAACTTGCCATGTCGTTCACGTTTCTAGGCAGCGACATGGTTTTACCCCAGCCGTTTCTCAAGTTGCTCACGTTTCATGGGTTTTTTGCACGTTGACACCCAAGTCCTGCACGTTTCTAGGCAGCGACATGGTTTTTGCCCGGAAACTTGCCATGTCGTTCACGTTTCTAGGCAGCGACATGGTTTTGCCCCAGCCGTTTCTCAAGTCGGTCACGTTTCATGGGTTTTATGCACGTTGACACCCAAGTCCTGCACGTTTCTAGGCAGCGACATGGTTTTTGCCCGGAAACTTGCCATGTCGTGCACGTTTCTAGGCAGCGACATGGTTTTCCCCCAGCCGTTTCTCAAGTTGCTCACGTTTCATGGGTTTTTTGCACGTTGACACCCAAGTCCTGCACGTTTCTAGGCAGCGACATGGTTTTTGCCCGGAAACATGCCATGTCGTTCACGTTTCTAGGCAGCGACATGGTTTTGGCCCAGCCGTTTCTCAAGTCGTTCACGTTTCATGGGTTTTATGCACGTTGACACCCAAGTCCTGCACGTTTCTAGGCAGCGACATGGTTTTTGCCCGGAAACTTGCCATGTCGTGCACGTTTCTAGGCAGCGACATGGTTTTGCCCCAGCCGTTTCTCAAGTTGCTCACGTTTCATGGGTTTTTTGCACGTTGACACCCAAGTCCTGCACGTTTCTAGGCAGCGACATGGTTTTTGCCCGGAAACATGCCATGTCGTTCACGTTTCTAGGCAGCGACATGGTTTTACCCCAGCCGTTTCTCAAGTTGCTCACGTTTCATGGGTTTTTTGCACGTTGACACCCAAGTCCTGCACGTTTCTAGGCAGCGACATGGTTTTTGCCCGGAAACTTGCCATGTCGTTCACGTTTCTAGGCAGCGACATGGTTTTGCCCCAGCCGTTTCTCAAGTCGGTCACGTTTCATGGGTTTTATGCACGTTGACACCCAAGTCGTGCACGTTTCTAGGCAGCGACATGGTTTTTGCCCGGAAACTTGCCATGTCGTGCACGTTTCTAGGCAGCGACATGGTTTTCCCCCAGCCGTTTCTCAAGTTGCTCACGTTTCATGGGTTTTTTGCACGTTGACACCCAAGTCCTGCACGTTTCTAGGCAGCGACATGGTTTTTGCCCGGAAACATGCCATGTCGTTCACGTTTCTAGGCAGCGACATGGTTTTGGCCCAGCCGATTCTCAAGTCGTTCACGTTTCATGGGTTTTATGCACGTTGACACCCAAGTCGTGCACGTTTCTAGGCAGCGACATGGTTTTTGCCCGGAAACTTGCCATGTCGTGCACGTTTCTAGGCAGCGACATGGTTTTGCCCCAGCCGTTTCTCAAGTTGCTCACGTTTCATGGGTTTTTTGCACGTTGACACCCAAGTCCTGCACGTTTCTAGGCAGCGACATGGTTTTTGCCCGGAAACATGCCATGTCGTTCACGTTTCTAGGCAGCGACATGGTTTTGCCCTAGCCGTTTCTCAAGTTGCTCACGTTTCATGGGTTTTTTGCACGTTGACACCCAAGTCGTGCACGTTTCTAGGCAGCCACATGGTTTTTGCCCGGAAACATGCCATGTCGTTCACGTTTCTAGGCAGCGACATGGTTTTACCCCAGCCGTTTCTCAAGTTGCTCACGTTTCATGGGTTTTTTGCACGTTGACACCCAAGTCGTGCACGTTTCTAGGCAGCGACATGGTTTTTGCCCGGAAACTTGCCATGTCGTTCACGTTTCTAGGCAGCGACATGGTTTTCCCCCAGCCGTTTCTCAAGTCGGTCACGTTTCATGGGTTTTATGCACGTTGACACCCAATTCCTGCACGTTTCTAGGCAGCGACATGGTTTTTGCCCGGAAACATGCCATGTCGTGCACGTTTCTAGGCAGCGACATGGTTTTGGCCCAGCCGTTTCTCAAGTTGCTCACGTTTCATGGGTTTTTTGCACGTTGACACCCAAGTCCTGCACGTTTCTAGGCAGCGACATGGTTTTTGCCCGGAAACATGCCATGTCGTTCACGTTTCTAGGCAGCGACATGGTTTTACCCCAGCCGTTTCTCAAGTTGCTCACGTTTCATGGGTTTTTTGCACGTTGACACCCAAGTCCTGCACGTTTCTAGGCAGCCACATGGTTTTTGCCCGGAAACATGCCATGTCGTTCACGTTTCTAGGCAGCGACATGGTTTTACCCCAGCCGTTTCTCAAGTTGCTCACGTTTCATGGGTTTTTTGCACGTTGACACCCAAGTCCTGCACGTTTCTAGGCAGCCACATGGTTTTTGCCCGGAAACATGCCATGTCGTTCACGTTTCTAGGCAGCGACATGGTTTTACCCCAGCCGTTTCTCAAGTTGCTCACGTTTCATGGGTTTTTTGCACGTTGACACCCAAGTCCTGCACGTTTCTAGGCAGCGACATGGTTTTTGCCCGGAAACTTGCCATGTCGTTCACGTTTCTAGGCAGCGACATGGTTTTGCCCCAGCCGTTTCTCAAGTCGGTCACGTTTCATGGGTTTTATGCACGTTGACACCCAAGTCGTGCACGTTTCTAGGCAGCGACATGGTTTTTTCCCGGAAACTTGCCATGTCGTGCACGTTTCTAGGCAGCGACATGGTTTTCCCCCAGCCGTTTCTCAAGTTGCTCACGTTTCATGGGTTTTTTGCACGTTGACACCCAAGTCCTGCACGTTTCTAGGCAGCGACATGGTTTTTGCCCGGAAACATGCCATGTCGTTCACGTTTCTAGGCAGCGACATGGTTTTGCCCCAGCCGTTTCTCAAGTCGTTCACGTTTCATGGGTTTTTTGCACGTTGACACCCAAGTCCTGCACGTTTCTAGGCAGCGACATGGTTTTTGCCCGGAAACATGCCATGTCGTTCACGTTTCTAGGCAGCGACATGGTTTTGCCCCAGCCGTTTCTCAAGTTGCTCACGTTTCATGGGTTTTTTGCACGTTGACACCCAAGTCCTGCACGTTTCTAGGCAGCGACATGGTTTTTGCCCGGAAACATGCCATGTCGTTCACGTTTCTAGGCAGCGACATGGTTTTGCCCTAGCCGTTTCTCAAGTTGCTCACGTTTCATGGGTTTTTTGCACGTTGACACCCAAGTCCTGCACGTTTCTAGGCAGCCACATGGTTTTTGCCCGGAAACATGCCATGTCGTTCACGTTTCTAGGCAGCGACATGGTTTTACCCCAGCCGTTTCTCAAGTTGCTCACGTTTCATGGGTTTTTTGCACGTTGACACCCAAGTCGTGCACGTTTCTAGGCAGCGACATGGTTTTTGCCCGGAAACTTGCCATGTCGTTCACGTTTCTAGGCAGCGACATGGTTTTCCCCCAGCCGTTTCTCAAGTCGGTCACGTTTCATGGGTTTTATGCACGTTGACACCCAAGTCCTGCACGTTTCTAGGCAGCGACATGGTTTTTGCCCGGAAACATGCCATGTCGTGCACGTTTCTAGGCAGCGACATGGTTTTGGCCCAGCCGTTTCTCAAGTTGCTCACGTTTCATGGGTTTTTTGCACGTTGACACCCAAGTCCTGCAC